>CM060613.1:5275507-5582730 GCA_030578255.1 Tiaroga cobitis
CCTCATACAAGAAATATTCCATAAACAATAATGGTCCATTTTAGTTTCATGGTGTCAAAAAGTTTTAAACATTTAAGCACAGTTTTTTTCATTATTTTATTATGGATGCATGCATTTTATTGTATAATAAAATGTATACACATGTAGTTTTATCTAATTTGTATAGTGAAATGCTTTTACTACAAATAAAAAGAGAATGAAGCATTACTTTCAAGTCTAAAGTGAGTACAGTATCTTTTAATTAAGTCGCCTTTGGATTTGCAACGTGAACGAGGGACTGATACAAGAAGCTGGTTACAAGATCTTAATGTCCTAGAGGTTGTATATGGCTGGATAAGTTCACAGATATAATCCGGGGCTGATTTTTGTATGTCCTTGTATACAAAAAAAAAAGAACCTTAAAATCAACTCTGAATTTGAGAGGGAGCCAGTGGAGTGAAGCAAGAACAGGAGTGATATGCTCCCGTTTTTTTGTTCCTGTCAGCAATCTGGCTGCCGCATTTTGGACCATCTGAAGCCGAAATAGTGCTTTGAGGAAGACCGACATACAGAGAATTACAGTAGTCCAGTCTAGAAGAGATTAGTGCGTGAATGACAATTTCAAGATCTTTTTGAGAAAGAAAATGTTTTATCTTCGCAACAGATCTGAGGTGAAAGAAGCTACTCTTTACAACCATGTTCACCTGTTTGTCAAATTGTAGTAAAGGATCAAAATGAACCCCTAGATTTTTTACACTGGGTTGTAAGCTATCACTAAGGGAGCCTAACCTACTTGTCAGAGTTGTATTGAGTGCAGCGGGGCCTAGCAAAAGTACCTCAGTTTTGTCGGTGTTTAACTGCATGAAATTGTTAGCCATCCACATTTTCACTTCATCAAGACATGAGAGAAGGAGTTGTATAGAGAGATCGTTTTCAAATATGATTGGAAGGTAAAGTTGTAGGTCATCGGCATAGCAGTAATAATTTATGCCATATTTCTGGAGAATGCAACCCAGGGGAAGCACATTGAGTGAAAACAACAAAGGGCCAATAATAGAACCCTGGGAAATACTATAAGGGACGGGTGCAGTAGGTGAGGTAAACGACCTGATATTTACTGAAAGCGTCCTACCCTTTAAATAAGAGTTGAACCATTGCAATGCCGTGCCTTGAACCCCTACTGTATATTGAAGTCGTTTCAAGAGGATGTCGTGGTCAACGGTGTCGAAAGCCGCACTAAAATCTAGCAGCAACAGAATGACAGATGACCCTGAATCAGTAGACAACAATAGATCATTCGTAACCTTAAACAAGGCTGACTCTGTACTGTGAAATGCTTTAAAACCAGACTGGAACTTATCCAAAATGTTAAAAGCATCTAAATAAGAAGGCAACTGTGAGAGCACTGCTTTCTCCAAAACCTTTGAAATAAATGGGGGTTTAGAAATTGGCTGGTAGTTACTAAGAACAGATGGATCCAGGTGAGATCTTTTTAGCAAGGGCTGTACAGAAGCATGTTTAAAAGACTCAGGAAAAACCCCACTGGAAAAAGAACTGTTTACAATAGTTAAAAGCGCATGGCTAATAGTGTCTAATACCTCTCTAAGCAAACGGCTAGGCAGTACATCAGATTGACAGTATGTACATTTCATTTTAGAGATTAATGCACTTAATTGAGATTGAGACACTGGTTTAAAACTAGTAAAATGACTAGAAGGAGAGATAGAGGGAGGAACAGCCATGTCAGAAGGAGAAGAACAGGGGCTGAGCAAGTGGCTGGATTAAGGACTGAGTTTATAGTTTTAAAAAGAACTTTAGGCCTGTTTGCATTTATGGCAATTAAATTTGAAAGATATTGAGATTTTGCATCTCTGACCGACTTTTGATAGGTGGCAAGACAATCTTTTACAATTTTATATGAGACCTGTAGCCCATCCTTTTTCCACCTGCATTCAGCCCTTCTGCATTCCCGTCTGAGCACCCGAGTAGAGGCATTTAACCAAGGTTGAGAATTTGATCTAGGTTGTTGCCTTCTAGGCTTCAGAGGGGCAACAGTATACAATGCAGTAGAACAGGCAGAGTTAAAGACGAGAACCAACTCATCAATGTTCATATCAGATGACAAAGGGACCTCACAATTAGAAAAGATTGTAGAGAATTGTAGTGCAGTAGTGGCATGAAAAACGAGAGCTGCACAGAGGCTGAGAGAGGATGGGCTGTACATATGGAACTGCAGGTTCAAATAATACAGAATAGTGATCAGAAATACCAGCATCAAATACTTCATATGAATGAATAGAGAGACCGCGCGTCAAAATAAGATCTAATGTGTGGCCCAGGTTGTGAGTGGGAGAAGAGACACTGTGTGTCAATGAGGTTCATAAAAGTTTAAACCATAGGTTTAGAGGGACAGCAAACATGGATATTAAAATCCCCCAGAACCAGCAGTCTATCAAAGCGTGACACTTGATTTGACAGGAAGTCTGAGAGCTCAAGGATTAACGATGTGCTGACTTTAGGTGGTCTGTAAATCAGGATACAGATTAGAGGACCATTGAGGTCGATGTGCAGGAGTTGTGCCTCAAAACTGGAAAAAGTATCTACGGGCAGTAGTTGACATTTAAATGACTTCTTGAAGATTGTAGCTAGACCACCACCAGATCCATTTGGCCTGGGAGAGCTGTATAAGGAACAATCAGGAGGAGATAGTTCACCTAGAGACGAAACATCGTCAGGTTTCAACCAGGTTTCAGACACAAACAGAAAATCCAAGGCATAAGATGAGAAAAAGTTGTTCATATTGAATGTTTTATTTGATACTAATCTAGCGTTTACTAGAGCCATTTTCACTGAAGGCTGAGCTGGTGCAGAGAAAGTTTTAGCTGGTGATAGAGCCCCAGATGGGGCATATTCCAGAGAACGGTGATTTGCAGAGTTAATATTTCCGCCCTCTCTGCGAGATTTTATATATAGCTGACGAGAGACAACAGGGATAATACATCTGTCAACTGAGGGAACTGAGGTAGTGAGCCCAGTACAATGTTTGTGGGAACCCCGATGTATGTAACGAGGTCGGCGAGTGATACCAAGAGCAGCACAGTGATTGTAAATATTAGTGGGCAGCGATGGCTGAACTTTAAGGTTCAGATGATGTAGATCCAACGACGAATAAAAAGTCATGTAAAAAAAAAACCCCCACCAGCAAAAAGGCAGCATAGTTTCTTGAGACAGCGCGCAGAAATAAAAAAAAGCAGATAAAGTTATGGGCAATTAAAAGAGAAGGATAATCCTAGAGTCGCGCATACCCAGCCAGATTTAAAGCCACGTTAACCAGCACACCAGGCAGCTAAACTACCACACAATGCAAATATGTGGAAGATATAGCCTTTTCTAAGACCATATAGCATTTGGCAACCAATAGTCCGAGAGAAAGTGGAAACTTACTCACGGGAAAACAGTTGAAATAGCTTGTTGCTTCGGTGGCGAAAGCTCGCGTTTGGCAGGTAGCGCTTAACTGAAGGGATACAAAACCAATGTATAAACAGCGCTGTAGTTCAGCGTTTAAAATCAGCATTAAAAAAAAGAAAAATCTTCAGGATGAACTTAAGGGAGTTAGGATCCAACAAACTGAAAACTACACGCTTGAATAGTCCATAATTAGTCCACAGTTTGTCACGAAAACATCTCTGGTTACTTGCGTAACCTATGCTGCGTAACCTATGGAAAGCGCAGTGGGATATCCTCTGGATGTGCCGATTGCCTGAAGCCCTATAGAATCACACCAATTAATTGGCTGATGGTGCTCGCGCAAAGCTGGCTCCGCCCCGACGCTCTTACGTCGTAGCATGATGAACGCGCGCACGCCATCCTCTCCACAGATCTCTCTGCCGAAAAGAAAAACTGCCGGCAGCGCGAGGAGCTTGGCAGCGCGAGGAGCTTGGCATCGCGAGGAGCTTGGCAGCGCGAGGAGCTTGGCAGCGAACGCAGCGTCTCGTTCCCTATTCAGCGAACATAGGTTACGCAAGTAACCAGAGACGTTCTCTTTCATAGGTTCACTCAACGCTGCGGAAAGCGCATTTGGAACGAAATACCAAACTCTCCAAGCTTAGCGCTGCCATAACTGGTACCAGACCAAATAATAATAACCATGATCGGTTCAAACAGATAGAACCTGGGAACCTGGAGTCATGTCAAGATCTAAATTATAGAACCTCACAAAGGTGTGTGGAGAGGACCAACCTGCCGCCACACAAATGTCTTCCAAGAGGGCCCCTCTAAAGAGAGCTTGAGAGGAAGCCACACTTCTGGTGGAATGTGCTCTTATGCTAAGAGGTAAAGGCAAACCACGCACCTCGTAAGCCAGTGAAATAGCGTCCGTTACCCAGTGGGAAATCCTCTGCTTTGATGCTGCAAGCCCGCGGCGCCAGCACCAAAACATACCAAGAGCTGGTTTGATTTCCTCTGTGATGACCTCTGCTGTTGGTCTTGAGCATTGCAGTTTGGTACCTGAGCCCACTAATTGCCTCAAATTGCCTAATTGCCTCAATACTGGAAACGAATGACTCCGCCAGCGTTCGCTCAGACCCAGACCGGAAGAACAGGATACAGGAACAGGATGTGACATGAGTCTCTAAACAACATGGTCATTCTCCACAGTCTGAACAGATGTTAAATCATGTTATATCTGCAATCTTACATCAGAGTTTGATTTGTCTTATAATCAGCAGGCCCTGTGGTACCTAATAACAAACTGAGTTTAAGTCTAAGGTGCACAAACTTAATCATCGATGTGCAATGTTTAATTCTAAATTAGTATCAATGCAAATGTGTCTTGGTTAATAATCAATGTTCCTAATCAGAGCTCCAATGTTGGACTGATTTTACACGTGCTTTGCGACGCAGTCACGCAGATTGTTCCTACAGCGTCAAACCACGTAACATCTCGTTCCCTCTTCAGGGATCGGCGTTAATGTCACGAAAACAATTATACTTTGCTTAGAAAAAAAATAATTATATCCATCTGTCCATCCGTCGCAGCATTTGTTTTCATGACAATTAAGCATTTAGTAATAAAAATAGGATTAATTTTCTTCACACAAAATATATTTTTTTCCCTTTTGATTTTTGGGTAAAACATGACGGCTGTTTATTCAGCTTTCATTTAAAAGCCCTTTTTACTGGGTCACTATTAATATTTTCCAGAGTGGTTATTAAGGATGACTGTAATGCTGTAGTATGTGCATAGATTTAAGAAAAGGGTCAAGAGGTTTATAGTTCCTTCAGCTGCTGCAGAGCTGAGGCGAGGTGAACTTTGCCCTCTCGCTGAGTGTTACGTGTGATTTCATTGACCTTCAGTGGACTCAGATTCAGATCAAAGATGAGGCTGTAGTTCAGTATCAGACGTTTGGCTCGATCTCTGTCCAAATAACCTGAAAAACAGTGTTGAAAACGTCATCTCTCCTTAGAAAATAATATTGTTTCTTAGTCCATCACACTTTTAAATGGCTCTAAAGCTACACTGTGTAAGATTTTCTCCCATCTAGCAGTGAAATAGTATATGACTACCAACTGAATATTACTCCCATTCCAAGGGCGTTTTAACTCACGGTGGCCATATTATTCCAAGATTAACATGGCTTCCAGTTCGATTTCGTTCATGAGTGTTCCTTCAAGTGATGAGGGTACTTTAGAAAACTATTACAAATTGCATTTAGTTATTTAGTCAGTTAACATGTAGGTTATGACCTCTATGTAAAACGAATAATAATTGTAACGTTTTCCTTATTTTGGTACCCTTTTATTGCTAACATCGGCTATCAGGTTCCCAATTGAATGCAAGCTAATGTTAGTAAGTATCAGTGCTATCTTTATTCTGTATATTGTACGAGATTAATAGTGTAAGGCAATATTTACAGTATAGGCTTTTTCCAGCCTTTTTTTCATATCCAGGTATGTCCCTCTTTGGCTAATGTATTTTCAAGATGGATGCGCAACATGGCTTCGGCCATTGGTCGTATGCATTCTGAATGGCAGCTTCTACGCTTTACGAGAATACTTGATTAGTTGGTGGAAGTAATTACACATGAACGAGGACATATAATTTTGAAAGAACAAAGTGTTTTTTGCTAAGAATCAACTTAAAAAATTACACAGTGTAGCTTTAAAGAGGCGATATCATATCCTTTTTAACAAAGCCTTGATTTTGTTTTTGGGTTCTACAAAAACAGGTTTTAATTCTTGAATGTTCAAAAACAAAAATATTTTTCCCATATTCTCCATTGTTGCAGCTCTTCTCTTCCCAGTCTGTCAGTAACGCTCTGTGCTTTTCAGAAGGAGGGGCTTCATAGAAACCAAACTCAACAATGTGCTCTGATTGGTCGGCTGGATGTGTGTGTTGTGATTGGTCGAGTGCTTTGAGCATGTTTGGGAAATGTCCCGCCCCTTACCATACTCACGAGTTTCAACACACTACTAACTAACTCAACCAGGCCCCGCCCCTTTATTCTGCATATGAATTATATAAATGAGGAATAGTGTGACTCGTTCGTTCCTGGAAGAAACTCAAGACTACAATGGAGGCGTTTCAGGGAGTTCAGAAACACTGACACTGATATAGAGAAAAACTCCCTTTTGAGGCACTTTGTAACTTTGCAGAGCTTTTTCATGCTCAAACAGCAACATTACACACTAAAGAAAGATGAACATGTAAAAAAAAAAATCATTTAAAATGAGCATCCTGGGACCAGATAGACCGTATTTCTATGATTGGCTTTATACCTGTGTTTTTGGCATCACTCATTTTTAAGGCCATCTCCATCTTCTGGAACCTCTGAAGCCACGTTTCTCTTTGGTCTGCAGTCACACTGATCACTGATTCCAGGTCAGTACTGGCCACTGACGCATCCCAGACCTCGACCTAAAGGGGATCATGTTCAAAATATCTTTTTTATTTCAGAAAACCGCCGACAAGATAATTCTCTGGGTACTTTTATCAGGCTCATTTACAGACCTCAACACTTTGCTCTGTCTCATCTTGCACAGCTCTCTGCATGAACTGCAGCAATTCTTTATATCGCACCTGCAGAGTGTGATGGCGAGTACAATGTGCTGAACATCATACAACATTTTTATCATCACTTTCACATGAAAACAGACAAACTTCAGTGCAAATAATTCCTGTAGAATACCATATATGCTTAAAACACTAACTGTAGATTAATTGTATAAATTATCGTATAATTAATATTTAAAAAGTCCAATTAATTTATAATTAATTTTGAAAGTGTATGAAAGCAGGCACGTCACCGAAAAAATGAACTTTGAGGCCGATAGCAACATTTTTAAATTTTAGAGAAGAGTATAAGTAGCAAAATAAGTTTATTTTTTTCTTTATCAGAAGCCACATATAAAATGGCCCATCTTAGTATTAAAAATGTGATTATTTTTCCTCATGCAAAATATAATTTCTTTTTTGGGGGGGGGGGGTCCTATTGGAATTTTTTTTTTTTAAAGCCCTATTTACAGGGTTAAAATGGAAAACAGGGTTAAAATGTCAAGACCCTGGGTAGTTATCATAAAACATACAGTATATGTCATGTTTCAACCCAAAATGCAAAAAAAAAAAAAAAAAAATATATATATATATATATATGTGTGTGTGTGTAGGCCTATATAACCCATAATTTGATACAAGTATATTTTATTGTCATACAATTAATGTCAAGGATGAATTAATAAATAAATAATAAACAAACAAACAAACAGGTTAATCATGAAAATAAGCAATGGTGTGTGGAGCGACTTGTATATGAAATCAGAATTAAAATAAATGAATACAACATGAATCGATGGGTTTCATTATGTTAAATGCAAATGCCCCTGAAACTGTATATGACTAGTTGAATAATAATATTTGCTGTAACTGATGATAAGGGATGTACCTGCTCCGGGTCGCTGGTGTTCCTGAAGGATCTGAACATGCAGGCCAGTGTGCTGAGCGTCAGAGGGATCTTCAGTCTGAGGAAGAGGTATGTAAGGACTGACTGATGGAGGATTCCTGATTGGGACGGGTCGAGTGATGTCACTTCCTCCTCAATGCTCTGGAATGTTTGTGGTTCCCAGTCCTGCAGTTCCTCAGAGACAGAGGAGAGGAGGCAGCGCTCCGGACCTGATTTAACTGGCTCCTCTGTCTGGACATGATGAAAAAGGTCAATCATTTTGGGGTTTTAATTTAGAATACACTTTATTTGTTGGGGGAAGAATACCTTCATTCAGGATGCTTTAAATTGACTTTTATGATGTAGCAAAAGATTTCATTTTCAAATAAATGCTGTTCTTTTAAACTTTCTATGCATCAAAGAATCCTGAAGTATCACGGTTTCCAAATGCGTATATTCAAATTAATTATTGAAGGGTCATGTGACACCGAAGACTGGAGTAATGATGCTGAAAATTCAGCTTTGATCACAGGAATAAATTACATTTTACAATATATTCACAAAGAAAACTGCTTTTTTAAATTGTAATAATATTTCACAATATTACTGTTTTTACTGTATTTTTGATCAAATAAATGCAGCCGTGATGAGCAGAAGATCCTTCTTTTAAAACATTAAAAAAATGTATTAAAGACAGCATGTTCATGATATCTCACCTCTGCCCCTGTAATATGAGGAGTTTGCATGAGTTGTTTTGAATAAGCCATGTTGGTTGTGGACTTCAGATGTATGTAGGAGCGCGAGCGATCTCCACATGGTGCCGTCACACACCGTCTGTCTGGAACCTGGAGAATTACCATACATACCATTAGTATCCAGACATCTTCAGGAGCTTCAGAAAGCTTTTATTCGAGAGGACTTTTCATCTAGTGAACATTGGGAAGTGGATGTCAGGACCATGGACAGCGCTGTTATTTTGATTGGTAAGTTTGTTCAGTGCCATGGACAGTGCAATCATACACCAGCCTGAACTGATCTCAAGTCATCTAAAAAACTGTCCAGTTGCAACCACACAGAAATGCAAGTCGCTGTTAAAAAATATTTTTTGTTTATGAGTAGATATTATATTTAGATTTCATTGTATTTATGCTTTAGCTGATTTTTCTCAGTACCTGTCTGAGGGCATCTAACAGGCTCTCTGTCTGCTCAAATGGTCCCAGAGGCTCCAGGCCATGAGACGGTGATCTTCTGCTTAAATCTCCATCCGTGACTCTGTTAGGTGGACTGTCTCTGTCCTCAGAGCTGTTTGTTTCCTCAAGATGATCTGTAGGACTATATAACAGTTTGAGCTTTATCTTGCATCTATTAATTGTCAGAGATTATTACTTAATAATAATAATAATAATACACGTTTTATTATTATTATTATAAAATAATAAACAAAAAATATAAACTTATAAAAAAGGTGCAATTTCTCTAAAAAAAATTTTAAATAATTGAATAATATAGTTTATTATTATCATTATTAATACTAATAGTAATAAAAATTAATTTAATAATAATAATAAATTAAACATATTAATTAAACCATGTTTATTATTAAGAATAATAATAATAAACATGGTTTAAATAATTGAATAATATAGTTTATTATTAATACCAATAGTAATAATTAATTTTATAATAATAATAATAAATTATACATATTAATTAAACCATGTTTATTATTATTATTAATTCAGAAATGTAATTATATACTGTGTGTAATTATGTATGATTTCTGATATTTTGCAGTTTCTCTAACATTGTTTTTAACAATTAAATGTTGTTGTTATTATTATTATTATTATTATTATTATTGTTATTATTATTATGATCAATACAAATACTAATAATTATTATATAGTAATATAATAAATTAATATTAATAATAAATTATATATATAAATATATATACAATGTATTGTTATATTTCTATACAATAATAATAGATTTGACATTACTATAATAATATTATACAATAATTGTTATACAATTATAATATACATCATGTAAAAAAATATTTACTTGACGTGTACATATTATTTGATACTTTTTAATTATGTGGGGAAATTCTTTAAAGAATAAAGAACAAATTTACCTTTTGGTCCCTTCAATAAAATACTTAATTTGTTTCCCACCAACAATCTTCACCACCAGCTGTGGCATGCTGGTCTTCCCTGTGGTTTTCCATCCATCCATGATGTGGGAAGCTCTGACAGAGAAGATAATGAGACACAGCACACTTAAAAATGTCTAAATATCACTGCATTACATGACAAGATATCAAACCTCAGAACTGCCGTCACTTTCCTGAGGCAGTGTGTCTGTGGCTTTAAAGATTATGAATCTATCAAATACTCCAATGTTGTGAGTCTTGTTTGTGTTTGAATGCTTAAAGCAATGGCGCCACCAGGGGGTGGCCAGGGGTGGCCACGGCCACCCCTGGTCGACTCCTGGCCACCCCACTGGCCACCCCAATGGCCAGTACAAATTTTAGTAGCATCAGTTATGCATTTCATAAATAAGTCAAAAATATTCTTTATTAAAAGAAGACGGGGAATTATGTGTCGTGCTTTTTAAGTGCCAAACGGTTACAGTATACTGTTTCAGCAGCTTTTTGATGTGTCTTTGCCACGTTTTGACAAGCAGGGATGCAAACAGCGCGCTTTTCGGCGCCTCCCGATTTTTTCACTTCAGTTTGGGTGACAAAGTCATCTGAAGTCATTCCATAGCTTAATGTGAGGGACAGAAGTCTATTTACATCATTAAAGTATACGGAAACTCGTTTTTCCTCCTCTGCGGCTGTCAATCATTCTCCATTCATATTCAAACAGCGCGCGCGCCTCTTGGATGCACGTTAAAACTCTCTCCAATATGATATATTCACATTATAGTGCATTATCTGTAGATAAAAGGCTGTAGATTTGCATAAAATTACTTTATTTTGTTGGAGTTTGTTGCTGTTCACTACCGTGTGCTTGCTAGACCACACACATCACAAGGACTATGAATCGGCATCAAACGCACAATAACTGGAATTCAAAACTGTGGAACAAAGGAACAAATCGCACTAGGATTTGTGCGCTCGACATTTCTTCGCTTTGTGACGTGAACTTTTAAATGCGCACTTATGCAGCGCTGCACACTGTGACTCCATGTTGCTTTGAGCACATCATTCTGCTCCCGCGATGCGCATACACGCTGTGTGCGCTCTGTTTTTCATGTTATCATGGGTTTGCGCACTGAAATATTATTAAAAGCCAATATATTTTGTTATACCTAGCCTGCTCAATACATTTAAAATAAGCATAATTTAATTGCATATTATTTCTTTGTAGTGTAGGCTATATATGCACTTCTGAATTCTTGACATTCATATATAAATATAAAATTGTGAAATGTATGATTGCCTGATTGAATTTTATAAGAGAACTAATAGTAATTTGTTTTTATTAACATATTTAGATTTTTATAAAATTACTGTGCAGATTTTTTCAAGAATTGCTTTTTGCTGCTGATTTATACACTCATTAAGTTTATTAAAAATTCATAATACATTTATGTAATATTTAAAGGTGTTAACTGTAATCCTACACTGCAAAATAATAACTTAAAAAGGATTAAATTCATCACAATTATGTAAGTATCTGTAAATTTGCCGCGGGGCGAGGGCCCTTATATATCATATCTATATAATACATATCATTATATATAATATAATATATATTAGTAGGGCCCTACTAATATCATTAGTAACATTAAATATAACACAATAAACCAAAGTATATCAGTAGGAGTTTCTTTAAGTCTTTCTGATAGTTTTCTACAGGCCGGTTTACTACAACAGTAGAATACAATTCTGAAATTATGGTTTATAGTTTTGGTGTGCCACCCCAAGATTTTAAGTGGCCCCATCTGGCCACCCCTATGAAAAATTTCTGGAGGCGCCACTGGCTTAAAGGAAAACATTTACTTACCCACTATCCCCGAATCTCTGCTTTTGGTGTGTTTTGGGTCTATAAAACAGACCAGCGCCTTCGTCTTGAACTGTATGTGTCTAAGATACAAGCACAGGTGCTGTTAGGAGCAGCAATATCCAGAAATAAGAGCACAGCCTGTTCTCTCCAGGGTTCTCTGACTCCAGAGGTAATCTCAGTGTCATGGCTACCCGATCGCTACCAGCACACACACACACACACACACAGATACGAGTGATTTATTACAGCCACCCTCAGAAGGAGAGGCATTCTGCCCGACTACACAATGATACAGTCAATGGGGGTTAAACGCATAAAAATGGTCTTTTGGCTATTTAAATGACAATGGTAAATTGCTACTTTAAATGTACTTTATTTTACTATTTAACTGTTTATTTATGTATGTGTTTTTTGTTTGTTTGTTTTATTTATTTAGTCCTGCACCATTTGTGCAGCGAAGAGTTAAACACATTTAAATGGTATTGTCACGAAACTGCTCCGAGACTGAAGTGAAGATCCAAATGCAGCTTTATTATAGAATAGCCAAACAGGCAGGGATCAACAACAGCAAACAGGGCAACGGAGACAAGGCAGAGACAAACCAGATACAAGCAAAGGGTCGAGGCAGGCAGAGAGAATCAGAGTCCAGTGAAACAGTCCAGGGTCAGGGCAGGCTAGTGATGTGACATCTGAAGCGAGGCTCCGGAGCTTGTGTCGAGTAAAAAGGGGCGTTCCAGATGAAGCCCCGATTCGAGGCTTGTGTCGTTTCCGTGAAAATCACGTGACGATAACAAACGAGGCCTCGGATTGTGTTGAATACGTCATTGCTTCATTCTGAGTATCGCTTCCGGATAAAAGTGGTTCGAAACCTCGCGCCTCTCGTGGGTTTTGCAGTAGGCGTTTGCATTGGTGTTGAAGTGTTGGTTGTACGAAGTAGTGAGTAGCGAGTTGTAGTAGCGAGTTTGTAGTAGCATAGTTATCATTATATATCATAGCCTGTATTATATATTATATTACATTATACTTAGTATAGTAGATTATTAGATTATTAGAGTAAAGTATACATAGTTCAGTAGATTATTAGAGTAAATTAGCCTATATCTAGTTCTAGTTGCTATATATATATACATATATTGGTAGTAGTGTTATTATTGTATATATATATATATATATATATATATATATATATATATTGTTGCTATTATTATTATTCTAAGACTAGACTGTAGGGAAAGCCTTAGAGTGCAAACGTTAAAGGCAAACCTAGAGCCCTTACAATGGAGCCAGCAAGAAAGAGGAGAACTTCTCCTGTCTGGGAGCATTTTGAATTGATTGCTCATAACAAGGTTTGTATACATTTATAATCATCGGTGCCCTGTGAAAGGGTGTTTTCTAAGGCTGGAGAGGTGGTTTCCAAAAAGAGAAACCGCCTCAATCCAAATACTGTAAAAAAACTTTTGTTTTTAAATAAAAATCAGTAAAAATGTTCCCATCCCTGTTGCAGTTTGCTGTTCCACTCCCAGTTCCATAAGCACTACATAATTGTACTCCCAGTTCCATAATCACTACACTATTGCACTCAGTCAGCACTGCACTCAGTGATTTCTTTACACTCATTTGGGGCATTCACTGTCATCACTAACCCAAAGAACTACTGAATACAAAGTTATGTGTGTGTGAGTTGTGTGTGCATAGGTAAACACAAGCAGAGTAAAAAACTTTATTTAATACACAGGCAATAGAAAAAGGGTGTGCCCACACCATGACAATTTGGTTGCTCAGGATGAATAGATTTGTGTGCGATACATTGCTTTGCACAGCAGGTGTCACTAGGGAGCACACTGTTTCATGAGGCTTCAGGTAAACGAACCTTTTGGTGAACCAATGGGCTGGAAAGCCTCAGTGGTTCAGGAAGCCTCATTTGGCCATCACTAGGGCAGGCAGAGAAGGGTCAGCAACGATGAACAATCCACAGGTCAAACACAGGAATCAAACTCGGGAGGATAATGCTCAGAAATGCAGTGTAACACTTAAACAAGACTTCGCGGTGAGTGAATGAATGAACATGGTATAAATAGACTGAGACTAGCAGGATGACAAGACACAGGTGAATACAATCAGTGACAATGAGGTACAGGTGAATGTGATCAGTGATGATGAGTCCAGGCAGTGAGTATGGGAAATGTAGTTTGTGAGGAAGAGATCATAGTCTATTGTGGAGCGCCCTCTGGTGGCTCTCGAGGGCACTCCAGCTGGTGATCGTTACAGGTATTACTTCATTTCTTTTGTCCTGCACCATTTGTGCTGTACACAATAAAATAAAATAAAACGGTTTTTTATACATTATTTATTTTGCATTATAGCTGTACTTTAATTTAATTTCATTTATTTTTGTTTGTTTTATTTTGTTTGTTTGTTTGCCGTGCACCATTTGTGCTGTGGAGAATAATATAGGCCTAATAAATAATAATAAAGTAACAATACAAATATTTTTATAATATTCATATTTACTACTAGTTTATAATACACGTTTGTTACTATTAAATAGTCTGCCAATACGCAAACAATTTGAAATGAGAAATTACACACACACACACACACACACACACACACACACACACACACACACACACACACACACACACACACACACACACACACACACACACACACACACACATATATATATAAATTTCACATATCTATAGGCATTTCTGATTCAGTTGTTTGGATGCCAAGGCCAGTGATCTGAACTACCACCTCTAGGAGGCGAACGATCACAGGAAGAAAAAGAGTGAGCACTGAGTCTGACCGTACCATTCATGGCGAGATGATATTAGTTAGGCTATTAACAGCACATAGCTCATACTTTAGATTTTTATTGTTTTTCAGTTCCATAGTACATGCAGTCTTCCAGCCACAGTTCCCATCACGCTGATCCTATCAGATCCATTCTATCAGGATGTAATTGTTTTATCTTTCAGGATAAATCACTAGTCTTGTGGGCTGTAGTTTATTTGATGGCAGTAAAGCTACTTCTAGAATCTGTGTTTTAATTTGAGCTCTATTGTTGATGAGCCAGAGAGATACAGACAGGAACTGGGTAAATTACCATGAACCGGTTAATCTTGGACTGAAACTTGAGCACAGAATGTGGTTCTGATTGAACTTTCAAAAGAAAGGCCGGCACGTGGTGGATGAAGAACACAAGTCTAATAAGCGCTGCGGTTCCCTAATTTGTTTGATTTGTGTAAATTAAGGCGTGAAAGTGGCTCGTAATGGTTGTGGAAATAGGTGATTTTGGGGAGCATCAGTAGTCGCGGCACATCCCAGTGTTTCTGCCTTTCTAAACAGCTTAACACGGTTGAAGTGTGAAAGTCAGACGGCTAATTCTGATCTTAATGATCAAAACGAAATCCAGCCGGCGGAGACTCGGACTCCCTCCACGAGGAAGATTGCACAGCCCTGAAACCTCAAAGGAGCATTAAATCACAGCGCTAACACGCACAGATCACTCCAACTTCAGAGGCAGGCAAAGATAGCGAGAACGCCAACAGAAAGATGAAAGAGAGAAAGTTTGTGGGGGTGATGCCAGCTGAAAGGCTGAAGGTTCATGAGCTCCACTGAGGCTCTGATCCAGATCTTTCATCTACGGTTAAGATCTTAAATGAATGTGTAAAGTTTTCGATTGGAATTCTGTCATAATTTAGAATCGAGATGGGATCAAATAATAAATCCTCTTAGAATTAATCAAATCCAACTGGATGAACTGAAATTACTACAGGATTTTTCTAGTGAACAGTCTTTATCAGAGCCTTGCTTGCTGTATTGGAATAATGTTCTTATGTTGGAATGCTCTTAATGAACAGTACTTCACCAGACCGCAACACAGTGTCGGCCCAGATCCGGATTCAACGCGTTCCAGATGTGGGCCGGATCTGGGCCGACACTATGTTGCTGTCTGGGTCTGGATTGGTTCCTAATTATTGTGGAAAAAAAAAAAATCCAAAAGGATTCCAAATAGAATTTATGATGGAAGTGAAAGAGATGTCTCACTATCACTCATTGTGTAAAACACCCTACCATTGTTGTGTGAGATTTACACAGGCATTCAGAAAATACATATCTTAAGTACTTTTTTAAAGGGATACTCCACCCAAAAATGAAAATTCTGTCATCATTTGCTCACTCTCAAGTTGTTGCAAACCTGTATGAGTTTCTTTCTTCTGCTGAACACAAATTAAGATATTTTGAAGAACGATTGGATCCAAACAGTTGTTTGGCACCATTGACTTCCATAGTAGAAAAAAAAAATACTATGGAAGTCAATGGTGCCAAAGTTCCAATCGTTCTTCAAAATATCTTCCTTTGTGTTCAGCAGAAGAAAGAAACTTATACAGGTTTGCAACAACTTGATGGCGAGTAAATGATGACAGAATTTTCATTTTTGGGTGGAGTATCCCTTTAAGCAGATACGAATTCTCTAAATTGCATGCTCAATTCACACTGAAGTTGCAAAAAAGAAAAAAAAATGACTTGAAACTTTGAAACTTCTAATAGACACAACTCATGTTATTGTATCTAATATTTTCTTTGTAATTTTATGGTATTATTTACAAGGAAGCCTCTTGTGCAGTCTCTGTCACTCTCTTCATTTTTGAAAATGTGTTTGGAGATCTAGAAGATCCCTATTTTATCCCTATAATAATGCATTTGTAAAAATATACTATTTCATATCATTTATTTATTGTATAAAATCTCATTTTATTTAATTTTATTGCAACAAAGTTTATACAACCAACCTGCAACATAGAAAACAATATTAATTAATTAATAATAATAAAATAAATATATTATTTAATATAAAATCTTTTTTTATTTTATAGTCATGCAACAGGGTTCATAAAACCAACCTCCAACATAGAAAACTATATTATTAAATAAATAATAATACAATAAACATATTATTTCATATAAATGTTATTTTATTTTATTGTACTGTCATGCAACAGGGTTTTATAAAACTAACCTGCACGGCAAACTATATTAATAAATAAATAATAATACAATACATATATTATTTCATATAAAATCTATTTTTTATTTTATTTTATTATCATTGTCCTGCAACAGGGTTTATAAAACCAACCTGCAACATATACAAAACTATATTAATAAATAAATATTATAAATATATTATTTCATACAAAATTATTTTATTTGATCCTATATTGTCCTGAAACAGGGTTTATAAAACCTACTAAAAATAAAACTGTTATCAAAGGGAATTTGAGACTTGACATGGTCTGGTGAAAAAAGACTAAAACTTGACGTAGTCTTGGCCTTGAATTGACTTGATTTGAACATTAACTTAGACCTGTGAGTGAACATGCCGTGCAGATCTTGAATTAGTTGCTGTTTTTGTAAGTCGCTTTGGAAAAGAGCATCTGCTAAATGTTACTCCAAAAGGACTTTCTTTGTGTTACTGTAAGCCACTGTAGATAAAAGTGTCAAATAAATGACAAATTAATGATAAGGATGAGTGTTTGAACATGTGCATCTGAGTGTAAGATGAGGTTGATGGAGGTCATGACAGAAGCAGCGTGAGAAGAGTGTGTAAGAGAGTGTTGTATAAGAGGAAGGTGCTGGAGTCTGACAAGGTGATGAATCACCACTTTCATCCTTTTTATTTCATCCGACAACATCCTATTACCTTTCAAACCCTCACACTATATGCCCTTTCACAAAGTCTTGATTGTGTTTTTGGGCTCTACTAGAATACGCTTTCATACTATAATGTTCCAAAAAAACATTACCCCTCTGTCAGTAACACTGGTGTGTTTTTCCCGTACAATGATGTAATCGCTGCTTAACTGCATCATTGAAGAAATCAACTAGCTAGTCACGACTGTTTCCTGAAACTGTATAGTCGCAAATTGGTCGTTCAACCACGTTGGTTAATGATGTCACGCAGGTGAGGGAGTAATAACTTCTTTTAATGAATCTGTTTGAGATTGAATTAATGCTAGATGTTTTGCTATAAATTACGGACATGGCATCTGAGGAATATTTCTCATTTTTCTCAGTTATTTTGCTTTATTTCCAGATTCAATCATAGTCTCGTTCTTACATACTAGAGCACGTACGCACATGTGCACTGTTCAAAAACGGTGCTTTAAATCTCTTGACAAACTAAAAGACGTTAATAACATGAAACAAGCAACAAACAAGAAACTCTGCTTCTAAGCACAGATCGAGAGCTGTCGTTCTAACCACACAACTCTGCGATGCTGTTTGCGAATGTTTCGTTAGAACGATGGTTTCGGGAAACACAGACTCGTTGAACTATGATGATAACGACGGAGCTTGCGACCATAGTTAACGATGCTTTTGGAAAACGCACCCCTGTTTAGTTCCTGTCTCTATGAAGCCCCTCCTTCTGAAAAGTGCATATGAAATGTTTAACGGCGCACTGATAAGGTTGGCTGAGCGTTAGCGAGGACGGGATTTGTCTCTGTTTGACACTTTCCTGTGCTGTAATCTCATATCAAGATTTCATGTCTTCTCATTTCAAAACCAGACACAAGCTGCTCTGCTGTCGTGCAGTCTTACATACGTCTTCTGTGTTTGTTCAGCTCTTAAGACGACCTGTGTTCATTATTCAAAACATTTGTGACTACAGCCTCATTTGTGGAGTTCATTTTTGTGAGAGGTCTTGTTTGAGGTCAACCAAACAAACTCCTAACATTTAACGCACCTAAAATCAGACAGGAGACACGAGTATAAACTGAGTAAAAAATACGGTGGCTTTAAATGACTCTTTTTGCACAAACTTTTGCACAAATTTCTCAGACGATCATTTTGTTCTCCTGAACACATGGAATGGAAACGCTGCATTATTTACTTATTATTGTATTTTATTCCAATTTTATAAAATAACACGTCTATATTTTATTTTATTATTTTATATTTAGGATAAATGGTTTTTCATTGTTGTCTAGTGACATTAAGTACCTTATTGCTTTTATATAAAAATTAACATATAATACAAATATTAATCACAGACATTTTCATACATTCATACTTTAAAATAAAGTTTAGAAGAAACAAAAAAATCTTTAACATTATGCATTAGATACATTTATACATTATACTGCCTTTATTTATGTGAAATTTTCTTAATGTGTAATTTATACTATTTTTAATTTTGTTAATCTATGTAATTTTAATGTTCAATTAATTATCTCAATGCTCATTTATTAACTTGAAGTTTTACCGAAACATTAACTTCAAACATGCTTAAAAAAGCATTTGATTAACAACTGCTGTAAAGTATTTTTCTTTATTAGTTTATGATACCTACGGTTTTAGTTTCAGTTTATTGGTATCACTTTATTTTACAGTCCCGTTTCGCATGTACATAAACAGCACTTAAAACTGCTGCTGTCACTCACATTTAAAAAAATTCTGATAGGAATAGTTTTTCTAATTATCGTCCTATCTCTAATCTTTCATTCCTGGCTAAAATCTTGGAGGGTGTGGTCGCAGCCCAATTAAACAAACACTTAATTGAAAATAACCTACCGTATTTGAGCCTTATCAATCTGGGTTTCGGAAATTACACAGCTCTGAGACTGCGTTGGTGAAAGTCACTTACTTATTGCCTCCGACTCCGGCTCCTTGTCCCACCTCATTCTCTTGGATCTTAGTTCAGCCTTCGACACTATTGACCATGCACTGTTACTTTATCGTCTTGAAAAAGTATTTGGTTGGTCAGAGACAGTTCTTGGCTGGTTCAAGTCCTATTTTACTGGACTACTATACTATACTATACTGGTACATTTGTTTTTATGGGTGGCTATAGGTCCAAAGTTGGCTCTGTTCACATTGGCGTCCCACAGGGGTCAGTATTGGGTCCCTTACTTTTTAATATGTATATCTATCCACTTGGTCAACTACTAAGATCCCTTGATCTTAATTATCACTTTTATGCTGATGATACGCAGATTTATATCCATTCAAGACCGGGTCAGCAAGTGGACATTGGGCATCTTTCTAACTGTATTACTGAGATCAAGATTTGGATGTCTAATAATTGTCTGTCTTTAAACGACTCTAAAACAGAAATTTTGCTGCTTGGCTCTCCTCATCAACTGCGAAAGGCTGGGTCTCTCACTATGTCAGTTGATGGTGTTGCCTTGGAGTTTCAAAGCAAACGAAAAAAACTTGGCGTCATATTTGATGCCACACTGTCATTTGAGCCTTTTGTGCAGAGCACGGTTAAGACATCCTTTTATCACCTAAGAAATATAGCACGTTTACGTCCCATGTTGTCCTTCTCAGTTGCTGAGTGGTTGATAAACTCTTTTATCTTTTCACGTGTTGATTACTGCAATGGTCTCCTAGCTGGGGTATCTAAATCATCTATAGACAAATTCGGCTGCTAGAGTATTGTCTGGGGTCAGGGCTAGGGATCATATTACCCCTGTCTTGGAGTCTTTGCACTGGCTCCCTGTCAGGTATCGCATTGATTTGAAAATCCTTATGCTGGCATATAAGGCTTTGCACAATCTGGCTCCTCAGTACTTGACTGATCTTTTAATGCCTTACACACCACGTCGCAATCTGTGTTCCTCTCAGAGTGGTCTCTTGGTGGTTCCCAAGACCCGGCTTCGTTCTAGGGGTGATCGAGCATTTTTATGAAGGTAAAATGATGTCATAATGAATTGCATGCGCAGGGTAAGATTTGTGAAAGTGTGCATAAGATTGCAAGCGTAAATTAAATTTGCATGCGCAAGAGAAGATTTGTAAAGGTGTAAATTGTGTTTCAAGCGTAAGAAAAAAAAACTGCAACATTTTGCTGATTTTCGTAAGTGTAATTAATGTATTGTGAAACTGCAGCTTCACGTTAACGCAAAATAAACATGATCTGTACTCTTCTGACTTCCATTTTTCCGCGCTTACACTTTTGGCACGGTTTTTGCGCACAAATGCGGCCAAAAGCATTGCAAGCCTGTGAACAGCTATTTGCAACCGAAAACAACAGAGTCAGGGACTGCAAAACAGATTGATCGCGTAAAATCAAACTTTGTGTAAATAAATCAACTGTTGCAAATGTCTAAATGACTTATTGTGTACATGCGGCAAAAAAGTTCCCGAAATAACCCGATTTGTACAGTTGCGTCTTTCTTTTACCCGCGCTTCCAATTTTGGCACGATTCTCTCACTGAATGAGTTTTGCAAGCGCGAAGAGGAGGGCGGGTCCACCTTCATCATGCAACCAATCAGATGAGCTTCTCGCTGACACTCGATTTACTCTTATCTGATTGGTTCAATAAACACGTCAGTCTTCAGAACGCATATTTATCTTCATTTGGCTCATTCTCGTTACTTTTAATGCAAACATACATGTTAAATAAATACATAAATCAAGATTGTTTAATAACCTGTGCACCATTAGGTGGATTATTTGAGTAAATACTGAATTTAGAGCTGGTGTGTTAAGAAAGAAAATTTCTGTATATTCAGTGCATGTATCCTGCTCATAGACTGTGATCCTGCTCATCATCATCCTCCACAGCAGGCCAGATTTGTTTGTAATGTTGATGTTGCTGAATGTAGGCCTTTTTGTACTGCATGCATCATTTCACCTGTCAATTAATCGTGGGCGATTCCAGAATTATTATTATTATTTTACTAAAATTAGTTATAATAATATATGTTTCCCTTTAACATGTATTTTAAGGTCATCTCTAAATTATGCACCATTTATCACCTGCAATGCCATCGTGTAACCACTAGATTGCTGTATAGCCCTATATTTAAACACATATGCTGTGTATTCCCTGGCTGCTGGGTTTTTATTCAGACATAATTAGTTGCTTTGCATTTGATTTTGCATGTAGGTATATATATATATATATATATATATATATATATATATATATATATATATATATATATATATATATAGCCTATATGTATATATATATATAGCCTATATATATATATATATATATATATATATATATATATATATATATATATATATATATATATATATAATTAAAGACTACTTTTTGTTAAAGTTAAATTTATCAGTTTCAGATTTATCAGAAATTTATCAGTTTTTCATTAGCTACAGTCAAATCTGGACACAGAGAAAGCATTTCATTATACTAGCAACATAATAGCTTGATCAGTCACACGAAAGTAATCAGAATTGTGACAAAGACAATATTTAAAAATATATGTTAAATACCATGAACAGAGACATGATGTGAAAAACACTGCATCAGAATGGTATTATTCGGTATTAAAAAATGGGTATTCAATGTTTTCTTTTTGTTTTATTTGTTTGTTTGTTGTAAAGTTTAACATCAGCTCAGTGGTGTTGTAACAGATAGGCTTATAATATATAAAATTTAAATCCAATAACACCGCTCGGAATTCAGTATTTACTCAAATAATCCACCTAATGGTGCACAGGTTATTAAACAATCATGATTTATGTATTTATTTAACATGTATGTTTGCATTAAAAGTAACGAGAATGAGCCAAATGAAGATAAATATGCGTTCTGAAGACTGACGTGTTTATTGAACCAATCAGATAAGAGTAAATCGAGTGTCAGCGAGAAGCTCATCTGATTGGCTGCATGATGAAGGTGGACCCGCCCTCCTCTTCGCGCTTGCAAAACTCAAATTGGAAGCGCGGGTAAAAGAAAGACGCAACTGTACAAATCGGGTTATTTCGGGAACTTTTTTGCCGCATGTACACAATAAGTCATTTAGACATTTGCAACAGTTGATTTATTTACACAAAGTTTGATTTTACGCGATCAATCTGTTTTGCAGTCCCTGACTCTGTTGTTTTCGGTTGCAAATAGCTGTTCACAGGCTTGCAATGCTTTTGGCCGCATTTGTGCGCAAAAAAAACGTGCCAAAAGTGTAAGCGCGGAAAAATGGAAGTCAGAAGAGTACAGATCATGTTTATTTTGCGTTAACGTGAAGCTGCAGTTTCACAATACATTAATTACACTTACGAAAATCAGCAAAATGTTGCAGTTTTTTTTTCTTACGCTTGAAACACAATTTACACCTTTATAAATCTTCTCTTGCACATGCAAATTTAATTTACGCTTGCAATCTTATGCACACTTTCACAAATCTTACCCTGCGCATGCAATTCATTATGACATCATTTTACCTTCATACATTTTCCTCTGTTGCGCCAAAGCTTTGGAATTCTCTCCCGGCCGTCATCAGGGAAGCAAATACATTAGTGACTTTTAAATCTCGTCTCAAAACATTTTATTTTAGAACTGCTTTTAGTTGATTATTAATTTTACCTGTTTTATTTGTGTATTTAAGTGTGTCGTTTTTTTGTTTGTTTTTTTCTGTTTGCCTGTAAAGCGCATTGAGAAAGCAACTTTTAAAGGCGCTATATAAAATAAATGTATTATTATTATTATTACATTTTATATATATATATATATATATATATATATATATATATATATATATATATATATATATATATATATATGTATGTATTGTAGTAATTACAATAACTGGGTAATAACTAGGTACTAGTCCTGAACCTAATCATGTTACATAGGCTATCTATAAATATGTCAGAGCCATTGTTTTGTCTCGAGATTCACACCAGTAATATTTTTTCTAAGGCACGTTTATAAAAGCTAATTAAATGCCTTAATTGAATTAAGGTCTAATCCTGGCTTAATCTGAACCCTGTCTGTGAAACCAGGCCTTAAAGCATTAATGTTAACAAATCAAACTCTATTGTAAAGTGT
Organism: Tiaroga cobitis; assembly: GCA_030578255.1. Lineage (NCBI taxonomy): Eukaryota > Metazoa > Chordata > Actinopteri > Cypriniformes > Leuciscidae > Tiaroga > Tiaroga cobitis. The sequence continues at coordinate 5,299,259 of CM060613.1, forward strand.
TATTACAAAGTTACTCTATATAGCAAAATTGCCATTGTGTGATGCACTGTATCTAGTGAACCCAGTGTTTGATACTTTATTGTGTATTTTAGCATAGCTGAAATTCTGACCAATCAGCATCCAGGATCAGTTTTGCTCAGTATTACACATGGATAATGAATGATTGTGAGCAGATGTGTTTCCAATAGTCTCTATCAGTGTTATTGTATCTAGTGCAGCGGCTTTTTCCAGCCATAATCTTGTCTTTGCCACTCTTGTTGAAGAGATATGTTGCGGCGATCTGCAAGTCGACCTCTAATTGATCCGCTTGACAATTAAACACAGAACAAGGCCTGTCTCTCTGTTTCTCTCTCTCTCTCTCTCTTTCTCTCTGTCTGTCTGGCAGCAGCCGCTCTGAATCAGGTTATCCTCTGACAGATAATGGATGTAGCCGGTATCTAAGCATGCTCCCCAAAGCCAGCTCAATCCCTCCAACAAGATAAAGCCGACAAATTACGCCACCTGGAAAAAACACAACTCTGAAGCCAAACACAGCAGGAGAGAGAGAGAGAGAGAGACAGAGAGAGAGAGAGACAGAGAGAGAGAGAGAGAGAGAGAGAGAGAGAGAGAGAGAGAGGAGAGGTGGCAAGGATGTAAAGAAAGAGACAACACAGGTGAGAGAATAAATGTGCTTGGAGATTAATTGATAATTTGGTGATTCTCTCGTCGTTAACCTTTACCGCAGCGCAAATTACGCGTCACTCCATTTAAACAATGGGGTTATCCGGCTGGGCCGATCGTGTATCTGCTGTGGAGGAGCATTGATCTGGAGCTCCATCAGTCTAAATGTGCAGGAGTCTCTCAGCCCTCCGTTCATTCATCACTCCAGCCTTATTAATGTCCTCTATGAACGCCAGCACCTCCCTCGTCCACACATCCTTCATACTTCCTCAAGGTCTGCGGGAGTTTTAGGGAAGCTGCCAGTCTGGAGCTGAAAGTTTTCCAATGGGCCTTTAAAGGGACAGTTCACCCCATTAATGAATACTTGGTCATCGCTTCCCTCTTATGTTGTTTCAATTGTTTATTGTGTTATTTTTAAATACATTTCATGCTGTTCTTTCCTACACTTAAAAAAGCTTCTTAATTTGCACCGATGGTTCCGTACAGAACCTTTAAAGGGTTAGTTCACCCAAAAATGAAAATTAAGTCATTAATTACTCACCCCCATGCTGTACCAACCCCGTAAGACCTTCGTTCGTCTTCGGAACACAAATGAAGATATTTATGATTAAATCTGAGAGGTTCATGACTGCTACATAGGCTCCCTAAGGGAATGACACCGGACGGCCCAGAGAGTCATTAAAGAAAATGTTTAAATATTCCATGTCACAACAGTGGCTCAACTATAAGTTTATCAAGCGACGAGAATACTTTTTGTGCGGAAATAAAACAAAAATAACGACTTTATTCGACTATTCCTTTTCTTCCTTGTAGGCCTGAAACGAGACTTCAAGAGATTTCTACGACGCACGCGCGAGAACTGAACTGAAGTAGTTGAAGGAGATCGCAGTTCTCGCGCGTGCGTCGTAGAAATCTCTTGAAGTCTCGTTTCAGGCCTACAAGGAAGAAAAGGAATAGTCGAATAAAGTCGTTATTTTTGTTTGTTTTTTCGCACAAAAAGTATTCTCGTCGCTTGATAAACTTATAGTTGAGCCACTGTTGCGACATGGAATATTTAAACATTTTCTTCATTGACTTTCTGGGCCGTCAAGTTTCATTCCCTTAGGGAGCCTATGTAGCAGTCATAAACCTCTCAGATTTAATCATAAATATCTTCATTTGTGTTCCGAAGACGAACGAAGGTCTTACGGGGTTGGTACAGCATGGGGGTGAGTAATTAATGACTTAATTTTCATTTTTGGTTGAACTAACCCTTTAACATCCACGGAACCTTTCCATTCCACAAAAGAATATTTAAATGAGTAAAATGTTCTTGAAAAAAAAAAGGTTATTTAAAGAACTGATCACTGAAAGGTTCTTTGAGGAATCAAAATGGTCCTTCTATGGCATCGCTGGAAAAAAAAACTTTATTTTTAAGTGTATAACAACATGGCCCCAATAAAAACAATAAAGGACCCACATTTAGAGACTAAAGGTCTCAAATCTCATTCTTTTAAGCATTTTGTTTTAAATCATTCTCCACACTCTTAAAAATAAGGGTACCAAAAATGCCAGTGAAGAACCATTTTCAGTGAACTGTTGTTAAAAGTGTAAAGAACATTTAAATATTCCAAAGAAATAATTTTTTTCACTATAAAGAGCCATTTGTGCAATGTAAAACTTCCATGGATGCTAAACGTTCTATATGGAACCATTAATACAAGAACCTTTTTTCATTTTTATAAGTGCATATTCGAACTCGTGGGTCGCATTTGTTTACGACACGAGAGAAACCAAATCTGAACATTAATGAGATTTCAGGGCTTCGGTGGAGGAGAAGATTATCAGTAGCTGGTTTTCTATCTTCATATTTTCATGCAGATTTTGGGATTTCACAGAAAAATGGAGCATGGAAAACACCAAGATGTGCATAAAAATGTACATTGCTTGCAGTGGATACATTGTTGTTCATTTATAAGGCATGAAGATAAACTAAGATGGAAATACGCTGACATTCCATTTTTTTAATTTTGCACAAATTTCCCTGCAAGAGAGGATTTTGTTCTTCTGAGCACATGGGATGCACACAATTGCTTTTTTTATTTTCAAATTGTTTTAATATTTAATTATATTATTTTACATTGTTTCATTTTATTTATATTTTATTTTCCAAATTTTTTAACATAAATTAATTTTGCAACTTGAATGGAAACATAAAAATGTCTTAAATGTTGGTTGTCTCAGAAATCTATGGTTTCTGAAGATTTAATAGTGCCATATGCAGTACATTTATGATGCTTTAATGATGTTTTTCCATCCTTTTTGGAGCTTGACAGCCATAGTCAATATAAAAAGTCACTGTACGGTAGTCAACATTCTTCTAAAAAAATGTTTTAATCCACAGAAGAAAGAAAGTCAAATGGGTTGGAACAGCACAAGGGTGAGTAAATTATGACAGAAGTTTCATTTTGGGGTATAATTCACCCCAAAATGAAACTTCTGTCATCATTTACTCAACCCATTTGACTTTGAAAGCCTGTAATGTCACCTAGAAAAAACTTTTCTGTGCTTTCAGTTTGAGATTTCAGCCCCCCGGTAAGTCTTCACAGAAAAAAAATCACGCTGACCTGATTTGAAAATGACCTGAAATTGTCTGGACATGAGTTGTTTTTTTGTCATGCAATAGAGGATTGTTTCTGGAAAGATCTGGAGCAGGTCCGCTGTGACATAATTACTCAAGGAGCATTTGGTCTAACCTTCACAAACGGTGCCGTTCATCCATTCAGAGCCTGGCGTTTGGGTGAGAAATGTAGCAGGACCAGGGTTCAGTGCGGGACCTCACGAGGCGATGAAGCAATATGTTTCCATCTTTCTGAAGGTCACCTGACATACATGTGTTGCAGGAAGTCAGATACATTTTTTTATCTGCCGGTTTGTACGGCTTTATCAGTGTCACTCCTTAAGTAAATGCACATATCTTGTTCCTAATAGCAAATATTCCGACATTATCATGGATGTGTTGTAAGGCTTATCCATGGCATGAAATCAAAACTGACTTTACTTAGGGTGAATTGCCCTAATGTGGGACATTGTTTGCACTTCAGACTTCTGTGACATATTGCGATGTGTAACCAAAACATTAAATCCACACCTAATACCATTTTAAAAACCCCAGTATGTGTCCTAATCACATCAAAAGAGAAAATTCAGATAACCCATTCATAAGAGAAATTATAGACATATTAGTGCTCTTATTGCAAGTTGTCTGAAATAATCTGCAGCTCCCTAATGTGGGACAGTTGTTTCCCCAATATGGGACACTGAAAAATCTATGATAAAATACCAAATATCACATTGATACATGTAGAATAGTAAAATCTTATTTTATTTTAGATTCTCTCTTAAATCTTAGTTAGTAATTGTCTTTGTTATGAATGAATGAAACATGTAAAATAACAAAATCTTTAGTTATATTATCCATTTCCAGTAAACCAGTATCACAATCCATAAACAAGACCATTATATCAGTTATAGTGATGCATTTGTAAAACACCTAAAAAATAAACAGATAAACTTTGGACCAAAATAATTTGGTATAATTACAAACAAAAAATAAATGTACAATTGTTTCTGTTTCCTCGTTACCAAAACAGCATAATGAAGAAACCCCTTCTTTAAACTTACTGATAAAATCATTACAATGGATAATATCTATTTATTATTTTAAAGTGAGTTTCTTTGACTTATTTATTAGGAATTACATATTTATTAATATCTGACCACAGATTCTGAAAAAAGGTCATGGAAATCCTGTTTCCATTTCATCAATGCCTTGGGTGAAACATTTTTTCTTTAGTTAAGATTTGTCTAATATAAACATTATTCATATTTTTATTAAAAAAATAAAAAATTAATGTTTAAAACATGCCCCACCACACATTTTTGACTCATTGAAGTACTGTCCCACATTAGGCTGATCATACTGTCCTGGATTTGGAAACCACATTTCCTAATGTGGGACACTAGGAAATTTGATAAAAATATAAAATATATAATTTATACACATAAAGTTACACTATGTTTTGATGGACAAACATTTCATAAGCATATTAGGCTAAAAAGTAGCAGGATTGCTTTGTTTAAAATCTATTTAACTCCTTAACATCAAATTTGTTAAAACTCTATGTCATTAACCTTCGGATGGTCTTTACACAAGGTGTCTCCTTTTTGATGATTGCTCCACCCTCAAATATGATTGGACATTTGATAGGTCATGTGATTTTGATCACATGACACCACAGCTTTGTCTAACCCATAGTTTCACTGTCATTCATGCATTTATGGGGGACCTACAAACACTAAACCTTAGGTGTCCCACATTAGGCAGTGTCCCACATTAGGGCAATTCACCCTACTTTACTAAGATATGTTCGTGGTGTTTCTGTGTGTCTTTTTTCAGCTATTCTGTCTCTAAATGGCATTTTTTTTCACTGTTTTTGATTCGAATCGTTGTACAACACATGCGAATGACGTTTCATGTTGTCTTCGTGCCTCTGAACATTTTACGGTATTGCCGAGATATTTTAGTTGTTCTTGAAATAGTGATAAATAATATAGGAGAGCACTCACACGTCGGTTCACATGAGTGCTACAGATGCAGCTGACCTAGAAAGACAGTAAAAACACAGGAGGAAAAACGACAAAGGGTCACTTTATGCTTTATCTTCAGCCCGACACCATATTGAAAGTCATATCCTTTACTTGAACCAATACATAAATATGCAAGCTAAATCTTCCATACACTTAGACTGACTGATTGACATGTAAAGTGACTAATGCTTCTTTCCAGTCCTCTAAAAATCACATTACACCATGATGTGTGTTCAAATGATTTTTTTGCACGCTTTTACTCGATTATGTACTTCTCAAGGCATGCAGGAAACATTTTAGCTCTAATGCAGCATCATGAAGAGCAAAGGATGTCCATTAATTGAGTAATTGATGTTTCCTCTGTGTATTTTGTCATTCTTGGTGTCACAGAGAATGATGGGAAATTAGTCTGTATCCTTATTTATCAGCTAAATTAGTGTTTTCTGGCAATATTACACAAAATGTGAACTGCCAACATTATTTTATGATCAATATCAACTTTCTTTCATCATAAATCTGTAACTGACATGCCTGTGACGATCGTTCCCATGTGATTTGAATGCAGCATTACTACAATTTTTGTTTCGTGATGTTTTGAAGTATTGGCACTGTCTGCAGATTATATTATGTTTATGTTGTAGTACGGTTCCCACAAAAATATGAAAGAGCACAGCTGTTTTCAACATTGATAATAATCAGAAATGTTTCTTGAGCATCAGCATATTAGAATGATTTCTGAGGGATCATGTGACACTGAAGGCTGGAGTAATGATGCTGAAAATTTTCCCTAATATTTTGATACAAAAATGTTTTGATTAAAAGAGTTATGAATATATGAATGTGAACTGTATGAAGGTATGCCATCTAAGGATGAGACTATATTAACCACAATTCAAAGATAGATATTAAGTTTGATATTGAGCTGAATGAATCCTTTTTTTCCCACCTTGAAATTTTGAAGAGTAAATGTTGGATTTTCAAAGAGCCGCAGCTCACGGATGATTGCCTTCCCACCTCAATGTCATATTATGGCAGTGTGTGAATCCGCCATTGATAAGGAAGCTTTACTGACAGAGAGATTGACGGTCTGTCATGCTCATTGCACTTTGGGAAAAGCCGGTTTAACCCACTACTAAAAGGGGTCAGCGCTGGATTTATCCCAGGTGCTCATGCGTTTCTTTAAATGCTAACAAATGCAAATAGCCTCACTGTTATATCTCAATTATGCCAAATTATTTCAATCCAACAATTCTTTAGATCCGTAATGCGGGCCGGGGATGACGGATGCCAGCTGTTCTTCAAACTCAGACAAAGCCTGTTTGGTCTGAAGTATTGATGGTTTCTCTCTGCAATAGTGCTTCAGCTTACCCAGGGGACAGGGACGGATAATGGAAGTTCAGAGCCGAAATGCTCTGGGTTTTCTGGGAACACCATGTGCCTTTTCCCTCTGGATCTACCTGAAGAGAACCGGAAGGAGCCATTCCAACGGCACTGAAAAGGCATAAAATGAAATTGAAATTTTTTTTATTTATTTTTTTATGCTTTTATGTGACGACTAAATGTGCTTAGTGTTTCTGTTCAGCAGGCTAACTTCTGATTTATAAACTCACATTATAATTTTTATTAGTGGAGTTTGTTAATTGCTATTGCTCATGCTCTAGGATTTAGTACTATCAATATCAATTATTAAAGGGGTGGTTCAGAATTTTGGACATCGGGCCTCATTTCCAAGTTAGCCTCAGTGTTATTTATCAGTGGAGACAGTTTTCCAAAATTTTCATCCAGTCGTTCCAGTTGCATAGTTCGCCGGTGCTAGGCTAGCGCGAGTCAACGGTAACTGCTAGCCTGCCATTAAAAACCATTTTACCCACTCCACAGTACACCAAAAGCAAATAATTTATAACGCCAGACTATCGATGTAAATGTCTTTTGAGAGAATAATGTTAAAAATCAAACTACCCTTTCATTGCATTGCAATAGTTATACTTTGTTCCCTGTATTTATTAGCACAGTCTACAGCAGCGGCGGAGTGATATGTAGTTACCTAGGCAACCGAGAGAGGCAGTGAGAGAGAGAGGTAGAGAGAGGTAGTGAGAGAGAGAGGTAGTGAGAGAGAGAGGTAGAGAGAGGTAGAGAGAGAGAGAGGTAGTGAGAGAGAGAGGTAGTGAGAGAGAGAGGTAGTGAGAGAGAGAGGTAGTGAGAGAGAGAGGTAGTGAGAGAGAGAGGTAGTGAGAGAGAGAGGTAGAGAGAGGTAGAGAGAGAGAGAGGTAGAGAGAGGTAGTGAGAGAGAGAGGTAGAGAGAGGTAGAGAGAGAGAGAGAGGGAGGTAGAGAGAGAGAGAGAGGTAGTGAGAGAGGGAGGTAGTGAGAGAGAGAGGTAGTGAGAGAGAGAGGTAGTGAGAGAGAGAGGTAGTGAGAGAGAGAGGTAGTGAGAGAGAGAGGTAGTGAGAGAGAGAGGTAGAGAGAGAGAGAGGTAGTGAGAGAGAGAGGTAGTGAGAGAGAGAGGTAGAGAGAGGTAGTGAGAGAGAGAGGTAGTGAGAGAGAGAGGTAGAGAGAGGTAGAGAGAGAGAGAGGTAGTGAGAGAGAGAGGTAGTGAGAGAGAGAGAGGTAGTGAGAGAGAGAGGTAGTGAGAGAGAGAGGTAGTGAGAGAGAGAGGTAGTGAGAGAGAGAGGTAGAGAGAGGTAGAGAGAGAGAGAGAGGGAGGTAGAGAGAGAGAGAGGTAGTGAGAGAGGGAGGTAGTGAGAGAGAGAGGTAGTGAGAGAGAGGGAGGTAGAGAGAGAGAGAGGTAGTGAGAGAGAGAGGTAGTGAGAGAGAGAGGTAGTGAGAGAGAGAGGTAGAGAGAGGTAGTGAGAGAGAGAGGTAGTGAGAGAGAGAGGTAGTGAGAGAGAGAGGTAGAGAGAGGTAGAGAGAGAGAGAGGTAGAGAGAGGTAGTGAGAGAGAGAGGTAGAGAGAGGTAGAGAGAGAGAGAGAGAGGGAGGTAGAGAGAGAGAGAGGTAGTGAGAGAGGGAGGTAGTGAGAGAGAGAGGTAGTGAGAGAGAGAGGTAGTGAGAGAGAGAGGTAGTGAGAGAGAGAGGTAGTGAGAGAGAGAGGTAGAGAGAGGTAGAGAGAGAGAGAGGTAGAGAGAGGTAGTGAGAGAGAGAGGTAGAGAAAGGTAGAGAGAGAGAGAGAGGGAGGTAGAGAGAGAGAGAGGTAGTGAGAGAGGGAGGTAGTGAGAGAGAGAGGTAGTGAGAGAGAGAGGTAGTGAGAGAGAGAGGTAGTGAGAGAGAGAGGTAGTGAGAGAGAGAGGTAGTGAGAGAGAGAGGTAGAGAGAGAGAGAGGTAGTGAGAGAGAGAGGTAGTGAGAGAGAGAGGTAGTGAGAGAGAGAAGTAGTGAGAGAGAGAGGTAGTGAGAGAGAGAGGTAGTGAGAGAGAGAGGTAGTGAGAGAGAGAGGTAGTGAGAGAGAGAGGTAGTGAGAGAGAGAGGTAGTGAGAGAGGGAGGTAGTGAGAGAGGGAGGTAGTACAGGTGGTTCCGACTGTAGTGCGCTTCGGTTCTGTGTTTACTTTTCGGCGCAGAACTACTAACCGGAGCAAAGTAAAATCCCGCCGCTGCTGAGAAACTAGTTCCTGTAAATGTATTGCGATCATTGAGATGCGCAAGAGTAGTTTGATTTTTAACATTATTCTCTCAACAGACATTTACATCGATAGTCTGGCGTTATAATTTATTTGCTTTTGGTGTACTGTGGAGTGGGTAAAACTGTTTTTAATGGCAGGCTAGCAGTTACCGTTGACTCGCGCTAGCCTAGCACCGGCGAACTATGCAACTGGAACGACTGGATGAAAATTTTGGAAAACTGTCTCCACTGATAAATAACACTGAGGCTAACTTGGAAATGAGGCCCGATGTCCAAAATTCTGAACCACCCCTTTAAATTCAATATCAAGTATTAAAGGGGCTATATGTAGATTTCTGAAACCCTTGTTATTAGTGACACCGGTGGCCGTTAAGTGAACTGCAGCCAGCGACTTACTGCTCGTGTTCGCACTCGTGCACATGACGTACAAGAGAATGAACATGTATCGATATACTATCATATATTTGTTCTTCGCTTAGAAGTAAAAATAAGTTAGAAATACCTTTGCAGCAATATACTGTTAACCAACATCCAGACGCCGTCCATTGCATTACATTACTTTTGCGTTACTTTTTCTTACCTGGGCTGGGCTTGCTTGCTTGTTTTTCAACAACAACAACAACAACAAAAAAGTCATATTTTTGGCAAATGTAAAGGGAAGGCCCTTTCACATTGAAAGTGAAATGAATGAGCCTCAGGCTGAAGGAAATGCAAATTCACGGCTGTACAAACAAACAAACAAACCTTTCAGTTGTGCTGCCATTCTGGATCACAGAAGAATAGAAAAAGTTCAAGGCTACGTCCAAAATCTCATACTCTCTTGAGTAGGTACTTATTTTGAATAAGTAATTACTTCAAGACTGCTAAAAAAAGAATGTTCTAGTAAGAATGTGTGTAGGAATGTAATCCGGATTTACTACATTCGCCGTGTCGTCATTATTTTGTGACCAGTGTTAGTTGCGTCGCTTCACTGCCATTCATAAATCCTCTCCCGTGGCCTCACGGGACAGTAAAGTGTCCATCGTACGCACGCTTCAGAATCTCACCGGAAGAAGTCGGTCATCAGGGTACTTTTTGCCTACTCTTTTATGAGTCCTATGAATTCGGACATACTTCTTTTGTCACATACGGTTTTTCGACTACTATGTGGTATGCGAATTCGGATGCAGCCCAACATTCTTAAAGGGTTAGTTCACCCAAAAATGAAAATTAGTCATTAATTACTCACCCCCATGCTGTACCAACCCCGTAAGGCCTTCGTTCGTCTTCGGAACACAAATGAAGATATTTATGATTAAATCTGAGAGGTTCATGACTGCTACATAGGCTCCCTAAGGGAATGACACCGGACGGCCCAGAGAGTCATTAACCTTGAAGTCTCGTTTCAGGCCTACAAGGAAGAAAAGGAATAGTCGAATAAAGTCGTTATTTTTGTTTGTTTTTTCGCACAAAAAGTATTCTCGTCGCTTGATAAACTTATAGTTGAGCCACTGTTGCGACATGGAATATTTAAACATTTTCTTCATTGACTTTCTGGGCCGTCAGGTTTCATTCCCTTAGGGAGCCTTTGTAGCAGTCATAAACCTCTCAGATTTAATCATAAATATCTTCATTTGTGTTCCGAAGACTTAATTTTCATTTTTGGGTGAACTAACCCTTTAAGAAAAAAAGAAAAAAAGTTGGGTGTTCGTATGCTTGAATTTGATCCTCAGTTCAGACATTGGTTAATAAAGTGAGATTAACTGTATGAAGTATACTTGTGTTATTTAACATTTAATTATTACAGGTTTGAGTTTACATTTCACATTGTATTTATTCATTTTGAGGAATACTGAATGAGCACGTGAGATGAGTAAATGCCTGCTCACATTAATAAAAAAGCAATTAATACACGAAAATCCTTACATTTTGCCCATTTAAACATTTACAATTATGCATTTGGCAGACACATTTTTATCCAAAGCGACTTGCATTGCATTCAAGCTATACTTTTTTTCAATTCATGCATTCCGAAACCATTACCTTTACTGCAAAAAAAATTGTTTTATTCCTCAGATTTTTGTCCTGTTTTCCAGTAAAATCCCGAGCTATATTTACTCCAGCCTAATCACCGGCAAAACAAACAAAAACGTCCTTAGTGCACCTTTAATGACATGAAAATGACAAACATGTACATATACAGATGTATTTTATGGAAAATAGAAGGTTATGCAAATGAAAGCCATCCAAATAGTTTATTAGGCTCATATCTAGGTCAACTCTCTAGGCATGAAGCGTCTGCACTCATTGAGCTTGAAAAATTACAATGATTTTACAGGACACATTTATACTGGTAACCTTTCATAACTCAAAGATTTTAGATGGTAGGGTGTATATCGAGCACATTAGTAGTACGCAAGTGTATTGCATTCACTTGAGGAAAAAAATCTACTCTGTTTTCTGAATTAACAAGTTAATTATCTCAGAATTACGAGATAGTTTTTCATGGAAAAAAGTTTTTGCTCTGTTTTTCTGAATTAATGACTTAATTATCTCAAAATTATGAGTAACTCGTTAATTCATAAAAACAGAGTGGAAAAAATGTTTTTCAAGAAAAATGGATCTCATAATTCTGAGATATTAACTCGTTAAGAGCAAAAACTTTTTTCCAGGAAAAATTATCCCGTAATTCTGAGATAATTAACTCGTTAATTCAGAAAAACAGAGTAGATTTTTTTTCCTCAAGTGAATGCAATACGCTTTGGTACATTATAGGGCATGTTAAATGTTTTCGCATATCCTGCTGTTTTATGTGGCTGGTGCTGTATATGGATCGCAGTGCAAGTGTCCCAGACTTGCAGTTTGTTCACATATCTTTGTTTTTCTCCCTTTGATAGTTGATCTAAATATTCGTGGCTTGAGATTGACAGGCCTGTGCTGCAGTTCTATAGATATGTTGCCCTCCAGGGCTCTGTCACATAACTGAAACTATGAATAGCAATAGTTGCAGAATGGAATTTTGTGCACAGTAAAATTTGGATATTGTGTGTAATTCATAAATATCAATTCAGAGTAGTTTGGTAGTATGCTATTCTTGTTTGCATTACAGCCTTGAGTAAATGAATGTGTGTGTGTGTGTGTGTGCGTGTGTGTGTGTGTGTGTGTGTGTGTGTGTGTGTGTGTGGATGTGTGTCTGCTGTAATAAAGGTTAATAAGGACATCTTTTCACTGCCACACAGAGCGAGCTGCCAGTCCGGTGTGGAACGCGACTCCAACAGGTCTCCGCCACATGGCGAGGTAGAATATTTTAGAATATTAATTGCATACTTGGTATGCTGTTGTCATATGTCTTTTATTAGTATTCTATCAAGCCAATGAGGCGAGACCACCAGATGTAGCTCAAACGTCTCTCACTGGGGGAGTTCTGCAGTGTGTGGAGTGTGTAGTGTCAGATCAGCAGTGTCTCCTGTTCATAAGTGGGATGATGAACACGGAGAGGTTTATAAACTTGAGTCTGTGTGGAAGATATGAGTGAGCTAAATAATGACAGAGATGCTGGTTAAAAACTTCTCATGATGCTTTATATGTTCAGACACATGAAATAAGTGCTCAAACTCAACACGAAACACCTTTTGGAACCACATTTACAGTCAAAATTTTGATTGCAAAACTGGAGATATACAGTATGTTAAAATTGTATTATAATATTATATTAATCATATATCAATGTGAACAATAAGTTAATAATAACAACAAGAATAACATGTAAAACATATTATAATAATAATTATGTTTAGTTTAATGTGATATATATCCTATACATGTATCCTGTTTTCACTTGTACATCAAATTTAAAATATATCGAAATTATGACAGTAAATTTGGTTCCAAATGGTGTTTCATGTTGACTTTGAGACTTTATTTCACGTGGCTGAACATGCATACAATTAATATTAACAATAAATTCTGTCATTTGTGAAAGACTTTTCACAAAAGTTTTACAGTTTGGTTTGAAAGGTTTACAGTGGTTGAAATATTATACTTGTAAATGATATTGTGATTGTGTGTGTGGATTGTTTATAACATAGTTATATATTATTGTTGATTTTGGTTTTGGTATTTGATTTAATTTTGCGTTAATGAACATAATGCGATGACGTTGTGGTAATGTTATTGATACAAGAAAGTGCGGGTACATTGATTTACGACACACGGATGAAGGCTGACTTCTGAAACGTTGGTTTGTTCACCTAATAGAAAGTGACCTGCATCATTTGTATGTGGACCATTGTCCATCGTCGTGAGATTTATATTAATACAGTCTGCCCAATATTTGAAGTTTTCCCAGAGGCATCAGACTGTATAACCCTTTCTAGTGCCAACTGGTACTTTCATTTCCAAGTCCGAATCTGGGAAATATATATATGCTAATGGTGGTGATGAACGAGACAGAGAGGGAACATCTTAAAAGGGATACAGAGACTCATGACACTGAACATGCTCAATAAATCAAGATGACAGAGTGTGTGTGTGTGTGTGTGTAGACCATCTATTCATAGGAAACAGAAGCAGCGTGAGAGATTGTGAGCATGTGTGTGTGTGTTTCCGCTCTCCTCTCGTCTCCTCTCGGCAGCCGAGGTCAGTGCTCTTGACCTGCTTAAATGCCACAGTCACTGAGCGCTTTATCTGCACCACGCAAATGATCAGTCCCCTCATCTGTATTCAACACACACACACACACACACGTTTGTTTCACTACAGGACATTGCATAGACTTCCACTGAATGTATATCAGGTTAATAATATTTTCTATGGCCTTACCCGACCCCTACACCTACACCTACCATCACAGAAACATGAGCAAAACTAGATTTAAAGAAAAAGATGGTTTGGACGATTTATTACCCTTTTTAACAAGAGAGAAATGTCCTCACTAGTCGGTTGTCATAATATTTCACAATACAAGTGAGGACATTTGGGGTGAGGACATTTTAGCACTTACAGTTCCATCGTCCTGAAGTCAGTGGGTTTTTGGTTAAATGCCTGAATTAAGGTCTGTGGTGAACACAAGCTTAATACTTTTTTATGTTTTATTCTATGACATAAAATCAGTAATAACCCTTGTGATTTTTTTAAGCTTTTGTTTGTCTTGTAAAGGTGGGCTAAATGAGACTACAGAGGTTCTCGAACATTAAACATCATCAGTCGAACAGATAAACTCATCTATTCACCAGTCGCATTCACAGCTTCGTTGTGTTTATAATAGCGCTCTTGCAAATTATAATAACTCAAACTTTCAGGGAAAATCTTTTTAAATAGAGACTGAAAAAAATGGTTGAAGCTTAATGATGGTCATGTCAGTCATGTTTTTTTTTTTTTTTTTTTGCTTGTATTTAGGTTTCAACATTAATTAAACTTGTGTTCATTTGTGAGGATTATCATGTTTCAAAATATTCTGCACAAAATTCTTCATTTCTCTTCCACAGAAAGAGTTGTTACTCATGGGTTTGAACGACATGAGGGTGAGTATATATGACAGACTTTGTATTTTTGGGCGAATTAATCATTTATTGCCTGCATGTGCTCCCAGGGCTGCTTTAATAACAGGAATGTCTCTTTCCATTCAGCAGAAGTAGTGTTATAAAGAGTGCGTGTAAAATTGCATGCGATTTAAATGCATTGACTGGATTCCCTGCATATGTATTCATGTAATATCATCAAGCAGCTGTGATTGAGGAGCGAAAGCCATTTCATTCACCCATGTTTGTGTATGTGTAATCATTACTACTTCCTTTTGGAAGCGCGCGCCTGATGGACTGATAACGAGGGTCATTATAACTCAGCCGTCGAATTACACAACAACCAATCGAAACGCTGAATGAGGACATGGAATTTAACGCGTTCTCACCTTCTCAATTTGTGTGTCCTCTCTCCTGATCTCTCAAGAGAGATTTGTATTCATTTGTGTGTGTGCTTGTGTCTCTCATTTCAGAAACTGTGAGGTGTCTGACCCTAATGTCATGAATATTCATGAGCTTATACTATCTGTCAGCCGGTGGCCCATCATTGTGTCATCTTTATCAGCGTGTGTCATTTCGCTGGCACTGGCTTGGAGAGGCCTGATTTGTAATTATGTTGTTTGAGCCACAAGGCTTTGAGACGCAGGAGGATGGACCCTGGTCACAAGGACACTACATTATACGAAACCTGCGCTTTTTGTTAGACTGGATTCATGAAAATGTTGAACTAGAAGTTATTACATAAATTTAAAGGGGTCATATCATGACAAGTTGATTTTTTCTTGATATTATATAAGCCCTTAAAAACTTACATGTACTTGTGTGTTTTGTTTCTGTTTTTCCAGTGCCTGTCATTTGACCCAGTTTCTTAGTTTGTTTGATTAATCATCCCGTTCACCTTTGTTCTCATCTCTACAACCGGTGAAGGTTTAACTCTGTGCAGTAGCGGAGTGGCAATCGGGAGAGTCTGGACTTTTCCCGGAATTCTTGTGGAATTCTATCACATGATGTTTTATTAACACGGTTCGGGAGGAGTAGGGGCAGATAATCAACCCAATTAGCAAGTGGAGATCAATCAGTAATCAACTCAGGACAAGATAAATAACAGCAGAACCCACCTTTGTTCCTTGACAGTTTATCAGCATCCCACCTCCACCCCATCTCCTCACTTTTAGGCCACATTTACACAAAGCCGGGTATTTAGAGAAATGAATATTTCCCCCCCTCCGTCTTCAATAATAACATCGTGCACACAACATCGTTTTCAAAAAAAGTTGTCATTTACATCAACCCTCATAAATACGCTGTCGAGCGCCATCATAACTATGCCAAACTGGGAGCTCACATGACGTTAAGCATTTTCTGGCGCATAATGTGACGTTTGAGAAACTAAAACCCCGTTTGTCCCAGTTGACGTGGCAAAACATAACCGGTGTTATCAGAAATCTCCACTTTGGCCCGAGTTTTTAGAAATAATCCTTAAACTGGGTTTTCAAAGCATGTAGATGAATTTAAAGCAGATGTAGATGAAGATGATCTGTCAAGCAGTGCAAGGGACAGAGACGCTTCTACCTCAGGGTCCAGAATAGAGGACTTTGAAAGCGTAGAGACTGAAACAGCTGAGATGGATACAGAAAGTGTAGAGACTGAAACCGGAGAGAAGAATATGGAAGGAAACAGAAAAGTTCATGAAGTGATTGAGGAAAGCTGTTATTACTTTGCCCGCCCCCAGTCCAAAGACCTAAGTTTATTTTTGCAGTTAAACGCCCAACAAACCCCCAAAAGAGCCCTACCAAATATTTTTCACACAAAAGGTGGGCTCAATCGTAAGTGGCTGACATATTGTGAAGCAAGTCATGCACTTTATTGCACTGTTTGCCTCGCTTTTTCAAAGCCCACTGTATCAGACAGTCCTTTTGTCAGAGAAGGCATGCAAGCGTGGAAGCATGTACATCAGAGGATTGAGGAGCATGAAAAAAGTAAAGTGCATAGGGACTGTGCAGAGGCTTATTTCCTGATGGCAAGTATAGGAGACATTGTGAGCAGAATAAGTGGAAACCAGCTCTCATTACATCGACAACCAGTGAAAATTAAAAGGCAGGTGATGGAGCGTGTTGTTAATGCCGAGAAAGTGTGCGAAAACCGTGGTCTCAGTTACTGGGGATCAAAATCAGAATCTGCCTACACCCTTGAAGATAACACTATGACCATGGCAACTTCTTATAATTGATACTTTTCTTGAGTAGATAGGACTCCTGCATGCAACAGCATGTCACAGAGTGCATTGAAAAAAGTAAGAAACAACATGAGGCTGGGGGGAAAGGCAGAAGGTCACTTGCCACTCTTCTCTTAAAAGACATAGTGAACAAAATCATCATAATTATCAGCCAGTTAATTAAAGAAACAGTTGCCAATTAAATCAGAGCAGCTGGGATGTTTTCTGTCCAAATTGACACCACACAGGACATAACATCCGATGATCAGTGCTCTGTCATCCTCGGATATGTGACAGACGCAATTCATGAGAGATTGGTTAGCTGTGGTTGACTGCGAGGCCTCTACTGGGCAGTATTTTGAGGAACTGCTGAAAAAACTTAATCTAGATATAACATGTTGTGTATGCAGTGCAACGGATGGTGCAGCCAACATGCAGGGCCAGTACAAAGGTTTTTCTGCCTTTCTCAGTGAGCATGCCCCTAACCCAATTCATGTGTGGTGCTATGCACACATTCTGAACTTAGTGTTGTCGGACACAACAGGCATTGTACTACAGAGTGCATCACTGTTCGGATTACTAAATGATGTTGCTGTCTTACTACATGAGTCGTATAAACGGATGCAGAAGTGGCACGAGATAACGGCAGAATCCGGGAACTGTCGAAGAAGACTTTGTCCAATTGGGCAAACACGATGATGGGCAAAGGATGCTGCTCTAAGAAAGGTGTTTGGGTGTTTTGGAAAGCCTGAGAGTGCCATGTTCATTGACCTGATCTTGACATTAGCAGCGATCGTAGAGGACAAAACAATGCAGTCAACTGCTAGGGTTAAGGCTACAGGATTCATGGAGGGCCTCCTGAAATACGAGACCATTCTCACAGCTCAAACTTTTCTTCGGGGTTTTGAGCACACTGGATCCTTATCAAAATATCTCCAGACAAGCGGGATGGAAGGTGGGACTCACAGCACAGCGTCTGGTTGTGGGCACGGCAGATGGCTTAAAGAAGTGTGTGAGGGATTTCAGTGGGGCTCAAAAAGCTGCGAGCCAATTTGTGGAGTGGGCCAATGACGAGCTTCTGGAAAAGGACTGTGAGATGTGCAGGTATAGCCCTACCTAAAAAAAGGGGGAGAAAGAAGAAGACCGTGTAAGGAGAGTTGGCAGAAGATGAATCACTTGCAGCAGCTGAGAGAAACTTTGAGGTCAGAGTTTATAATGTAATAATGGACACTGTGACGGAGAGTGTTCACCAGCGCTTTGCTGCAAGTGGAAAACTCTGCACTGATTTTGCCTGCCTTGACCCAAAAAACTTCCCTGAGATAAGGGAAAGGGGTCTCAGTCGATCAGCGATGCAAAACCTCAGCAGCTGTTTGTTGAAATTTGATTCAAGGGCCACTGCTGGAACTTTGCAGGCTGAGCTGTTAAGCCTTGCCAGACAGTGGGAAAGACTGAAACTGTCCCCTCTGAAAGAATACAAGGTGAGGACATACACAGAAGATGATGCAGATGATGCATCTGAAGGCAGTGGTAATGAAGACACATATGATGTGGAAGGACCAGAGCTGGTTAATAAGAATGTCTGTATGTGTAAAAACTGTGCCATTTGTGTGTATCTTGTCCTGGCACAATACAATCTGTTGACAGATGCATACCATGTCATTGGAGTGGCCCACAAATTTCTGTTGACGTTGATTGACCACTCAAGTGGCCTGCGAGATTAGCTTTTCCACCCTTAAGTTAGTTAAAAACAGAATTAGGAGTACTCTATCCCAAGAGCACTTGGAAGCATTTATGCTTATGTCAACAGAGAAAGAGATTCTGATGTCCTTGGAGTGATAAACAAGGTTGCAGAGACCAGTGACCTACTCCAACGGCAACTCATGTTTTGAGGTAGTCCAGTTTTCTTTTGTCAAGATTTTGTCTTTTGCTGTTACTGACAGTGTGATTTGATCTCTAAAGATTTATGATTTATTGACATTTCATATTCCACAATGTATGAAATCTGCATCTCTCTTCAGTTCATCAGCGGTATTGTGTGTGTGTGTGTGTGTGTGTGTGTGTGAGAGAGAGGGGGAGTGTGTGTGTGTGTGTACTCACAGTGCTTTTTTTCTGTTATTATTGTATATTGTTGTTGACTTCAAGATATTTTAAATAATAATAATTACACTTGGTATTTCACGTTGTTGTGCAGTCATTTTATTGTATTGCAGGGTTTTAACTCCTTTCTAAGTGTGTAGACTGCATAGAACAAGACCTAAAACATGACGTGGCGTTGCCGAAGTAGCAATTTCACTGGATCTAAAGAAATCAATCTAACCAGAGATGTGACCAGTAGCGGTGGCTTTCTTAATCTATTTAAAATAATTTTGCAAGGGTTCTATGATATTAGTATTTTTTTTTTTTACGAGGGCCGGTGGTCTATGAAATTTCCAGGTAGATTTTTTGGTCCCACTCCGCCCCTGACTCTGTGGAAACCCAACTCAGATTATGTAGAAAACGTTCATGCTCTCCTTAAACCTCAGACTGAAATCTATATTGATCTAATGACGTTTTCAGACTGTGAAAAAACTAGTGATCAGGTGTTTTCAGTCTCATCTGAAATGAGCAGTAAAGTAATGCATTACAAGTAATGTGCATTACGCAATCAGATTACTTTTTTGATGTACGTGTAAAGCATTACAAGTAACATGCATCACGTAATCAGATTACTTTTTTGATGTAACGAGTTAAGTAATGCATTACAAGTAATGTGCATTACATAACCAGATTACTTTTTGATGTAACAAGTAATGAATTACAGATAACATGAATTACTAAATTAGATTACTTTTTGATATAACGAGTGAAGTAATGTATTACAATAACATGCATTACGTAATCAGATTACTTTTTTGAAGTAATGAGTAAAGCATTAAAAGTAACATGCATTACACAATCAGATTACTTTTTTGATGTAATGGCAAATTACATTCCAATAACACAAATACATTTATTTACAGCCAAAAAAGTTCTGCAGATGAAGTATATTTAAGAGCAACAGTCACAGTAATAGAATTGTAGCTGAAATATAGCTAGTGATGCATGATGCCCAATTTAGTGGACAGATGATTAATCAAGAATATCCTCCCAATCTAAAATCAATCCTTGGAAAATGTAACAATATGACTCAGATGTTACTTGATGTTACAGCTTTTAGTGACCTCTATGCGTGAAATGGTTAATTGCATTTAATTACTATTACTATTATATTCAAATGGATTATGTTTCTTATATATATTATTAATGGTTGATAATGAAAAGATGACAGACATAGAGCAACTGAGAAAAAAAGAAGATATATTGTATATTTCACTCTCTATGTCTCCCATCTTTTTATGGCTGACCATACAACATGGTACGCACATACACAAGCACTGTCCGTCCATGCCGTCAGACATAGATAAATTGCCGCTGTACCTGAAACAAATTGTCCCAGGTTAAAGAGAAGGCGTTTGTAAGAGCGTGTAGAGAGGTCGTTCTACTCTGCGTCCCTGCAGTATTGCTGACAGTCACTTTACTTCAGCCAGCACATATTTCACATGTCTTCACAAGCTTGGCAAGGATTTCTCATTCAGAGCTCATTACTTCGCCTGACAATTAATTAATAATAGTGGTCTCCGCTTCGTCCGTGGGGATCACTGTAACGCAGGCCTGCTCAAGTGTGGCCTATATGTGGGACGAACGGTGTCTCGAGTTGTGCAGAGGTCGTCAGGTTGTTGAAGGTTGGTTTGAAGGGCCAGATTTGCTATGAGTCCCAGAATTGGGATAGGTAAGTTTATAATTATTTTATTTCGTAATTACCAATACTACATTTACATGAAGTACATTTACATGAAGGCCCTATGTGGTTTAAGTGATCAGATGCCGAGAGAATTTCTGAGGGCATTTACACCTGGGGCCAGATTTGTATCTCATTATGATGGGAGTGTAAAGTTCTGCGTGTGAAAACGCGTAAATGAAAGAACACAGACGCAGCCGCATCATTTCCATAATGACTGACGCAATCTATCAAGAGCTGCGCAAGTTAGCGTCTGCACTGTAAAAAAATTTTTCGTAAAATAACGGTAAAAAGTCTGGCAGCAAAGTTGCCAATCACTTACCGTCAAATTACAGTAAAAAAAATTAAATTATTTTACAGAAAAATGTTGTTTTTTGAAAACGGATATTTACCGTAAACATTTTCTGTATTTTTACAGTCAAACTGCTGTAGAAAGAAAAGAAAAATCTCATAAAAAAAATGTCTGTTGAATGTTAAACGAATGTATAAATCTGTATAAAAACTTACAAATATTGCAGAAATACCTTAAAATTACATAATTAAAACAAAGACTTCTGTTTTAATACAGTATTATTTGGTATATTTTTAGGATAATCCAATCCATCTACAAGAACTCCTTGTCAAAGTAAACTTTTCTATGTAAAACACACAGAAAACGTTGTATAATTACCTTCAGATACCCTAATTTAAAGCCTAATACCAGTATATTGATCGATTTAAACTTTTATTTTATGTCATTATTCAATCCATTTACAGTAAATTCCTGTTAAATATTGGTTTTATCCTGTACAAAAAAACAAGATCTTGTGATATTAAGTTTCAGAAACATATTTTTAACAGTTATTGCTTTATTAAAACATTATTTGACAGTAATTACAGACACATCTCCAATAAATTTACAAGCTTTTACCATTAATGTATGCAGGTTTACTTTATATAAACATTATTTGACAGTAATAACAAGCAACTCTCCAATATTTCTACATATTTGTACCTTTAATGTATGGGGCTTTACCTTCTATATACTTTTAACATCAATGTATGAGGTATACTTTATATAAACATTGCTTTATACTAATTAAAATCAACTTTCCAATATATCAACATGACATTTACTCAATGTATGGGTTCACTTTATATACACATTAATAGACAGTAATTACAAGCATTTCTCCAATATATGTAAAAATACACGTTTATTTTATGTAAACAATATTTGATAGCAATTACAAGCAACTGTCCAATATATGTACATACTTTTTTCCATTACGGCATGGGGTTTACTTTAAAATGCACATAGGCTAAAATGCACATAAAATACGGTCAAGTCCTTCAGTCAAAAAGTTATTTGTTCTTAGTTCAGAAGCTAAGTTCTTTCCAGTAACAAACAAAGTTAATAATCAGTATTAATATACAGATGTGAATGTGCA
This sequence comes from Tiaroga cobitis, assembly GCA_030578255.1. Taxonomy (NCBI): domain Eukaryota; kingdom Metazoa; phylum Chordata; class Actinopteri; order Cypriniformes; family Leuciscidae; genus Tiaroga; species Tiaroga cobitis. Next base: position 5,321,120 of record CM060613.1, read on the forward strand.
TGCTAAAAAAGTTCATTTGGCAGATTGATATTCACCCACGTCCTTTCAAAATTCCAACGATGGCTATGATACTCTGTAGTGGCTCTCACCAGGCATTGTCCTGAAAAATAGATAAGATGTATCATGCTTGTAAAAATCGCCAGAGCAGAGCCATTAGGTTGCCCCTTAACAATAATTGCAGTTTGGAGCTTGAATGAAAATTGAACTGTATGCGTTGCGACGTTCGTCTGTTATAGGACAACTTAGTTTGAATAAACGAGCAGACACTGATTAGCTACTTGCTCTACGTTTATTTAAAATTAACAGCAAGACGACTAGAAGTGAATGTGCTTTCCATTAAATGAATCACACACAGTAAACAAATCCTTAAGAAAAAAATAACTTTGTGTGATTTATTTAAAACAAAGCACGTTCATTGCACAGTAAACAAAACCTTAACAAAAAAAAAAACTTTGCAATGAAGTCGTTCATCCTCGGATGCGGCGCCGTGCGCACTGTTACAAAAAACCCTGTGCACACAGCCAAGGAAAATGGGGTCTTGCGCACCCAACGCATAATTTTTGCAAGGTGCGCGCGGACCATAGACAGTAAAAGAAACGGACGCGTCGAGTATAAACAAGGCTTTAGGGCCGTTACATAGTCAACGCGAGCAAGCAACCCGAGCGACGCGAGCTACGCGCTCCTTTTCATAGTACACAAGCGTCACCGGCGATGCGTGAAATGCAATACACCGATCGCGCAGCAGGGGGTAGTGGAGTCTAGAGTCGGGTCACGTAATATTCAGATCAAAATGGCAACTGAAGAGGAGTGCATATTGCTGATTTTACATCGGCGGCAACAAAGGATGTATACGAACAAGCTCGCTTAACTTTTCGTCTTCGCCTGCCATTGTATTCAAATCTTCTTCTTCTGTAAACATAATAATATACCTTTTTATGTACATTACTTGCAATGTCGCCCCCACCGACAACACATAGTATTGCGTGCATCGGCGCGTCGCGTATCAAAAACTAGGATGACACATTTGGCTACGCATCGACGCATAATGGCGGCCGAAGCGTAGCGATGTGTAGCCTTGCGCACGCGTATGCGTACCGATGCGTTGACTATGTAAGGGCCCTTACTCTGTGTCAGCGCGCTCTGATCGGTAAAGGTGCACAGACCTCTCCCGAATCATCTCCAGCACTCAGCCCCCGAAGCACCACTAACTCCACCTCTGTTTCCCTCGTAAGCTGATAATAGTATTTAAACATTCTCTATGATAAAAAATGTTTGTAAAAAAATATTTGAATAACGGTTTTGGCAGTTATAGAGTTCTAATGACGGTGTTCAACTATAACCGTCGGTCTCACGGTTATATAATAACCTTCACACCCCTACTGGTACGTGTTTGCAAAAGGCAACAGTAACTTGTATGATGTAACGTTAAGTTAACAGCTAACGTTATGTTAGTCAACCAAAGGTATTTAACGTTAATGTTATGATGGCTGATGCATGTTTCACATTCAGGGCTAACGTTAATAACGGTTTAACTTTATTAGGACCAGCATAATGTTACATTTGCTAAAGCTAGACAGACTTTTATAAGGTCAATACATAATGTAACAAACGGCGAGTTTTAACGTTAGCCCTGCTGACTCGACATAATGTTAACTTGCATATTAAAATTGTAAAATGTATAAAAGCTGCCGCACTTAACAAGCACATTTGACATTGTGAGGAAACATAAATATATATATATACATACACTATGTATATGAAATTTATTTAAATTGTAAAAATGTTATCTTTGAGTAATGTCATCTTTGAGACTGTTAGTTGTTACATGATTAAAAATGTAAACATACACATAAAGCATGGCAATCCCGAAATGTGTATCATAGAAAGGGAAGCACACACACACACAAAATGCCAGTTGGTACACCAAAATCAAATAACCCTAACCCCATCAAATAATTTTACCTTTATCTGAGGGTCTTTCCCTTAATGGTTTCCAGTGATTAAAGAAAGGACTGATGAAGGTGACACGAATCTCCCCTTTCAGGGCGCCACTTCAGCAGAAGAAAGACAAAAGGACAGAAAGTTACTCAGACTTTCCATCAGTAACAATATGAAAATCACACTTAATACGATCTAAGTGTAGGTTTTCGAACAGTAACTTACGTGGGTAAAATTGACTTACTGTAACGTTAGTTGGTGAATGGGTCTTTCTGTTGGGTGTTCTCCCCCGATAAACATCTTATTCCAATGCTTGATCTAAAAAATAAAGTAAACAAATATCTTTTCAATATGTTATCAGTGTTTGAAGAGGTTATGTAAACATACTTCTAACGAATAAATGACGGTTTTATCACTTTACTCATTCCCACGCTTTTTTACCTCTCATGTTAACCAACAACAAAACACAGCAATGTTAGATGGTACTAACACATTGAAATACGTGCTAATATCGCTACGTTAATAGTGAAGCAGTACAAAAACACACACAGAGATAACTTATTTATCTTATGAGGTTGCAGTAAGCCTATGACAGTTAAATTACCCGTGTCCCTAAACGTTAGACTGTTAAGGACTGAAAAATGTTTTCTTACCTGATATCGCCAACGACCCCTTCCTCTGTTCATATTCCAGCTTTTGTTCTTCATTGACATAGCAACTAAAATTCGCTCAGAATTTAAGAATTAAACAGGCAGATATAAAATAATCCAGGTCTGACCGAGTAATCACCGCAAACAGCAGCTGCTCACACCAACCGAGAGTAACGGACGTATTTTCAAACTTAAAATAGGCGCGCAGAGCCGCGCACATTCTCATTGGACAGTTTCCTGGAAGACAGACAGATTAACCAATCATGCTCAAAGTAAAACGGAGAAACAACCAATAACAATAGCAATAGTTTGCGCGAGTTGCAGTCTGTATTATTATTTAATTAATTGGTCAAATGACATGACAGTGTATGAATATGTAATAATGCAATGTAAACTGTTAGGCAAGCATACAAAATTGTAAATTCACACAAAATCACATAAAGCAAAAGGTTTCTGCTGCACTGCTCTGTTGAGGGTGAAACTATTATTGTTAATGATAATACTTATATTTTAACATATACATTGAAGAACTGTTATGAAAATCAGAAAAATCATTAAATGCTAATGAATTATCATAATAATATGTTAAAAGGCAGATATTTATGTATGTTGTTGAAAACATTACGTTGTTTCAACGTACAGATCTTGTAAAAAATTAAACGTTGATTTAGAAAGTGTTTTTGTTAACCTTTTTCAACCATTTAGCATTAAACGTTGTTTCAACGACTGGCATTATTTCAATCATATTTCAACGTTGAAGGTCGGTCAAGTGCCGGCTGGGTATATTAATCTACCTTTAGTGAAAGCTGAATGCCGATATCGTGAAAATGTTCCATACTTTATCCAGGCTCTCTAAGTTATGATGTATCCCCCTCCCAAAGTCAAACAATTTCATTGGTCGAGATTGCCTCTGGCGTATGATTCGTCCAATGATTGTACAACATTCAATTATTTGAATCTGCGCGCACTTTCTTGATATCTAAAGCACAGAGACTAGAAAAACAATTAGGATGTTTGTTTACACGTTGTGTAATGTTTCAACCATTTTAATGTCTTCAATTCCTTCACCCCCAGTTTACCAAAGCTCAAGTTTATGCTACAAGAGCCTTGGTTGAACTCGAGCCCCAGAATAAATTCCTTGTCTTTCACACATTGCTCACCTATTGTAAATTAAAAATATATAGCACCCCATTGTAAAGCTTTATTCATAGTGTGGCGGTTTGTTCCCATCAACCGAAAAAATTGTGGAGTGGCCTAATGATTTCACTGCAGCGAGGGCCTTGAATTTTGTTGAATATAGATTGACTTTGTGTCTTAATGCTTCAACGTTTTTAAAGTGGATTTACAGCCTTTACTTTTAAATTGAATCACATATTTTCTTCTCAAATAAGCATATGAGATACATGTCAATATAGTATATGGTCAGAAAATCACTGTCAGGGCAGCATTTCAAACAGACAAAAAGGACAATGTCACCCTTAAAAGCCAAGCCAAAAGAGGACATATCAGCACACAAGATTCAAGAGTCCTTTCACACCAACAGGCAGACAGGCATTAGGAGGTTAGTGTCCAGCATTCTTGAGCCTGGTTGTCTTGCGGAAAAACTGTCCCAAAGCATGATGATCCGAGACTTGAGGCTGCAGCACCAGACAGCAGCAGCTACAGTGCACGGGGTGGGGTCTGAAAATGTTGCCACTCAATATTTTCTCTGCCACTTATGAAATTGTTGCTAATTGTAAACACTGAGTCAGTGGTACCTGACAGTAGAAACACTGGATATAGGAGGCATAAACAATCACTGACTATTCTTGATTTAATTTTATATTAAACTTAAGCTCAATTATTTCATGTACAATAACTGTATATTTAGTTACACTGTGCAACAATATCTCCTACTGTATTCATCCATCTTTCAAGGCAATATTTTTAGATCTGTTTCTGTAGTATAACACACAGTAATTATTATGGTCAATTTTTATTTACAGCATATCTGCATGAAAGGTATAGCCTACATAGCTGTTTTTTATTTTTATTTTATGTATATATTTTTTATCTATCACTCTTGTATCTGCACTTGTTGAATCTTAAGCTGATGTGGCCAGCAAAGTTTATCTTTGCTTCTGAAAAATATCTGCATTGGTGGCAGGGGACTTGGAAGTTTTACATTTACCCAGTATTTGATAGGTGTGAGGTGCTAACCTAACCCTAACCCTATACATTAATGGTAAAGTAATGTAGATATATTGGATAGTTGCTTTTATTTACTATAAAACAATGTTTATATAAAGTGAACTCCTTGAATTAAAAGTATGTAGATATATTGGATAGTTGCGTTTAATTACTATAAAAGTAAGTTTATTCAAAGTAAACCTATACATTAATGTGAAAAGTACGTGTTTTACATCTAAAAATCTGTACTTTGACGGGGAGTTCTTGTGGATGTAATTGATAATGTTATGAATTTACCAAAGAATACTGTGTAAAAACAGAAGACTTCTTTAATTGTATAATTGTAAGGTATTCCTGCAATAATTTCCAGTTTATATGCAGATTTATTCATTTGTTTAATGTTCTACAGAAATTTTTTTAATGAGATTTTCTTTTCATTCTACAGCAGTGGAACTGTAAAAATACAGAAAATGTTTACAGTAAATATCTGTATTTTAAAAAACAGAATTATTCCGTAGAATAACTTAAGGTTTTTTACTGTAATTTGACGGTAAGTGTTTGGCAACTTTGCTGCCAGACTTTTTACCGTTTTTTTACGATTGTTTTTTTTACATGTATTTACCTTAAATTTAAGGTTTCACAGTAAAAAAACACATAGTTGTCTTAATTTTAAATAAGCGATTTTTTTTTGTCTTTTTACATAGAATTTAATGTAATTTAACATTCAAGCCAATTAAACAAAAGAATAATCCTGAAAAAAAAATATAATTTCTCCTTATATGAATTTACAGATTATTACTTTTATTTTATGGTTAATGTTTTTAATAAAAGTTTTTTTCTGTATTTTAATGACATTTACACGTAATGTTAAAAAAACAGAAAATATCTGTAAAATAATACAGTATATTTCTGTGAAAATTTTTTTTTTTTTTACAGTGTGGTTTAACACGTGCTTTTTTTTGGGAGGTAAATAATGGCGGAAACTCCAGTAAATTGACTAGCGCAATCCTTAGTAAATCACCTTACATGATTCATTTAAATACTCTCCTCCCATAACTGAAAGGGAAACTCCTACAAATGCATATGCAATAAGGTCAGCTGCAAACATAACCCTGTACGCACCTTTTCAGCGCTAATTTTTCACTGTCTTTAGTAAATCCTGACAGTAGTTTTTTAAAGAGTGTTTGCACTGGCATAAGCTGTTTGTAAATCTGGCCCCTGGTCTTTTCACAATCAGATAGATATCGATCATGAAGTGACCAGGTGTAAACAGGCCCAATATGTCACACCGCTTACATCTTCAGACTGTGGCAAATGCTTTTGCAGATGTTTGCTAAAATGATTATGCACTTATCAAATAAATCAGTGTATGCCATGTAAATCACACATGTTTTAATGATGGAAGTAGGCCACAGACTGCGGGAGGGGGGGCGGACGAGGAGTGTTGCATTAGCCGATGTTCGTGACACACACACAGTACATGCGGCTCCGGATCCTCAGACTGTTGGTGGCGATAATTAAATTTCCCAGAATGAGCACTACCACTGTGACACGGGGGTAACACCTAGAATATCCCTCTCTCTCTCCTTCAATCCATCTCTGGAGGAACAGATAGAGACAGGGTGAAACAAATGTGTTTCATCAGGGGACCGCGTGCCACAAAAAAAAAATCCTATTTGTTCCGAGTTGCTCTTTATCGGCGCTGAAGCTGAGATATGGGCGGCACTGGAAGGTCGTGAAATGACCTAATGAATCCTGTCCATGAAGGGAAGGCGAGATCTGCTTTTAGGCAGATACTGCAGAGAGAGATTTCGTCCAATATTTCTTTCTTTTTTCCCCCCCTTCTTCAGTCAATTGTCGTGACTGAAATGAATCCCTGTGAGCTCTTTCGCTCCTCATCTCTCCGTATTAAAATCCATGCGGTTGATTCAATTTTCTCCTGCTAATTTACTGCTGCACAACTTTAATATTCTTTAACCTTTCTTGATTAAAGTTTTCTCGAGGTGGGTGGATGGGGAACGGCTAAATCAAAGATTGTTAATCTTCATTCTTATGCTATTATTTCCCGTCTCACGTAGCGTGGCGGGTGTTCGGCCGTCACGCTATCACACACCTGATTATTTCACACAAAGCTGCGTGTGTTTGACATGCCTGTGATTGACAGCCTGAATGGCGACCCTCAATGACTGTGTGTATTGTGTTTATCAGCTGAATCTTTTAGGATTATATTCACAATCAGTGCTACATTTCGTAGCTGATAGATTTTGAAAAATGTATTTATTTAACCGTAACGAACTCAACTTGAGGTCACCTTGAAAATACGTTCATAATGTTCTTCTGAGTGCATTTAAATATATCAAGAATTGTTTTATTTTTACATTCTGTGGTGAAAAATATAGCACATCTCTCCTCAATAAACCACACAATTTGGGGTGTCATTGGGGTTCTAAGAGTAAAGTATGAGCAATAGTATAAATTGCTAGACGAGTCAGCCATATCTCTGTCAAAAACTGAATATATTCTGCATATGAACCAACTGTTTCTTTGTCTGTGATTTATGATAAGATTGAAACAGGAATCGTTCATGTGACGGTTGTTAAGCAATTTACATCAAGCAGCTTAGCTGAAATCTGCTGTGTCAGTAACTGAGGACCTTCTTCTGTTTGTTGTGCTGATTTTATCAGCTTCTGTTCAGCAGTTTCTATCTGCACAAATCTTATGGGAATAACCAGCTTTGTAAACACTGGTAACAGTCTGTTTTGACAGACATGATCTAAAATATGTGTAGTTAACAGCACTCTGACAGGTAAAGCCTATGTTGTGTCCTATCACAGACTATTTATTTTAATACAGAATTTCATTAAAAGATTTCTGTCAAGACAAATCTCGTGTTTGGCACCAATGGATGTGACAATACTAATGTGTTTGGTCTTGTCCAAATAGATCTGCTACACTGCTGTTGCTGGTTATTGCTGCTGCTGTTGGTTATTTGTTACATACACGCCATGCTGCTGTGAGCAAGTAAGACATGCGTAATCTGTCGTTACGTACAGATGTGACGTAACGACTCAATATAGCCGACTAGCCGAGACTCTTCTTTATGTGTACAGATGTGACGTAATGACGCAAACACATGCAAGAATTTGGAAATCCACCAGTACCTCTGGAATTAAACACATTATTACAAGCATTTTGAATCGAGCTAAGGCAAGCAGAGAGTTTTGAACAATGGCTGGTTATGTACTTGCTCAAAAAAAAATGTGGATAATATTTAACTCAAAAAAGTTACGGACTGCAGCTTTAACAGTGAATTAATTTTAAATTGATTTAACCTAAAATAATTTAAATACAAAATATATATTTATATATTTTAAATATATTTTAGGAAATAACATTGTTGGTATTTTCCTCATAATACATTTTACGTGCACTGTTGTTGTTTTTCTTTCTTTAAAAAAAAAAGAAAGAAAGATCGAATTCAATTGTATAATTTGAATTTAATCCACAATAAATGTGTATCACCATTTAATAATTACCATTTCTTCTCCATTTTCAGGGATCTAGGTGTTTTCACAAATCAGCCTTACGTGACCATGACAGCCGTCCTCTCACATGAACACATGGAGTTACTGCAATATTTAAGGCGACTACAGATGAAATGCTTCATTATTAGAGTTGTGTCGGAGCGAGGAGGAAATCTCTGCAGATGGAAACAGAAACAAAGAGCCTTCGGAGAGAGAGAAGCGTGGGAAATGCATTACCGAGGTATTGATCACAGTGACATGTCTATCAGCTGTGACTTCCACAGAAAAGGTCACACGGCTTTGAGCCCGTCTCCCAGATTCAGAGAGAAAACGAGAGAATAAGACAAGGAATGAGGGAGACTGAGACATTCAGAAAACAAAATAATATAGTCATGTTTGTTCATATCAAATAACTGAACCTTTTTTTCCATCATTGGTGAGAAAATGATGACAAAATGTTCAATTATTTAAGATCATGTCATTCAAACCTGTATGCCTTTTCTTCTCTTCCATGGAACACAAAATTATATTTAGCCTGTCTCCTTTCTGTATAATGAAACAATACAGTAACCCAGAAGGAGAAGATCAGGCTCCAAAATGACAAAAAAAAGTGCAACGTTTTTTCTTTCATTTTTGAACTTTGAATCCAACTCTATTCATTATATGGAAAAAGGGCGTCAACATTTAGCTAAACATCTCCTGACTTCCACAGAAGAAGATCATACAGTTTTGGAATGACATGATAAATAAATGATGATATAACTTTCCTTTTTGGCTGAACTGTTCCTGTAAAACATTGTTGTATGGTCTGAGCCAACAGCCTTATAGCGCTCCAACATTTGGCGCGGTTGCGCTTCTGGCGGCCTGAGTTTGAATCCCAGTTCGTGGTCTTTTACAGATCTCAACCCCATTTTGCTTCCCGTCTTCTCTCCAGCCATATTATAAACACAAAGGCTAAAATAAATCTTAAAAAAAAAAAATCAATATTGCATGTATGCATGCTTTTAAAGGGTTAGTTCACCCAAAAATGAAAATGATGTCATTAATGACTCACCCTCATGTCGTTCCAAGCCCGTAAGACCTCCGTTCATCTTCGGGACACAGTTTAAGATATTTTAGATTTAGTCCGAGAGCTTTCTGTCCCTCCATTGAAAATGTTTGTACGGTATACTGTCCTTGTCCAGAAAGGAAATAAAGACATCATCAAAGTAGTCCATGTGGCATCAGTGGGTTAGTTACAATGTTTTGAAGCATCGAAAATACATTTTGGTCCAAAAATAACAAAAACTAGGACTTTATTCAGCATTGTATTGTCTTCCGGTTCTGTTGTGGATCCGCGTTCAGTGACGCTGCTGACGTAAGACGCTGCTGACGTGTGTCTGGTGTGTCCGTGTATTCGGGTTCAAATAAATATGGCTGGGCAAAAAAATGCAAGTCTTCCTCTGTGTGGAAATCCTTAGACATGTTTGTGAAGATTGTTTTGTTTCCAGCGTGCGTCTCCCTCAGACTGTGAACGAAGCTCGGGCGCACCAGACACACGTCAGCAGCGTCTTACGTCAGCGGCGTCACTGAACGCGGATCCACAACAGAACCGGAAGACAATACAATGCTGAATAAAGTCCTAGTTTTTGTTATTTTTGGACCAAAATGTATTTTCGATGCTTCAAAAAATTCTAACTAACCCACTGATGTCACATGGACTACTTTAATGATCTTTATTCAGTCTTTATTTCCTTTCTGGACAAGGACAGTATACCGTACAAACATTTTCAATGGAGGGACAGAAAGCTCTCGGACTAAATCTAAAATATCTTAAACTGTGTCCCGAAGATGAACGGAGGTCTTACGGGCTTGGAACGACATGAGGGTGAGTCATTGATGACATAATTTTCTTTTTTGGGTGAACTATCCCATTAACAGAAGATTTGTAAAACTGTGCACCAGCGCTCGATCCTTTATGTGAGTCAGCGCTCTGACTCTAATTTCCTGTGAGAGTGCGTGTATGTGCGTATGTGCACGAAAGAGGTTTTCACCTCGAAAATTCCTCTGTGATCACAATGTTACAAATCAAAGCAGACAGCAATGCCTGCACCTATTACAGTCCCCTCATTCACCGTAATCGTGACTCATCTCACTTTCCTGTAAATCTTTGTCCTCAGGTTTTTGTAGTGCAGTTTAAATCTCTGAAACCCGCTGGGCGTGAAGTGTCTCGTAAAACTGATGAATCTGCTATTCATGACGGGATTGGTGAAGCCTTATCGGAGCAGCTGGGACGTGCACGGGTCTCCCGTCAGGCCTGGATGTGTTGGGTTTCACTTCTCAAGGGGACTGGGTTGTACTGCAGTGCAATGAAGTAAGAGTCAAACCCTTACCCTCATATATTCACGGTCAAACTCCAAAAAGGACAAAAAAAGAAACATATAAGTATTATGAAACTGTGCACTGTTTTCCAACTCTTCTTGAAGCCATATGATAGATTTGTGTGAAAAACAGACATGAGGAAGAGTAAAAGATGAGAGTGCTGCAGTGATGACGTGTTTCGTCGCTCTGGTTCCCTTGACAAAACCCCAGTTGGATTTTTCCATTGGCTTTTGTATTGTTGCAGAAAATTAGCTCTGTGACCAACAAAAGTTTATGATTCTTACACAATTAGTTCATCATGAAAATATTCACAAATGAAAACAAGTTGTATTAATTTTGAAGCCTAAATACAAGAAGCAAAAAGCTAAACGTAGGCTATGACATCCGACAACTCTTTATTTAAAGGGGTCCTATTATGCTTTTTCAACATTAGTTAGTGTGTGATATTGCTGTTTGAGCATAAAAAGGATATCTGCAAGGTCACAAAGCTCAAAGTCCACTCCAAAGGGAGATATTCACTTATACAGAAAACACTTTTCAAGAACTACACCGAACGGCTCGTTGGGACTACTACTTCTTACGGATCTTGTGAAGTCACAATCTCACTCATTTAAATAATCTCCGCCCACAGAATCAGGAAAATTTGGGATGAGGCCTGGCTCCGCCCTCCTTCGTACTTCCGCTCAATTTTCATTTTCCTTCAGTAATACGTCTGGGATTGTGCTGTTTTCTCCGGTCATTTTTTTACCGGGCCGATCAGCGAACAGAGGGAGTGGCTGAGAACGATGACGTTGATGTTGTGCGCTTTGAGTCGTCATACGTCACGACCAAACGTTAGTGATTGGTTATGGCTGATCCAGAGTGGCTCTGGGCAGATCCAATAGTTTTAGACTTAAACAGAGTACCCGCCTTCAAGGAAGTTACTGCTTGTCAATGGAGCGGTGCCAGACTCTATGTACAAATTAAATGTACAAGAGTCTGGTGGGACCAGGCTATGGTTGAGCTGTGCTAAAGAAGAAGCAGTTTTTTCATTTAATGAAAAAGATGCGTTTTTTTCCACCCCAGTTACAAAACCCCTTTGTTTGGCCCTCCTAAGGTGGACGGACTTAGAAAACAGTGGTTAAAATGTATTATTTTATCTGTGTGCTGCACATTTTACGAAGGCCAGCTTCCAGAACCTATGAGAGCACAATGTCGGCTACGCACAAAAGCTTCTCCTGAAACACGGAGCAATTCCCATTTTGTCGGTACAATCAGTTGTTTATGGATCACAACCTGTAAGTATGTTTCATTTTTGTTGTTGTGTTTCCTATTGACCGTTCCAATTATATGTTTTATGTTTTTGCTATGATGTAAACAAAGGTTTGGCTTCACTAGCCTGCTAGCTAACATTACAGTGTCAATGTAGTGTCTTGCTTTCGTAAGAGTTTTAGATAGACTCGAAAGAGAGGAGCTGCAATAATGTAAAATATGTGGAATAATGAGGTTTTTGAACAATCAAGCCTGAAAACCTTTTCGGTAACACTTTAAAATACTGTATCTTACTTACTGCATAACTAATAAGGAATTATTGAAGAACTAGTAGGTAATTCTTCATTAACTAATTCTTCACTGCTGTTAACTACTAAGGAAGATGTGTTAACTAATCAGTATGTAATAGAATTTTATGATTGTGTTAAGTTACAGTTAGTTAATCAATAACTAATGAATTCTGTCATACCTCCTGAAGAACTACTACTAATTATCTACTAATTAAGGTTCAAGAAAAATAAACTAAGAAGTAACTAATGAACAGTCTTACAAAACTAACCTCAGATTAGTTTTTATATTTTATATACAGTATGTGTGTGTCTGTTTTCCTCAGAATAGAATGCCATTGAGTAAATTCATGTATTTTAGGCAACAACTGAGGGGAACTGAAAATATAGGGAACTTATTAGTAATTAATAAAGAATTATTAGATAATTCTTCAGGAATTATTTATAACCTGGAACAGTATTCTAAAGTGAAAATACAGGGAACCCATTAGTAATTAATACATAATTATCAAATAACTATCCAGGAATTAGGCTGCTTATAACCTGAAACAGTATTCTAAAGTGAAAATATGGGGAACTTATTAGTAATTAATAAAGAATTATTAGATCATTCTTCAGGAATTACTTATAACCGGAAACAGTATTCTAAAGTGACAATATAGGGAACCCATTAGTAATTAATAAAGAATTACCACATACTTCTGACTCAAATAAAACTTACTGTAAAAAAACACTATTAACGTAATCATCTATAACCTTTGTAAAATACACTACAATGACTCGTTTAAGCTACATGATATCTTCCTTTATTTCAGATGATATTTTGTTTTAATATGTATACTGTCTACATGTAAACTCGTTTAATAAACATTTTAAAATCAAAAGTTAAACCTTTAAAATTAATTCAAGTAATCAACTGGTCTCGTTTCCACGGTAGTGATGGCTGGATCTCTTGCCGGAGCTGGGCTCGTGTTCAGCGGGGAAACTGCTTAACTTCAGACCGCCGCCCTGCGTTTCACTCGTAGCCGAAATATGCCGTGACTGACTCCATAACCTGCCCATAAACAAACAGTGCACAGCTCTAAGAACATATTTTAACATCTGATGTAAATAGATTTACTATCTTTATGAATAAAATAATTTGTTTTATGCAAGGGATCAGGCGTTTCCATCACGCAAAAAAGACCGACTCAGCTATAGGCTAACTGACATCGCGTCCTTGTATTGTTGCCTTGCATAAAATAAAATGATTTACAGCACAGTAATGATTTTATAGATTAAATAAAACGTACACAAACCTGTATTTTGCAGAAGAAATACACCAAATCGGCGGCGCTGAGAACTCTCGAAGAGGATGCAAATGCAGGCGCTCTTGCATCACCAAATCACTGTAAAATGTAGACCACCGCAATATTGCCGGAACTTGAATGGTGCAAAATAAGTTTAAAATGTATAAGAACTAAGTATAATAATATGGTTTTTACTTTTTAAGTACTTTAAAAATTAATTACCTTTGTACTTTTGCTAAGGTAATTTTGAAAATGGACTAATTACAATTTTACTGGAGTAATATTTTATTGGGGTATCTGTATTTTTACTTTTACTTGATTTGTGTACTTCTTCCACCACTACAATGCTAAAAAAAAAAACTGGATTATTGTAGTGACTACTGTAGCCTATGACTGTTCATTAGTAGTTACTTCATGGTTATTTTTCTTGAACCTTAATTAATAGATAATTAATGGTAGTTCTTCAGGAAGTATGACAGAATTCATTAGTTATTGATTAACTAACTGTAACTTAACACAATCATAAAATTCTATTACATACTGATTAGTTAACACACATCTTCCTTAGTAGTTAACAGCAGTGAAGTAGTTAATGAAGAATTACCTACTAGTTCTTCAATAATTCCTTAATAGTTATGCAGTAAGTAAGATACCGTATTCTAAAGTGTTACCACCTTTTCTAGTAACCTCGCCCCCCCCCCAAATAAAAAATCGAGACTTTGAAAAAGGGTATAATAAGACCCCTTAAAAAAAATCCCTGACAGTTTAAATTATAATAGTTTGCAAAAGCGCTATTATAAACACAACAAAGCTGTGTAAGTGACTGATGAATAGATGAGTTTATCTGTTCGACTGATGATGTTTAATGTCCGACAACCTCTAGTCTCATTTAGAAACTTGTTAGCAAGCGCCTTGACCAAGACAGGTAAAAGCCTGAAAAAAATCACAAGGTGATGTATTTTATGTCGTAGAGTAAAACATGAAATGAACTTGTGCTTGTGTTCATGACAGAACTTATTTCAGGCATTTAACTAAAAACACTTTTAAAAAAAAACATTGATTTCATGATGACTGAACTGATAGTGCTACAAAGCTAAACTCATTTCCGTGGTTTGACATATAGAATGTCATCCCTACAGCACTCTATTGTCATTTTTGGATGAACTATTATGTGCTCTGCATAGGCTACTCTCTTTCTATCTCTGTGTGTATGTGAAATCTGGTTGGTGTGCAGCAGATTTTCATCGCGTCTGAAGAGAAACGGCCTCCATCAGATCTCCATGCTGTTTGGATTCCCCCTCACGTCAACGAGACACGCGGCTCTGAGTCATGCAGGCTGGGACGGATCCACAGTTCTGCAGCATCACTGCGGTCTCTCTCACGCACTGATGCTTTGTGTCTCAACCGTCGACCGTCACTCAGGTAGTATGTGAAGGATTTTCTCTTTTTCTCAATTTATTTCCTGGAAGGGCTCCATAAACTCCCTTCATGTTCTTGACATCATCCGTAGAAGAATGAAAGAAAACTACCAACAATAAGCCATTTTCATCTACACATAATAAATCATATTCTTGAGCTCTGTCCCAAAATAGCAAGCAAATCAGTTGCGTTCTAAGGCAGCATTGTGATGTTAGCATGCTGCTAACCTAATGGTGATAGTCTGATATCACCCAAAATAGGTAAAATAGATCGTTTTTATCAATGCTTTTTTGTTTTGAATGAAATGTAAGCATTTGTAGGCAACATTTCAATCGGCTATCTTGAATGTATTTTCACTGCATTCTCTGTAAAGGATGCGTTTACATGCGTTTCCGCCTTTGAAATGGTTCAAAATGAGTAAAAGGCAGCAAATGATTTTGACTGACTCCCTTTTGGAACAGACTTTGCATCAGCAGTGCTTATGATGCCTTAAAGTGTCTAGGTAGGCAGCTCACTCGATTTTGAAACTGATCAAAGCAAAATAATTAAAATAGCAAAACCATTAAAAAGCTAAATATTGCATACCTGACATGCAGGGCAAAAAAAAAAAAAAAAGATATCATGGCCTTATTTATCAGTTTCATAATTTTTGTTAGTATTTTAGTGCATATTTAGTTTGTTTTCATTCTTTGACAAGCTCACTTGTTATTTTTTTATTTTCGAAGAGTTTTCATCTTCGTAATAATTTTTTGATAAACGACAAAAACCTTGCTCCCCAATAGACGTCAACCAGCATAACCAGAAGAATCATGTTAGTCATGTTACACACAGTTCTGCTAATGAACAGCGTGCCAAAACTGGTCTGACAGCTTGACCAACAACTATCCAGCATTTTTTTTAACAGCGTACAACAAAGTTGCAATTACCGCTTCAATTAAAACCCAACCGCACACTAAGGCCGCATCTACATGACTTTTTTCATATTTTTTTCCTCCGGTGGCACTGATCGGAAATGACCCATGAACATGCAAGCAGAAAAAAAGCAAATACTCTCCGATAGGTTTCAGGCCTCATTCATGTGTGGAAATAAATCTGATATATATCGGATACGTGCATTTGCATCTGTGCACAGATCGGATATTCAATGCGAGTTGTACATCATTGAAAAAGCTGCGGTGGCGAATGTCAACTCAGGTGGAAACCAACTGTGATCACATGACTCTTTTTCCATTGCTCAATGGAGGATGAAGGCTCAACCCAATCTTTTGCTGAACTTTAAAGATGGTGCGGAAAGCAAAAGCTTGTATTATCATTTCATCTGCGTCACTTGCAAATCGTGCTATTTTTACGTCCTTTTCGGCCTAAGCTTTTCCAGATCAGTACGTCTACCTTAGCTTGTTTCGTCAAGTGTATTGTGTAAATGCAGATATCGGATAGGGGTCACTTTTAAAAGAAGATGTAAGCTGGTTGTCAAGAATATCAGATATATTCAACAAATCGGAATTGGACATCAAGACCTGCCGTGTAAATGCAGCCTAAGTGAGCACTAAATGAGCGCTGGAGGACAGGACCCCCCTGCGTCTCCCGTCACTTCATAAGCACATTAGAGACAAGAGAGCCAGGGCTAATTAATATCTAATTAATATGCATGACAGCACTTTCAGTAGCCCTTATCGAGTGAAAATGCACTGTTTAATGCTTTCACTGAAGGGTTTTTAAATCAGGACTTTGCGTTTCATTAATAGAGACTTAGTAGAGACAAGATGTAATGTTATTATTGAAACCTACGCTCTCAAGTGTCAGCTCTCGTGAAAAGAAACCTGCTTTTGATGTATTATGTTCAGGACAAACATAATAGCACTGCAATAGATTGGCTATATTACGTTAAGGACCAACGTAATAGCACTGCTTATATGTTGGCATGTAACATAATTGCGATTTGCAAAATAGTTTCCTCAGAACGTATTTCATGTGATACAGGGTTGCTCTCATGCATTTTCCTAGTGTACTGTAAATAAAAAAAAAAAATAGATATCTATATTAAAGGGTTAGTTCACCCAAAAATGAAAATTAAGTCATTAATTACTCACCCCCATGCTGTACCAACCCCGTAAGACCTTCGTTCCTCTTCGGAACACAAATGAAGATATTTATGATTAAATCTGAGAGGTTCATGACTGCTACAAAGGCTCCCTAAGGGAATGAAACTTGACGGTCCAGAAAGTCATTAAAGAAAATGTTTAAATATTCCATGTCCCAACAGTGGCTCAATTATAAGTTTATCAAGCGACGAGAATACTTTTTGTGCGAAAAAACAAACAAAAATAACGACTTTATTCGACTATTCCTTTTCTTCCTTGTAGGCCTGAAACGAGAGTTCAAGAGATTTCCACGACGCATGCGCGAGAACTGAGATGAGGACGTTCTTCTTCGACTCCTTCTTGTTACCGGCTGCTCGCCGCTTAGAAGTATTACTGCCACCTACAGTATAAGATGACGTGTTGGAAGTGCAAAACTTTCTGTTTACAAGCAGAGGAAGACGCGCGCTGTACATACGCTTTTCAATTCGACACTTAATGTGCTGTAGGTCTCGCTATATTATATGCAATGGTTAAAAAGTGTGCATTTCCAGGATGTCCGAATCGTGAGAAACCAACCAGAGTAGCCTACGTAAAAGTGCTTCAATGTTGCAAAATGAACGGCTTACCTTTTTCAATCTCCCATTTAATGATCTTGAGCGACTGAAGCTATGGCTGCTGGCTATTCAGCGGGATGTTAATTTACCACTGAAAGTCGTCAAACATATGAGGTTGTGCAGTGAACATTTTACACCTGACGACTTCAAGCCAGTTGAAAAAAACAGTCGACGATTACTGAAATCAACTGCTGTGCCAAACTTGGTTATACAGAACAACAATGTAAGTGTAAGCGGCATGTGGTGTTTGTTAAAATAACAATAACTTAACTTTATATTAGTTATGTTAAGTTTGTTTACACGTATATATATATATATATATATATATATATACACGTGTAAACAAACTTAACATAACTAATATAAAGTTAAGTTATTGTTATTTTAACAAACACCACATGCCGCTTACACTTACATTGTTGTTCTGTATAACAACTTGTTTACACGTGTATATATATATATATATATATATATATATATATATACGTGTAAACAAACTTAACTTGAGGTCGTGAGATAGCGTTGAATATTTCATTCTTGATTAACAATACAAAGCCTATAGGTTTTTTTTTTTACTCTTTTATTAACTCTTTCCCCGCTATTGACCGAATTTTCCAGCATTGCTCAGTGCGGTCTTTTAAAAAAAAATGCTATTTTCTCAGCTTTTTGTTAAAAACGTTGCTTTTTTTTATTATTAAACGTACCCACATTCAAGTGTTGATAAAAAAAAGACTGCATGAAAGTAAAATAAATCTTTTTTGTTTGTTTGTTTAAAAAAAATTCTGAAATCTTTGAGAAAATTATCCAAAAATGCTGCATGGCGGTGGCAGGCAACCTTTAAAATAAATAATACCGGCGTTGAAAGAGTGTTGGTTTCGTATTTAGTGTACTTTTAGTTTTTGTTCTTTTGCTAACTCCATTTTTATTTATTAATGGCTATATTTTGAGCCTATACATGCTTAAGGCGCAGTGGTTCGTGTAGCTTGTCTACAAACCGGTAGGTTGGTGGTTCAATCCCCGGTTCCACCTGACCAAGTGTCGAGGTGTCCATGAGCAAGACACCTAACCCCGACGAGCTGGATGGCGCCTTGCATGGCTGACACCGCCGTGAATGAATGGGTGAATGTGAGGCAATATGTAAAGCGCTGTGGTGGCCATTGGGTCTGTGAAAGCCCTACATAAATGCAGTCCATTTACCATTTGACTTATAATAACTAACCATTTTTGGATCCCCAAAAAACCTTTCAGTGAACAGGTCTAAAAGAAACGTGTGAGTAATCTAAAGAACCTTTTGTGCAATGTAAAAATGATATGGATGTTATTACAGGTTCTTTATGGACCCATCAATGCTAATAAAGAACTTTTATTTTTAAGAGTGCAAAGGTAACTTTAGCAAGAAAAATCCTAAAGATAAACATCTAGTAATTTAGTCATTTAATAAACATCAAGCAATTTTTACAAGTACATGCACAAAGACAAACTTAGACAAACTCTATTTTGGTTGCATTGTAAATCTGCAAACTGTAGTTTCAAGTGCTTCAAATGTGTAGAAGTTTGCCACACATGGCTGAAATAACTATCAAATGTTTCTTTTTTTGAGGGCACTCTGTATTCCACAAACAAATATTATTTATCACCCCATTTCTTCCATCCTGCATCTTTCTCTGGAGAACCCAGCGTTTGTCTGATTGATTGAACGTCTTGGTTAGATGCTTTTCACACGGGGCCGATACCAAGCTGAGCTCCGTCTGCACCGCACTGCCTCTCATATCAAAGGTAAATGTTTACTCTCTGACGAAATATCCAAGCCAACATTACATCTCTCTTTCCTTTTATAAAAATATTCATAGCATAAATACATCAAATACTTCAGAGCAACTATTGACACGCAGGTGAAAATAACACTAGCCGTGCAGCTGAATCCTGTCAGAACAAAATGTAATGTTTCATGTCGTCGGAGTTGACCTGAAAATGCAGTTTCGTGGTATATGTATGGTCACCGTGATTTTGCCAAGTAAGACATGGTGGTCCTGGATCAACATTCCTGTCCCAAAATGTAGTCCTTACCCCTAAACCTAACCCTACGCATAACTTTTCCCTAAAATCAGAGGGTAATGATAGGTGAATAACGCTGATGTTTAAGTACTTCACTGGTTCTAAGCCTAAACTTGACATAAACTGTAAACTTGTCCCTCAAATCTGATTGGTTGATTGGAAAGTTGATCCAGGATCAACAAAGATGTTGATCCAGGAACATGTGGTACTTGGTGAAATCACGTTCACGGTATAGGTCTACCATTCAAAAGATTTTTCTTTTAAAAGAAATACTTTATTCTGCATGCAAGGATACATTAAATTGATCAGAAGAAACGGGTAAGACATTTAGAATGTTTCAAAAGATTCTAATTTCAAATCAATTCTGTTCTTTTGAACTTTCGATTCATCAAAGAATCCGGAAAAAAAAGTATCACGGTTTACACAAAAATATTAAGCAGCGCAACTGTTTTCATCATTGATATACTAATAATAAATATTTCTTGGGCATATTAGAATGATTTCTGAAGGATCATGGGACACTGAAGACTGGAGAAAATTCAGTTTTGTTTACAGGAATAAACTAAATTTAAAATATATTCAAATAGAAAACAGTTATTTTGATAATAACATTTTACGATATTAGTTTTTACTGCATGTTTGATCAAATAAATGCAGCCTTTATGAGCATAAGAGACTTCTTTTTAAAAAAAATTAAATATTACCAACCACAATATACAGTACATAATTGATTGTGTTTTACATATTTAGATATAGAGGGTTCATGCATGGTGGAGAAATTGTAAGAGAGATTTTTTTAAGTGACCTTGATTTGGAGGGAAAAAATTTAGATTCTAGGGTATTGTGTGTGTGTGTGTGCTCATGTTTATATTACATTGTGAGGACCAAATGTCCCCACAAGAATAGTAAAACGTGAAATCACCTACATTGTGAGGACTAGCCAATGGTCCCCGCGAGGGAAATTGATTAATGAACATACTAAATGATGTTTTTTTTAGAAAATGTAAAAGAGCAGAAAGTTTTCTGTGATGCATAGGTTTAGGGGTAGGGTTAGTGTAAGGGGATAGAAAGTTTGTACAGTATAAAAATCATTACTTCTATGGAGAGTACCCACAAAGATAGTGGACCAGACGTGTGTGTGTGTGTGTGTGTGTGTGTGTGTGTGTGCGTGTGTGTGTGTGTCCGTGTGCTAATAATGACCAGTGGGAGTCTGAGACCTGTAGAACCAGGGAAAATTACCTCCAAGGCGTCTGGTCGGACTCTCCTGCCATCAGGGCTGTGATTGCGTTTTTCTCTCTTTCTCTTCCCGAGGGAGCGAGTGACAGAAAAGATTAGAGAAGCCAACTAAAATGTGTGAACGAAATGTGTGGCGGACTTGAGGCTGCATCCCTTCAGCAACAGATGGGCTCCTAATGAACAATCTTCCAGCCAACAATGTGGAATGAGCTGAACCATGTCAAGAGCCGCACTCAGAGACAGCAGGACCACCGAGTGAGTCAAGGGGCCAACAGACTCTTGTTTCAGTCCTGGGTTGTTTTTCCAAAGAGGAGAGAAGAGATGTCACTACAGGTGAACACAGGAGGTGACCTAAACCACCTGTCCACTCGTTTGTATACTAGTGGCCACCTGTTTCCATGGCAACACAGTGTTGATGGGTCACGTCACCTCAAAAGTTACCATTAAAGACTGTCCACACCAATGATGATAACTATATGAACTTTTAATAGGCTAATCATTCTAATGTTATGAGAATAGGAAAGTCCACACCACAGCTACTAACGATAACGACACAGAGGAACAGTATTGGAATCACTTTTTAGAGTGTTTTTTCCCCCCAGCTGATGAATGATAAAAACATCGACAGCCAATCAGAATCCATCTTGTTTTGAAGAGCTTGAGCATTTAAAGCGACAGGCGACAAACCTGCAGCGCGCACATATAATAAACAGAACGTTATCGTTCGTTGGTGTGGATTTTGAACGGGACTCAACAATAACGATGCAGGAACAAAATCGTTACAATATTGCAGCGTTTTGTTCAAAATGTTACTTTTTTTCTGTTCTTAATTTTTGTGAAAATTATCAAAAACGCTGGTGGTGGCTGGCAACTTTAAAAACAAATCCTGTCGGGGGAAAGAGTTAAATGTAAACACTACGACTTTGGCATTGGGATCGACTGCTGACATCAGTTGTGTTTCTCTCTTCACAGTGTAATAGTGTTTTATAATGCATCATATTTTAGGACTTTTGACCTCCTTTGAATCTAAGTGCAAATGCATGAATTAAACATCTCACATGTTAGCCTGTCAGTAAATCAGAATACAGACTTAGTGGACCCTTAGATTGTATTGCAGTTGAATTTTAGTTCAATTACTACTTGACCTTTGATTTTTAGTTCTTGTGTGTTGTGGTATAGCAGTTAAAGCTGAAAACTGGTAATCATAAATCTGTGGATTTGATCCACATTAATCATTATTGGGTATCTGAGCAAGTCTCTTAAAATCAACAAGTCATTTTACTTTTGTTGTGAGGCATATTTCCAAGTAAAATAGGATATTCAAAAAGAAGAAAATGCAGGATTAGGTGATTTATCTCGAACTTTTGAAAAATAAGAGAAATTTGTGGCATATGCAAAACATTTTAATTGGTTTAAAGGTGGAAAAAAAATATGAAGAGAAACCTTCATAATTCATAGTTGGAATAACTCGCTCTGATGAATCAGGTACAAAAATCTGTTTTCAGACAATTTTGAATTAACATTTTACTCATTTTACTTATTATTATAAATTCCAGAAATAGTTGACTGTTCAAACTGACTGTATGCGTCATCAACTTCATTTTGAATCAGGTAGAAACCATAGAAAGCACCGTCCATCAGAATAAGACCCCATTAATCAGCAGTGGATGTTTCTTGCGGTGAGGTAATTTTAGCAGGATGAGCTTAAATGCCTTTTGGTTGCATAAAATTGTGACGTAAGACCCCTCTCCCGTTTTCAAATTAATCTTCTTAAAATGAGGCTGTCTGATTTGATGTGCTTTACTATGTAGAGATGAGGCTCTAGTATCTGCTCATTAGTGAAAAGGATAATGATAACCACCCGTGCTCTCATACAGAGACAGTGACTCAAAGTGTGTGTGTTTAAATCTGTGTGTGTCTTCTATCTTTGACCTAAAGACACTGCGATGTCTTGCTCTAATCAGCTCTGCTTTCACAGATTTATTGAGTTAAAAACTCTATCACAGGCGTGTTTCATTAGGATATTAAACTGAGCTTAACTCACAGAGTTCAGATGAAGTTTATAATTAACAGATGTAGAAATAACAATAATGACCACCCCTCTAGGGCTGTTTGTTCATGGGTATATTCATGTCCTTGGTGCATGAATTTCACTAAAAGAAAAGTTCAGGCCAATACAAAATTTTATATATTTTATTTATTAATTAGGAATATATTTAGGAAAACCTGGGAAATTTAAGGAATTTTAAAATAGAAAAGTTATAAGGTTCCTTAATATCATTTTTTCTAGATCAATAGGCTCAAATATTTCTTGATATATAATATGTATAATAAGATAAACCACAGGATAGAAAACCCCCCATGGAAGTCATGGAAACGTGAACAAAAATACTACAACTTACAAATGTACTTTACAAATATACAATTTAAATAATATAGTGTGTGTATTTATTTATGCGGTAATGAGAATGAGAGATTTTTCAGAGCATTTCAATGTGCTTCATTACCATGAAAATAATATCACACTGCAAAAAAAAAAAAAATTATGGTCTTGAAAATAGACAATTCTTTCTTTCTTTCTTTCTTTCTTTCTTTCTTTCTTTCTTTCTTTCTTTCTTTCTTTGATTTTAGGATGAAATATGGGATGTTCTTGACAGGTTGCATCACCCAACCAGTATAGTAAGAAAATGTGTGAGTTTGACATTATTCCTGAAAATATTGTCTGCTTCCTTTAAGCTTATCACTGCCTTCAATCCCATGATTCATAATGCTATAAAAACAAACTGCTAATGAGTTAATCCTTATAGCCGTCTGCCCTTCCAAACTTCACTCCCTCAGTATCCAAGACTAATCCAGCATTGAAACTTTAGGATTTATAGCCGTGTCCCATAAGATTCATATCCTGGATATCAAAAAGATGCGGTTCACCTTCTGTCCCACTGTAAACTCAAGGGGTCTGTAGGACCTCCTATGTGCTGATGAAAACTGCTCTCAATTTACAGCTTTCAATTTCCATACTTAGTGAGGCGGGTCACTGTCGACTGCTCATTTTTACACTATTACTTTCTTTGCCATATATCTTATTAATTGTGTGTTTCACCTTCAGTGATCTGAATTGAGCCTGGCTTTGTTTCAACTGTTGATTATGATTGGCATGGACAAGAGCGTCTAATATGATTAACTTTTTATGCAAGATCCGTTACACAAGAATGACATGAGAGTGAGTAAATAAATAAAGGAAAGCAAATACATGCTCCACATTGCAATAAATAATGCAACAATAACAGTGTTGGGGTAACGCATTACGAGTAACGTGAGTTATGAGTTATGTATTATGTACTGTATCAGGTTACTTGAAAAAAGTACTAGACAGTAGTCTAGACTAGTTCTGGACTAAAGCCACGTTTCCACCGCAGGAACTTTCCCCAGGAACTAGGGACTTTGGGGTGGCACTCGATGTGTTTTGACCACACCAACCAGAGTCAAAATTAAGTTTCGGGTAAAAATGTCCCCCTCAGAAAGTCCCTGCTCGCGAAGTAGTACTTTTTCAAAGTTCAGGAACTTTCGGGGGTGGGACTTGGGCGCAGAACATGCTGATTGGTTGAGTTCATGCAGAATTTTGATTGGTTGACTCCACGCAGCATTTTATTTTATCCACCTTTCTTTTCTTTTTTTTTAAGTATGTTACGGTGCGTGCAGTAAGAGTTGTTTGCTATCCAAATCAACAATGGAGTTTAAAAAATACGACCGATGGACCGGCGAAGAGGTTCAGGCTTTATTAAGCTTAAATGCGGAGGACGAAATCCAGCGGGAACTGTAAAGTTGCGCGCAGGCATACGTCACCGAACTAATTTGCCTAATATTCACGGTAGAGCATGTTGAGGCAAAATTCACCACCAGCCAATATCACCTGAGTAAGAGTCAGACAGAGTCAAATTCAATAAAAGAAGTATTTTATTCCTGCAGGAATAGGTTCAGTCCCAAACACACAAAGTTCAATCTGTGCGAGGAGTGACACCCCCTCGAAGAGCAGACGGGGGTTTTATACCCGTTTCAAGGACCTTTCCTTTTAAGTTTACAGATATGATGTGGCTGTTGTGTCTTTTAAGGGCATTACAGGCGCCTCTCCTCTCTCCAGGCCACAGCCTAACACAGAAATACACTGGCCAAAACGCTGATCAGTGCCTAAGGTCAAAGGTCTCCTCCCATCTGCTCCTGAGTGTCACGCCGTGCACGTACACACATTTTAGTTTATGTCATCAAGATCATCAGGAGCCACATGGCTCAAAAAATCCCTTCAGTTCTATTAACTACTGATCACTGTAAGATTACAGTAAAATTTTCCACTACAGGCGCGATGGAAACGCAGACAGCAACAGGTCTGGGGGAAAAAAGTTCCTGGGACAAATTGTTCAAATTGTTCTGAAACAACTTTCTTTTTGTCACGAAACTGCTCTGAATCCCAGGGGTTGAAGATCCAAACGCATTTATTAATTTATTAATTGAAATCCAAATGGCAGGTAAGGGCCAAAACCACAGGGAAGATAGATAATCCAAACAACAACAGAGTCCAAGATTAAGGCACACAGGGAAATCCAGGAAACTGGGCTGAAGGTCAAAACCATTAAACTGGAGACAAGAGAGAGCACTCAGAAATGAAGTGTGACACTAACAAGACTTTGCAAAGAAAGAGTGAAAACACAGGGCGTATGTAGGGTGCTTCTCAAAAGGAAGGCTGCATTAATACATTAAATACTATTAAAACCTAATTTCAGAAAAATACTTTGCATTACAAATATTTATATTAACTGGCTTTCTATTAATGCACTACAGTGAATGACAGCCGTATGTAGTCTCCCAGTGGCTTACATTACTGGCAGTTTAGTGTTAGTGATTAATTTACAGCAAAACAAAAGATAACATCAACACTTTCACATCTGAAAACAGCATTTTTGTCTTACATTTCATAATTAACTCAGACAAGCTCAGTACCGACTCGTTTTCTGTCAGTTTATGTGTGCAAAAGATTGTGGGTGATATAAGGCCGCGAAGGATACATCCGTTGCATCCTTCAAACAGACCGAAAGAAGGGAAAAAAACGAAGGTTGCCTTCACACACTTATCCTGACCCAATATATTCCCGGTGGATACTGTCATGTCCCACCCTACATTTTTTATCATTCAATATCCAGTGCAACTTTAAAATCTGTCAGATTACAGTAAGATGGGTTGTGAACAGCTTTTCATGTGGACTTCAAATACAGCGAGTAAATTAACCTCTCTCTTAGAGATCAGTTGCATTTTTACAAATTCAAAAAGACTTTCTTTTCTCGTGTTATGTATTCAGGAGCATTGGATGGCGACTCTGTGACTGTGGCAGAAGTCATTACTGCGCTCCGTGAAATAGAGAGCGGATCTTTGCTTAAGGTGAAAGATTGCTGCAGAATTCCCCTCATACAGATGAAGCGGGATTGAATGGAGTGAAGAGGAGGGCAGCAAAAGTTGATTGAAGACTGAGTGGTTGCGTTACTGCGTGAGGTCAATTTCATTTCACCCGAAAGGGAAAAAATCTACAAGGATGGGAGTCTTCTTTAGGCCAGCAAATAACCAGCGGAAAAACACAAAACACAATGCAGAGGATGGGTGGGGCTTGGGGGGGGGGGGGGGGTTAAACACAGTTAAACATTAAACATGCAAACGCAATTGCTATATTCTAAGTGGTAGCATGGGTGTTGCTATGAGGTTGCTAGTATATTCTGACTAGTTGCCAGGGCATTGCTATGATGTTGTAAGCATATTCTGAGTGATTGCCACAATGTTGCTATGTGCTTACTAAGTTGTTGACTATGTAATTGCTATATGATATCCTAAGTGGCTGCCAGGGGGTTGCTATAAGGTTGCTAGGATATTTTGAGTGGTTACCAGGGTGCTGCTGTTTGCTTGTTAAGATGTTGACTATGTAGTTGTTTGGGTGTTCTGGGAGGATGCCAGGGAGAGTTGCTATGTGGTTGCTAGATCATTTAAAGGTGGTTACTATGGTGTTGTGGGTGGTTGCCATGGCGTTGCTATGTAGTTGCTATAGGATATTCTATGTGGCTGCCAGGGGGTTGATATAGGGTTGCTAGGGTATTCTGAGTTGTTACCAGGGTGTTGCTGTTTGTTTGTTAAGATATTGACTGTGTAGTTTCTTGGGTGTTCTGAGTGCCAGGGTGTTGCTATGTGGTTGCTAGGGCATTTAAAGGTGGTTCCTATGGTGTTGTGGGTGGTTGCCAGGCGTTGCTATGTAGTTGCTTGGATATTTTAAGTGGCTGTCAGGGGTTGCTAGGATTTTGACTTGTGTAGGTCATCCACTATATAGCATTTTTAGTGGACTTAAAAGTTCATTTAGTGAGAGAATTAGTGATGCTTCTGTGTTCTACTGAGTGATTTAGAAGGTCTTTTATTCCTGCCGCAGTGAGATTTTTTTTAATGAAGCTGTGTAATTATTGTATGGATTGATTGAGCTGTTTGTAATTGTGGCAATTGAGTTTCTCTCAAGGGGATTAATAAAGGTTTCTAATCTAAAAATGTAATCCAATCTAATATAGGATATTCTGAGTGGTCACCAGGGTGTTGACTATGTAGCTGCAACAAGGGTGTTCTGAGTGCTTGCTAGCGGATTGATAGTTATCTAGAAGTGACGTTTCTAACTTCCTGTTCCTTTAGACACTTGGAGATAATGAGTAATATGGGTTAAAAGTGAACAAATACAGTAACCAAACACAGAAGTGTAACAGTACAGAGAGAATCCAAACTGTCAGCCCTGAAGGACAGGATGCTGGCCTTGTTTAGACAGAAAATCTTAAATAAAGTTTAGGAGATCCCTCATCATTTCTGACAGCTGCTGTGATGGATCTGAAATTTACATCACACATAACCTTGAGAGCAACAGCGGCCAGAGCAGCGACAGGCTGTACAATACAACAGCAATAAAAAAGAGAGCGGGATTGATGGTGGAGCAGGATTGATAAATGTGAACATAGCAGATCGCTCGTGAGAGGAAGAGTAATGCGCTCGCTTTTGTCATTAGTTTCCTCAAACTGAGCTCCGGCACTGAATAGAAAATGAATGGAACAGCATTGGTTCCTTAAAAGATTATAAAATAATTACTTAAAAAAACAAAGACTTTTTTAGAAATTTCGTAGTTTTTTTTTTTTTTTGAAAAGCAGTGCCAGTTATGTAAACCTTAATTTTCTTAAACAATATGATATATTGATTTGTGACATTATTTTCATGACAATTAAGCATATTTTCTTATATATTCCTATCTTACAATCATGTATATTCTATATTATTTTTATTATATTAATTATTTAAAAATTATGCAAAATACACTTTTACATGGTGTTTAAACATAAATGTGTGTTGTACACAACCACATAATGGTAAAAATCCACCCACTCCTTTTTCTTTTTAATCTCCATAAATCATAAGCAGAGTCTCGGAACACGCCGTTTGCAGATTCTAGCTTTTGTGATGTCACATATGCGTAGGCCCCGCCCACGACTGCTGATGGACTATGCCCTATTAGCATAAACCCCGTCCTCAGTGAGCCTTACACAGTCCGCCATGTGTATCTCCTCGCCAGCAGCATTCAAGTAAGAAATGTGATTTGAGATATGGCTTTAAAATGCATGCAGATAATAAGCTTTCATGATGACGAAGAACTGCAATGTCACTGTTGCCGCTTTCTCTCTTATTGCGGTCTTTGATTTTGAAATTAGCTGATGATCAATAAAATGCAGCTCATATCTGTTGATTTCGGTGACGTGAACTCCATTAAATCTGCATATAACGCGGGAATTGAAGATCGGATTTATATCCGTTTTTCAAAAACACATTTATGTGACCAGGTGTAAATGGAATCGTTTTGATAAATCAGATAGCTATCCGATCTGAGAAAACGCATGAAGTGGCCACGTGTAAACAGCCTAATACTGTCAACAGTTGCATCTTTTCTTTAGTTTAGTGCACAGTGTGTGTGTGTCACAGATCAAATTAAAGTTCACTTTATTTGTATACTAGGCTAGGCTGACCAAAGTGCTTTACAGAACAACCAGATTAAAATATAGTAAGACCTGCATAACAACACATAAAACACAAATAAGAGCAGCAATGCTAAGCGAAACCTTAAAACCTAAGTGACAAAACAGTATCAGACTCAAATATAAAATATTGAAACAGGAGTAGCAAAGCAGTGTCAGACTCAAATATAGAATCTACAAAACAAGAGCTTTTGGTCAGCATCGAAAGTTAACCACGGGAAATCCTTTTAAACTTTCCTTTTGGTTTCTCCCTTACTTTGATTTGATCAAATTGTTTCTGTTGATTCTTCCTCGCGGGCTCGTTTTGGGGTTTTCGTGGATCACTTGAAAATAGCGCTTCATTTTCCGGTCAACTAGCAGCTGTGTAGAAATTATGGGTGCGTTACTTAGGAATTGTGGGAAATGGAGTTGGACAAAATGACTCAATGCTCAATTATCTCTCACCCGGGACACGAGTTTTAATCACACAATAGACTACAACTACCAAGTATAATAGCAGTGCGCCATCAATCTCACACGCAAATAAGCACAACAATCACTTCATACTATTAAGCGGCTGTGTTATGAACATGCAAAACTGTATCGCACGCGTTTTTTCATCGCACAGACCAATTTTTTTGTAGCACGTGCAACATATATGTCGCACTGTACAGCCCTGCCTTTGAGTGGAGTATCTTTGGAGAGACACCCGCTATTAACTCGTTTCCTTTGTGGCACTTTGAGGCTGAGGCTAGCAGTCCGCACGAGGGTGCCGACATGGGACTTGGCTGTTGTACTAGAAGGCCTCTCCCTAGCTCCATTCGAGTCCATTGAGGAAGTTTCTGTGAATATCTCTAAAGACTCACTTTCTCCTCACTATTTCGTCTCTAAAGCACTTTCGTTATCTCCCTCGTGCATGGAATTTGCTCCTGGTATGGTAAAGGGTTTTCTTCACCCTAAGACCAGGTTGCATTCCTAAGGTTACTACCAAAACTGTAAGACATTGAGTACTGCAGGCCTTCTGTCCTCCTACGGACGTCAGACCTAGAGAAACTTTATCTGCTCTGCCCAATTAGGGCCTAAGATGCTTACGTCCACAGAACTGTGGAGAAAGCCTCCACTGTTAGTTTGCTTGGGTGCCCGGCATGTGCAGAGGATGAACAAGTGGGTGGTCGAGGCCATCTCACTTGCTTATGAGTCGGCCAGTCACCCTTCACCTTTGGCTGTACGGACTAGGAGTATGGCTGCTTCCAAAGCATTACTGTCAGGAGTTTCCCTCCAAGATGTTTGTGATGCGGAAGGCTAGACCTCACCGCATACATTCGTGAGGCTTCACTAGCTGGACCTCGGCTCCAATCCAGGGGCACAAGTGCTTTTGCCTAGATGTTGGTCTTATGGCAGTGTGGGTCTTAGCGTTCCCACCGCGTTTCGACGCAGCTCGAGTTCCCTTGAAAGGGAACGTCTCTGTTACGTAGGTAACCCTAGTTCCCTGAAGAGGGAATGAGACACTGCGTCACCCTGCCATACTCCCGGCATGCCCGTGATTGACTTGCTTTAGCCTATCAGAAGCTGACGCTGTTTGATTCAGGTGCGCTCTATAGTTTCCTGGTCGATAACGTCACATGACATTTCATCACGCCATTGGACTGGTTTCATACCTGCTTCATGACCCAATCACGCAGAGGTGTTCCCACAGCGTTTTGACGCTGCCTCTTGTTCCCTCTTCAGGGAACTAGGGTTACATATGTAACCGAGACAGGTTTTTTTTTCCACCCTTTTTTATTCTGCTCTCTTTTCATTACTTTCATATGAATGCTGAAATGCACGCTGGGTCAGAAAAAGTGCATTTATTGAAGAGACAAACATGTTTTAATTCAATTGGGCCATTATTATTTGACTTTGATACTGAAATATAAATGTTTTAGTGCATATATAAATAATGTATCTTTATTTGATGTTTTGTGTTGAAGCCATTCGTCTCTTGCAATCAAGGTTAATGTTTTACTAATTATACAACAGTAACACTCTTTTATTCTCTGTGAAATGAAGGTGCTTTGAAATGTAAACATTATAAGTTGGCCTTGAAAGAGTTTATGTGTCGTGAATCCATTGCCATTAGTTTGAATATCGTCACATTAGCATTTCAACAAATTGATTAACGGTTAATCATAATGGCTACAAATAACAGCTCTGATCGTGACATAATGACGTCAGACTTGGATGTTTAGACTGTAATTTTTCTTTACTTTAAATATCATAGATTTTGTTGTCTTTTTTTAATAGTCAAGCAACAAGATATTGAAGTAGTGCACTTGAACATAAAAGGAACCTGAATATGTTTTCAGCTCACGCGGACAGTTACGGATGAGTCTTTACTTTCTGTCCTGCCACACCAAACAGATGAGTTTGTTAAGACTTCAGGGCTAAATATCGCCACTACAGCATGTTCCCAAAGACTTAATCCCCATCAGCCATTAATGTTATTTTTAGAGGCCTCTGGGCCATCGTGAAATGAACGATATAAAGGGTGTCTAATGGAAATATGGGGCGGTGGCGCTGAACTTGAGTCTGCTTTAGTGCTGAGCTCACCTGAGGACTCGCAGAATTAAACTGAAACATTACATGAGAGAGAAATCAAGCTCTCCGCCTGACTGTTTACACTGCACAGCAAATGACCTCACTTTTAGCCAGCACAGATGGAGCAATGAAAACACAACCAGATTTGCATTTCATAAGAGAAATAGCAGCACTTGCAAGGCAGCAACTAGATAGATAGATAGATAGATAGATAGATAGATAGATAGATAGATAGATAGATAGATAGATAGATAGATAGATAGATAGATAGTTAGATAGATAGATAGATAGATAGATAGATAGATAGATAGATAGATAGATAGATAGATAGATAGATAGATAGATGGATAGATAGATAGACAGATGGATAGATGGATAGATGAATAGATGGATGGATAGATGGATAGATGGATAGATGGATAGATGGATAGATGGATAGATGGATAGATAGAAAGATAGATAGATAGATAGATAGATAGATAGATATGAATAATGGAAATTGTCAATGTGTTATCTTATGGTATACATACCAGGTTAAAGATATGTCTTTTTAGTAGATTTAAACTGACAAGAGTGTCTCTGCTCTGACTATTCCAGAGTTTAGGTGTTAAAAAGGAAAAGAATCTAACGCCTGCAGTTGATTTTGATATTCTAGGTATTATCAACTGGGCAGAATTTTGGATTGCAATAGAAACGAACTATAATGTGTAACGCTTAAGTACTGGGGAGCTTAACCATTTAGTGCTTTGTAAATAATTAGCAAGATTTTAAAATGTATGCAATGTTTAATAGGGAACACCTCACTCTGTTATCAATGAACCCGGGATTACGTTGAGTAACCCATTGTTTTTCCTTTCAATTATTTATAAACTTCTTGTTTTAAAGTCCTCCTGTAGTCAATAATTGTATCCCTTAAAACTCATCTTTGATCACCAAAATGACATAATAAAAAATTTCTTCACATCTTAAAATAGCTTGAATGTAACTCAGCACCCTTACCTCATTTAGTATACGTTGTTCTATAAATATGCAAATGAGCCCCGCCTCCACTCACTCACTCAGCTCAGAGATCCACTGGTTGACGATCACACGTTGATCTGATTGGTTACAAGGTAGTGTGTGACGTCAGAAACACCAGCGATTTCAAACCGTGTTATTGAGACTGTCTTTGGTTCACTGCAGTTTTAAGGAGAAAATACTCAATTTGGACTTAAAGCCAAACTCACTTAATTTTAATGATTTTTCAAGTCATTTTGCTTCTCAAGTAAATGCATCTTGATTTAAGAATGTTTAGATATTTGTAATGGAAAACAAGACAAAGTCCTGAATAAGAATATCTTTTTTTTTTTTTTTTTTTTTTGCATGTAGTGTAAAGATTAAGAACAAACTCTATCCAGAACACTTGAGGAACATGGCCTGAAAAGCCCTGTAAAGAATGAATGAAATTAATTTAGTTCACTGAGGGATGTGACACACGCACACAGCCTCTCAAATGCAGGAAGAGGAAACAAGGACATGGAGAAAAAGCATCCACAGAAAGAGAGAAACACACGTGCGCACACACAATGTGCAATGTGCTGCTCCGTCTGAGGTCATACCTGATTTAAAGCAGTGTATAGTGAGCTGAGAGTACGGAACAATTTTCATCAGAGCATTTTCATCTGAGATAAGCAGCTCCACACAACTGTGACTGTTTATTACGCAGTGTCGCCGTGAAGATCACGAGGAAGAGAGGAAAGCTCCTCTTCCTCCACCCTCATGTGAATCTGCGCTGATTAGCTCTGATTGGAGAATCACAAGCACCTACCAAATGCTTCACTTATACCTAATCACAAAATCAATCTAATGCTGTAAGTCGAACCTACAACACTATCAAAACGCTCACACCTCACTGCATTGATGAGCTTGATATTACAGAATGCTGAATACATTTACAGTATGTTAACAGTATAAATCGTCCAAAAAAAAAAGGAATCATGCCTCATGTCATTTTAAATGTTTTGGACAAGGAGAAATGTTGAAGAATGTCCTGAATATTGGTTTAAAACACACTGTTGATTAGCATTATCAGATCTTTTATGAATGCTTTAGGTTATGCACTAATGTGGTGTGATATTTACTTCTCTTTCAACCACTTGACCTCTTGTCTTGTCTTGTCTTTTTTCTGGCTTCTAGAGACCCAGAGGTAAAAAAGCAGCAAAGCTGTACTAATATCAGTGTGGGACTCTGCGATTAACGTCTCTCCTGAGGACTTGGATGATGAAATGTCTGGCCTAGATCTACAAAACACCCAGATGTGCCGTCCCTGGCTGGGACAAAAAGGTTATGAATGAGACATTAAAGACGAAACAGAACAACTGTCTGGAACTGTCTTTTAAAGAACCAAACTTGGAAACTGTCAGATGACGGTACAATTTGAGAGGTTTTCAAAGCTACTTAAATTGCTGGAGTTTAAAAGGGTCCGTTTTCATGTTTAATTGATGCCATCAGTATTTAGGGGTTCGAAACCCTATTGTAATTGTTCGAATTTCCAAAGATCAGCATACTGCCCTAAAAGTGATCGGGCAGACCAAACTGTATGTCGTAGAGACTTTAAACTTTGGGGTTTTAACATCACCAAGGCTCGCCCTAATCGGCCTGATGGTGGCGCTGCAGTGATCAAAAGTACGTAATGGTGAGGTTTTCTGGTATTTTGTAATTTGTGGAAAAAAACTACTTTTGTGAAGTAGTCCTAGGTTTTTGCCCAATCAGAACCAAACCAGTGCATAAATATTCTCTGGAGTCTGATTGTCAATACTTATCCCCCTCAAAAAATGTGAACTTTCGATTTACGTCTGCGAAGGGACGCCAAAAGTTTTGAAGTACCCGTGGCCACTTTTTCCAAAACGCCTATCCCTCTTGAACGTAATGAGATTTCACCAAACTCGGTACACTTATGTACAGGCTCAGTCTGTGGTAGCGTGAAAAAGCAATGAATAATTCATAATTAATTCATTACATTTATATAGCGCTTTTCTCAGCACTCAAAGCGCTTTACATAGAAGGGGGAATCTCCTCAACCACCACCAATGTGCAGCATCACCTGGATGATGCGACGGCAGCCATATTGCGCCAGAACGCCCACCACACACCAGCTTACTGGTGAAGAGGAGAAGGAGTGATGAAGCCAATTGGTATATATATATATATATATGGGGATAATTAGGAGGCCATGATGGACAGAGGCCACTGGGCAAATTTGGCCAGGATGCCGGGGTTACACCCCTACTCTTTCGAAAGACATCCTGGGATTTTTTGTGACCACAGAGAGTCAGGGCCTCGGTTTAACGTCTCATCCGAAGGACGGTGCTCTTTGACAGTTCGAGCAGGTGTCGGAGAAGGTTAACGGAGGCCAATCAGAAAGAAACTAGCTAGGCCTATTTGACTCACGGCCAGTGAGAAATTACAAAGAAATCAGCCAGCTAGGGACGCCTTTGCGTTTTTCATGTGCTTAAAGGAATGCATTTCCCACGATTAAAAAGCTTTAAAACATTTGCAGAAATCAGCAGAAT
The DNA here is from genome assembly GCA_030578255.1 of Tiaroga cobitis. NCBI lineage: Eukaryota > Metazoa > Chordata > Actinopteri > Cypriniformes > Leuciscidae > Tiaroga > Tiaroga cobitis. Next base: position 5,356,185 of record CM060613.1, read on the forward strand.
TTCCTTCAAAAACAGAGTATTCTGTCTGGCCCTGGCAACTCCTCATTACTTGATATCGGTCATCAATTTAAAGTTCATTACTGTTCCTCAGCCAAAATGCCCAGTCATCTCAATGCTGAGTGAACCAACTCAATTTAGTATGTGCACATTTGGAGACCAATCACATGGCAGCGCTTGAAATTAGCACACTTTTTGAGAGGATTAGAATGTTTTTTAAATAAGCCATTCCGCTCAGATTATCCACCCAGAATATCTCCATTTTCCCTGTGCATGCCTTTAAAATGATTCCCGTGAGAAAATGCGAAACCTTTAATCTACCCTGTGGTAGCTCACTGCTTTATAGCAAGTGTTTTATTCTTGCAATGCAGATGTTTCCATCTGAGAGATTACTGAACGGATATCGTCATTGCAGAGACTTCAGTGTTACGGACCATTGTATTTAAAACAATACAACTTTAAAAGCTCTCATACATTATTGAAAGAACACATAATGCATATTAAAATATTGTGTTATCTTAGCAACAAGATAAAGCTCTGTTGAACCCTATTTGAATGACTTATGGAAATGCTGCCTACAGTATGTAGACTGTTCCAATTTGGTAACTAATGAGGTTACAATGCACATTCCTATATAGACATCATACAGACATTGCCCTTTTGTTTTGGGTAATCAAACAAAGGCAAGATTGAAGTGGAAAAAAAATTGTCTTTTTTAACACCGTATTCCCTGGAGTATGTTGGAAAAGAGTTTGTTGTAAACTTGTTGTGGCATGCAATCAACATTGCTTGCTGAAATAATGGAAAGTAATAACAAAAGTAATTCATTTAAAAGACATATCTTGATGTTGATAAGCAAATCAATTGGTACAGCTAAATGTGCGCATAAAATGTAATAAAACGTGTTTTTCTTCCCCGTATGATGTTAATCTCACCTGCAGACAAGAAGACGGTTCTTAGATGGAGCATTGCTGCTTTCAGCCAAGCTTTAATAAATTGTCTTTTTATATATAATATTCATCATCACGTCTTGCTCAGACTTCAGCCTCACACGCCTCCCTCCACACGACAAAACCCTATACCTGATTCAGCCCTTTGCTGTGTGAGGTCACTGACTCCTGTCTCTTCCTCTTCTTCTTCTTGCTGAAAGCTCTGATATGCTCTTAATTGACTCCAGTCCATCAAAGAGCGCAAGACTGCAAGGCCAGTGAACACAAAGGAGTGCAAAATATCACAGGAGGTAATTGACAAGAGCAGACGAGATGACCTGCAGAGAAAAGTGAAAGGGGTTAGCGCTCTATTTGAAGAGGGACTCATGGGGGTCAGTGCCGGTGAACTCTTCAGCTAATCATGGTTTCCAACATCATTCACAAAGTTATAACAGTGCCATCAGTGCCGCTGCTAGCCATTTTGGTGCCCTAAGCATAATTCCTTTATGATGCCCCCCCCCCCCCCCCCCCCCCCACTAAAAAAAAAAAACATTTTCATTTAGGATTTTCATTTAGGGGGTATGATAAAATTTTATTTTTTACAAATTAAAAAGTAACACTTTAGTTTAGGGACTTATGCTTACTATTATCTAGTTTCATTACTATGCAATGGCATGGTTTTATAGTCACTATGGTCCCGAATTTGAGGCAGGTTAGCTAGCGGGTTCGGGGTTTCCCCGAGTAAATTTTGAATTTCTCTGAAGATGTGCATTTTAAGATGTTGTGAAGGCAAAAAAAATAAAAATAAAAAAAAATTCGATAGCAACAGCTTTAAAACCATGTCAGTGGGCAACTGATTATTTTTCTCTCCTCATCAGCATCACACTCTTTTTCTCTTTGTTTTTATCTTGCCCTGTCTCTTCCCCTCCTAAAGTTGGCTTTTTTAATTTACTAAAGGCTACAATTTGTATTTTATTCTCAATATGTACACATTCATTATTAATCCTGTGCCTAACATAATGAAAACGGCTTTGTTCATGTTTCTTGTCCCCTCACAATGACAGTAGCCTAAACTATTACACTAGGCTACATGTTACATAGGCCTATTTTGGCGAAATTAGACAAAACTATATTAGTTTGCCTAATTATTTTTTGTCATTCGTTTAACATTTATGACCTAAGAAAAACCTGTCAAATATATAAAGTTAAGTTTAGCTACTTACATCTTATCTCGCACTTGACCGTACACTGAAGCGTCGAGTTGCAACTTGCACTGTTAAAATTCGCGCTCAGCGTCTGTGAACATAAAGCCCGCCTACTTTGATTTGATTGGTCATCTCAAATATTCTGACATTGACGAGCAGTGACAGACCAATGAGGCTCAGAACACACACACACACACACACACACACCCTGTCCTCTGTTTCTGACGTGCTCTCTGCTCTGCGCCGCTGCGGATTAAAGATGAAAGATGAAGAACGCGCTGAATCTGATTATAACAAGAAGTTTGATGATTGATTTTTCATTAGGCTATTTTTGGTGCCCCCTCAGCACTTGGTGCCCTACGCACAGCGCGTGATGCGCGTGGTGGGAGCGGCGGCACTGAGTGCCATTCATTCCTGACTGGTCAGTACAGCATTTCTGCTGTGCTAAAATATATGATAGTTGAGGCGCAAAAGTCTTTTCTTCCTCATTGTGACATATATCAAAATGTAACCGCTTCTCGAACAAGAACAAATGTAGGTAGTAAACGCCAGTAAACAAATCATCAGAGGAGAGATGTCGCAGCAAGAGGGAGGGGAAGTTATTTTGATTAAAGATTACAAGGGCACATGAATTTAAAAAAGAAAGAAAATGATGTGCACGGATAAATCATTTATGATAAATGCTGCAATATTCCATTAAAACTGTTTTGATATCATGGTGACTACCTTAATTTACATGTCAGGGACGTCTGACTTAAGAAAATAACATTTGAAAGTAAATTTGAAAAATTAGTAAAGCAATACAAAACATTTAGATGTTAAGTCTACCTGTAAGAACTAATTTTGTAATCAAGTATTTATATTACAGCATTTGGTGCTAAATTTGCAAGATTACTCAAACAAATGTAAGCTTTTCTTCAAGCACATAGCTGAACATATGGCCTAAATAAATCAAAATAGATCCGCCTAAATTCAAAACCACTACATGCATAATGGTCTTATGGTCATAAATATGCTGGTTGACTTTAGGTCAAAGAATTGAAGGTTTGATGACATCAATCATCGGGAATCTGGATTTTGTACTAAAATATTAATATTCGGTAACACTTTATTTTAATGTGTCCTTGTTACACATGTTACATGTACTATAGCAATAACTATAAATTAGGCATAATCACGTGCAACTAACCCTAACCCAATAGTAAGTACATTTAGTTAATATTACTCAGTCCTTAAATTTATAATTACACTCTAACAGGGACACATTAAAATAAAGTGTAACTGAAAATTCAAACGTGCAGCGAAGGAACAGCCCTCTTCATTCATGCATACTCATAAGAATAATACTCTTTTATGAACTGGATTGTTTCTAAAAATAAGCCTTAAATCTCCATCCATGACAAATTTCTCTCGGGGTGTATGGGCATACAGTGTTCATACGAGGTCATATTTGTCTTGTGTGGGGAAAAATCACTGTACAGATGGCACTGAAGGCTAACTAAACCAATTTATTTGATCATTTCTGGTGGCACCATTAATGTGGCTTGATTATCTTGCTTATCTTGCTTGCTTGTTCAGCTGGTCTTCTTTCCAGGCCTAGTTTTGCTTGTGGTCTTCCAGCCTGAACAACTAAGCTACAGATGCCCCAAACCCCTCTAAAACCATTAAACTAGACCAGCTAAAGGCTATCTTAGGCTTGTTTATGTTTGTTTTGTTAGTAAGGTAATGGGGAGAGTTTCAGGTAGGGTAAACATATGATGTTCATGTTGTCCAGTCAACGAAGTTGGTCACATTAAGATATGTATCTCTGTCTCTCGGCTCTTGGAGTCGTGAGGCACAGGTCAGACTCAGCACACGAAGGATGTTTCTCTTCATCTCTTCGTCTCTTATCAGGAGCTAGAGAGGATATCTCCAGACGTGATCAGAAAAAAAGGAGCACGTGATCTCTTTGGCGCGCACAGATAGTTATAGGCTAGATGAGTGTAGTTAGTTAGGTTAGTTAGTTATATAGCCACAGTAGGGGGTTTGAGGGCCATTTTTACCCTGCTATTCATGGTGATTGTATAAATGTGTTTATTTAAGACCATTTCTGACCAAATTTAAAGTGACGTCTCCGTTCACTTTGCCTATAGGCTATTTAACCTTGAAATGGTTAATGACTAAAAAAAGACTCCAACATAGTCTGCAATGACATTCTCTTTTTCCTCTTGAAAGTTGCAATGCATGTCATACAAAAGCTTATGTTTGAAGTGTTTTTGTGAAAGTTACAGCTACCTTCGAGCAGCCTTGACGGTTTTTTCTCCACGCGCGCTCCCTTCAGCACGGATCTGCGCGCGCTCCCAGTGCAGGCGGCGGAGTCCTTATAGGCTACTACCTTGAGAAAAAGAATGGGGAAACCGTACAAAACCAGTTTCCAGGTCAACGCAGGGTTACACCCTCGTTACGCTCTTGAACGCGCTCGCTTTGAATCCCGCCACCTCCTGCATACAAAACTGACGCGTGTTTGGAGCTCGTGAGGAAAATGCTGACGCGTTTGATCGTTTCGTCAGCGGTCTGACGTGTAGACTGCTGAGGGATATTTATTACTCTTAAGGACTTTTTATGGACGCAAATATTTCGTTTACGCGGAAACACTTCTTGGGAGAAGGACCTGCATTTGGAATTTTTCTGTAGGCTATATTTTCTATATAATGAGAGACGTCGTGCATAGGTTACGATCATTATCCTGCTGAGGGATATTTATTACTCTTAACGACTTTTTATGGACGCGATATCATCGCAAAGATGTTGTTATTTTGGAAAACAGAATGTTTGAAAATGTTTCGAATAATTAATATAATCGCAGACATGTTTTATTAGTTATACTCAAATCTCGTATACTGCACCATTTTCCATTTACTAAATAATATTTGCTTGCATTTTGTCTCATTAAACGAGGAAACCAGAATTCTTTCCATAGCAAACAAACTCGAATGATCATCATCCTGTGTGAAACTATTTCTCTGAGAACGTCCTTGCATTTGGAAACGTTTTGAATATTATGAGATATATTAATTTGAACGACGTGTTTGACGTATTACAGGATTTGTATTGCTCATTGCGACTTTATGTGGAGTGGACGCGAACGATCGTCTTATAGGCTACGTGGAAATTCTTTAAAATTTGGGATGTTCTGAATAGAATACGGCGCACTAATTATTTATAGTCAAAGCTCTTACTGCAGCATTTTCATTTACAGAACATGTATCTCATTTAACAAGCGAATGCCTTGTTTATGTGAAAATAACGCAACTGAATTTGGGAATGTTCTTGAAATTCTTATTTATTTACCAATCATTTTTAGCGTTAGGTCCAAATTTATCTCTTATTAAACCAGGAAAATCCATGTTGCACTGATCCATGACGAAACTGATATCCTCATTTGGATAAACTGAACGTTACGAGACTTCAGCAAGAGTTTGGCGCAACTACATCCAACGGTGATGCCGGAGGTCACTTCCACCAGAAGTGATAGGCTAACATCCAAAGGCATTATGTTTTTATGCAACACCACAGCCATCAAGGACTGGAGTTATTTTCTCTCTCAGATCTTGCCTCTTGTGAATAAATCAGCGGGATTTGTTCAGGATCGGGTGGAGGCTGTTACGAGCACCATGGTGACGGCTCTGGAGCCCGATCTGACCGGGATGAGCGCTAGTCACCCGCCGCTCAACTCCAATCACACGTCCGGCACGGAGCACGTCTTTCAGTACTCGTACTCCGAGAGTGACCTGCAGTACACGGACTACAGGACGCCGCCGAGGGACTCGATACCGCTGCCCAAGGCGGTGCTGTACCTGGTCATGGCCGCGCTGGTGGTGGTGGCCGTGGCGTACGCGATCGTGGGGCACCTGGTGAAGGATCTCGTGCATGAGTGTTTGGGTAAGTTCATTCTGGAAATGCATACTGTGTGATCAACTAAACAACACTCTGACGAAACACTGTGCAAGTATTTAAGTATTAACTCTGTCTGCACCTGTTTGGTTCATTGCACTGCTGCCGATAAAAAAATAACAACACATGCCTAAGGTCTCATGTTGGTTTCACAGCCTAAACCAGCAAAAGTAGGGCTTGGCAAAAAAAAAAAAAGATTTTTCTATGAATCGTTTTTTTAAATGTGGTCGATTAAAAATCGATTCTCAAAGGCCACGAATCGATTTTTTCCCCACATTTATTTATTTATCACCCAAAAGCCAGTATTAGTTTTCCTACACTGTTCATATAGGCTTGCAGCCTCCAGCTAATGCTGTGAGATTTTATGTTTATTTTATATTAGCCTAAACATAAAATAACCTGATCCTGTTTGATTAAGGCATGCAACTTTTCTGACTTGCCCAATTTTCATCTTGCATCAAAATCCTATCTATTCATTGTATGCATTTGAAATATAGAGTTGGGTTCTGTTTTAATGTACCCAAGTGTACCTAAAATAAAAAGAGTTTAATATACAGGTTTGTGGCTCTAATTTCTTTTTATTAATTAACCACTTGTAAACTTATGTTCACTGTTCTTTTTTTGTATTAAATCTATATTCATTGAGTCAAATCGAGAATCGAATCGGGAATCGAAAAACGAATTTAGAATCGAAATCGAATCGAATTGGAACATTGAATCGATACCCAACCCAGCCCTTAGAAAAAGTGCCTATACCGAGCTAATATATAGCCTATACAGTTTTGCTGATGTTCCCATCAGGTTATGAAAACGTTATTTCTTAATGATTTCTGAACGTTCGAAACGTGTTTAATGTTTTAAAAACATTTTATATAGTACTATAGCCTAGTCATTTTCATAATATCAAATGAAATAGTGCTTTGGGGGTTTTGTGAGCATTTGGTGTGTTTAGGCATTCATAAGCGGTTATGATGAGTTTTGCTGAAGTGTGTTTTTTGGGGGATGCTTCATTATGTTTGATATTTACGCACATGTGCTAATAGACTCATGATATTTTGTTTGCAAGGTCCTTGATGGTGCATACTACTGTCTGCATCAGTTCTTACATTACGGTGTCTCAATGCCAAATTGCACCTCTGTTGTACTTTCACACATTTACATTCACCTCCAAAAACATCTCGGATGATTCCTGAAAGCTCAGAATTGAGTATCCGGAAGGGAGTGAAAAGGAATTACAGTCCCTCGCTTCTGTTTTTCAAAGACCTTGACGTTTACCTGAAGCGATGAAGCAGGCGAGTTTCAAACAACACACACACACACACAAAAGAAGCAGAGAGGGGACATGAGCACTCAACAATACCTAAGAGATTTCCCCAAAAGCACTGGTTACAGCGAGCTCTCATCCTGCATGTGCTGTAGATGTGCTCGATGTGTCGATCCTGGAGGTGTAAATGTGAAGATTGTCTGTTTGGTGAGATTCTCACTGTAGTATTTCTCTCTCCAGGGTCAGACAGATGTAGGGAGCTCTCTTTTTCTATCCTATAGTAATGCACACTTAGTTTGCATTTGTCTGGTTGTTTATTGTGAAATGGCAAGCCTCATTATTATTGCTGATTCTTAGGGTTGGGGTTTTCTTAAAAAAAAATAGTGCTATTACTTTTCTAAATGACAGGAGTTTTTTTTTTTTTTTTGGTGGACAATAAAACGTCTGGCAAAAAAAGCCGGCGATCCATCATGAACACCCGTATCGCCCAGAACTCCCTAGAATAGTGGCATTGACTTTTGCAGGCATGGCAAGCACCACTAATATTTTCTTTAAACCTGGAGAACCCAAGAACCCTTTTCTTCTTTGGAAAATTATGGACTGGGCATTAATTTACTGCTATAAGTTCACTGAACACCAAATCACTTTTAACCCTTTTGATTTTAACCCTTTATTCCCTAATTTAGGATTAGGGCCAAATTTGACCCATTGGGCTTTAGGCGTATCATTTCAAAGAATCACAATAACAAACACTGTAAATGCAAACTCTTTTTAAATTTAGGAAAATAATCAGTCAACCACACAGCTACATTTAACAATGTTTTTTTTTTTTTTTTTTTTTTGCTTTATTTGTTAGAACTGGATTACAGTACAAACACTTTGGCCAATGGAAACAAGAATGCAAGGCCAAAATCACGACTGAAAAAAAAAAAAACTAACACCATGGGTCTTTGCTTATCCAAAAATCTGTTCTGCTAGAGAGAGGAACTCACAGACATTGTGGTAGTCTTTGAAACAATGTACTTTTTTGTTAATTTTTCACAGTGCATTTCAGTTTTGAGGGCCATACTCCCTGAAAAGATATACTGCTTTATTAGTGTCTGGCCCTGTACTACTGAGGTAACTTAGTAAATTATATTAAATTAAATTATTTGGCTAAATTATTTAGCCAAATACAGGACTGTCACCATTCCCATGAACCAAAGGGTCATTTTTGACCCGACATTTGTTTAACTCATACACCCAGAGGGTCCTTTTTGTCCCATCGCCTTTTTAACTAGCTCAGAGTCGCTAAATTATCCAAAAATAATATAAAACGTACTTCTAGGCATTCTGCAAGCTAATACTAAATAGATTAACAAAAAATACACAATTTTACCAACCGCTGGTTTGCTGAGAAGACGTTTTTGTTTGGATCGGTTTCCAGCTCAACGAAACAGCATGTGGTGAGCCATCTTGTTACTACCACTCTGGCACTTGTGAGTTCAATATTCATCCACTAGGTGTCTCTATGCAGGGGTCAGAAGTGGCACTCAGGGCTTTTGAAGTTAAATTTGACCATTTTTTTGTTTGTTTGTTCATTTTGGGTAGCAGCAATTAACAGCGGCAAAATTCGACCCCGTGGGTTCTCCAAAGACAATTTTTTTTAAAATTTTTTTTACACAACCTGTCATATAAAAAATCAGTGCAACACCACTATGTACAAAAAATCAGGCATGCAGAATGTATAGAAGAGCCAGTTCTCTTGCAGCATGTGTTCTTTCTCCGGAATTATCACTTTTATTGCCCTGATTATTTTGCCTTGCTTATTTTCCCTCTCCCTCTTTCACTGAAGCAGTTCAGCCTAATTGGCATAAATGTGTACGTGGGAAGTTGTCATGCCATCACATGTCACTGCTTATCAGCCACTTTTGTTTACTCGCACCCTTCAGTCTGACTCTGCTGTGTTATCTGCTCATCTTAATTCCAGGATGCTTTCTGAGTCAAAGGCGAATGCGTTTAGCGCTGCCAGGCTGGTGGCTTCTGTCATGGATCTGAACTAAGTGTGCAGTTTGATGGAGCATTCAGACCGGATGAGTTATTTAAATCATTAGTGAAGCAGTGTAGTTGCTACTTTAATTATCATTAGGTGAACTGCAAGGTATTTAATTAATGCAGTCAGACATCAGCCTGGGGCTCGTATATAATATGTAGTGTGTATTGCATTACAGAAAGAAGCTGTTGTTGCTTCCTAACTGGAATATCAGTTTTGTTTTCATGAATTGTGAAATATGACCCGGACATGTTCTTGTTTTTTTGTGAGGTTCTCGGTTTTTTTTTCATAAAGAAGCCTGCACATCTTTTTCGTTTTCCATCATGCTTTTCGTTGAATTATTGAAATCAGACCTGTTAATCAAGTCAGGCTATTTTTAACGTAGTTTATGTCCTTGAATAATAACGTGTGTAATGTTTGTATAATGTGTCTGTGAAAGTGTGCATGCCTCTTTTGTTGTTCGACAAAATGTACATTAATGTCCTGGCATTAATGGCTTGTCATTGAGTGCAGTGAATATGAATATCTCTGTCTGTACAGCATGCATATCATGCTTTAACATCTCACTTCTGCCGCCAGAGGCTGTTTACTGATTATCTATGTCTTGTGTCTTGTGCTTTCTGTCACAGTTTTCTGGCTGAATCTGTCTCCAGACCATTTTCTAATAGTTTCGCATTGTTTTTGTCAAAATGGGCTCAATAGATAAATTCAGACTTCATGAAAGTTTTCTGTGTATTATGAGTTGTGTAGAATCAGAACTCTGAATCTTGAAAGTTCCATTTAAAGTACAAATTTGCACAAAAATACTGTGTTTTTTCCCTATTCTGGAGAGAAGTTATTCTATTTGTCTAGTCATTAAACTGTACGAATCAGTGTGGACAGTGCCAGAATAAAGGCCTATTCAAAGCAAGTTTTTGGCATGAAAATGCCCAACTTCATAATGGCCATTTCAAAACAAAGTACTCAATGGTCGCTTTATTCTCTTTATCCACCATACGAGCCTTTTATGCATAAATACAAAAAACCTTGTAGAAATAATCAATGAAATGTGTGTGTGTGTGTGTGTGTGTGTGTGTGTGTGTGTGTGTGTGTGTGTGTGTGTGTGTGTGTGTGTGTGTGTGTTGGGATGCAAGGTCACGTTTTAAAATTGTTCAGAAGGTGACCAATTTAAATCAAATATTCAAAAAACAATTTTTCTTTAAAAAACATATTTGGAAGACTGAAGAAATGTTTGCCATCCTAACGTTTAAAAAAAATACTGAATAATAACATTCAGTTTAAAATTTTGGCACAAAGAACATACAGATTTTAATCTGTATATTCGTTGTGCCAAACATGTTGACTGAATAAGACTTGAATAAAAACAAACAACAAATAAAGCATTTATTGTCACTGTCCTGACAATCCTCACTCCTTCATATTTGTATTTGCATGTGTATGACTTTTAACCGTAGTCTTTGTCCCCAAGGTCCTTTGTTGTCTAAAACAACATTTACGTAATCAGATTACTTTTCAAGTAACTTACATTACTTTTACATTTAGACCAAAATATCTGAGTTACTTTTTCAAATAAGTTACACAAGTTGAGAAATTGCGAGTAATTTCAGAGGCGTTGTGTGTGATCATGATGGTTTTTGTAGTTCTAGACTAATGTGAACAACATGCATTTACTCATCTCACTTGTACAAAAACAGTTTCCCTCATAAACATAAGTGAAATACAAACTCAGAATATTACACAAACCTAAAGTAATTAAATATGTGAAAATGAAATAGCACAAATATACTTTATGTATTTAATCTCACTTTATTAACCAATGTCTTGCTTGCTGCTGACCTCCGATAATCCAATGAAACTAATAAGCAAAAAACAATGACTTTAGATAAACTTCTTATAAACATCACATTTGTGTTTCTTTTTTTTTTGTTGCTGAAGTAAGAGTGTTGGGCTGCGTCCGAATTTGCCTCCCATACCCTTAAATAGGGCACTATTTGAGGGGACGGCCATTTGTATACAACTATAGTGTTGTCTGAAACCATACTGAAACCACACTCATTCAGTCCCACAATGCACCACAATAACATCTGTACAACCATAGATATCCATAATAAAGGCTAGAAGTCTTACGGCGGAGTCTCTATCGTCATCACCGGCGGCCATCTTGTCACATGCAAGCTTTCTGGCGGGCTCTGTGGTGCCTGATGTAAGATGAGTGATCAGCACGAACACAAACACTCTTGTGTCGTTGAAATCTTGACGGATTTACAAACGGTTTGGTTTCTTACAAATGTTATTAACGTGGCTATAATTCTGGATGATTATTTATTTATACACTTATTATTCATAAGTGTGCAGTGTCATAACTACATCTCTGACGTTTATAACAAACCAAACCGTTTGAAAATCGGTAGAAAATGGAGCAAGTTATGGTTATTTAAAAAGTGCATGCACCATTAAAACACAATGTTACGAGTGAGCGAGCTGCCTGTGACAAGATGGCCGCCAGGTGCGGACGCCGACCTCCATTAGCCAGCAGCGCGGACGAGACATCTAGCCTTTATTATGGATATCTATGTGTACAACCGCTGTAAGCTCAAAGGCTAGAGAATACCCATAATGCACTGTGACGCTCGTGCCGAATGAATTTCCGCGTTTCGACCAGATGTCGCCCGCAACTGAATCATCCATACATTCATTTTCCAAACAGCTGGTCCAATGTGGGTACAGTGTCATATCATGAGGTATAAATTCCTATTTAATTGATTATTTAAAAAAAACAATACTTTTTTTTACATGCTAGTTTCCATGTTTCCTAAGCACAAACAATGCAAAAGCCGAAATTCTCTCACTCATTCTCATTCACTCCGAGAAGTGGAGTAATGTTAGGAATAATGAATGAGGATAGGGGGCGGTTTCGAACACAGCATCGAACTTTCTTCTCCTGTGATCCAGAACAGCAGCACAGCTGAAAAGTTTGTATTTTGTACTCTACTGTATATTTTTTTTCCGAACAACAAAAAAGATACAAATAAAATAAAATATAAAAATACAATAAGTATGTTGCAACATACCGAAAGAAAAAAAATCTATAAAGTATTACAACAATAATTACAAAATGTTCGAAAAGGCGCGGGATGAAGCAGAAGCTTCTGTACTTACACTGAATTTGCATTAGCTTGAGCCTAAGGCTTATTCATTGCAATTTTGGTGTGAAAGGGCCTTTACATTGCAAGGACCCATCCAGTTGAGAATCACTATATGTTTTCTACAAATGTGAGCATATTTTTGGTATAAAATTAGGTTTTCTTAATTTATACTAACAAATTGCAACATAAAATATTATTAAATGTTGCTGCACTCTGTGATATATACAGCCGTTTTACATCAGTGATGTTACTGTATGTCTTTTAGCCTGACTGGTATGATTTATTGGACAGTAACCATTTAACCATTAAATTTAAGATCTGTGTATTTGAATTGCAAATAAAATGTCAATTATTCTGGATGGAAACACAAGCAAACTATAATAAGCTTAACGTGATGCATATCTGTTAGGCATATTTGATTTTATTTAAATCATTTCTAAATCAATTTATTTAAGAATCAGCATAAATCTGTTCATTGTGAAAACAATTACATTTATTTAGTTAAAAAGCAAACTTGGATTAAGTATGGCTTGTTGTGAAACAAGCAATACACGGGTCAAATGAATGAAAATGAAACGGATTGGATTGATTGATGAAAAATATATAAACCCGGTCATTGTGTATTTGAAACACATTCAGTTTATGAGTACTATTGCAGAAGTTTCGTTTTATGTCTGACTGACAAATATGCATCACATTAACTCCTTTATTAGTTTATGTTAAAACTGTGTAATCCAAGTGGATGGAAATTTGATGTCCATTATTATGTATCCAGATACGTAAATCTTAAATTTACGATTAAACATTTTTTGAGTGTCTATCAAACACTATAAAGGTTCCAAAACTGTGTTTTTGCTGTGATTCCATATATAAGAACCTTTTTTTTTTGTTTCCGCAAAGAACATTTCAATGAACAGTTCTTAGTTTGAAGAACATTGTAATAACCCGAAGAACCTTTTTCCTCTGTTAAAAACATTTTGTGGAATGGAAAGGTTCTGTGGATGTTAAAGGTTGTTCGTGGAGTAAAGCACCTTTATTTTTTAAAGGGACACTCCACCCAAAAATGAAAAATCTGTCATCATTTACTCACCCTCAAGTTGTTGCAAACCTGTATGAGTTTCTTTCTTCTGCTGAACACAAAGGAAGATATTTTGAAGAACCAAACAGTTGTTTGGCACCATTGACTTCCATAGTAGAACAAAAAAAATACTATGAAAGTCAATGGTTCCAATCGTTCTTCAAAATATCTTCCTTTGTGTTCAGCAGAAGAAAGAAACTCATACAGGTTTGCAACAACTTGAGGGTGAGTAAATGATGACAGAATTTTCATTTTTGGGTGGAGTATCCCTTTAAGAGTGATAATGTCCTCTCGTGCGGTGGATCCGTTGACTGATAATCATCTGTAATCTGTGTGTCTCATCAGAGTGGGTGTTTGGGCCTCGTTCGGACGACCGCAGGAGCAAGAGTGAGGTGAACTGCATCAGCAGCAGCGTGAATGAAATGAGCGAACTCTCTCGTCCGGTGGTCATCGTGTACAATCACTCCGACTCCCCGGACTCCATCAAACCGGAAGAGCTGGTGGTCACCATCGACGAGACCTCGCAGCTCCCTCGTGAAGCTTATGTGGAACCTAACTGAGAACAACAACCACGCTTTGATCCAGCCCTTTATTACGAGGAAGAATAGCATGTTTGCTTCAGTTTGATCGGCATCCGGGAGGCTGGAGCCGCTGCAGTGAAGTCAAACGACCTTTGGTGGTCATGATCAGGAAAACTGAGGAAGATGGGAGACTTTAGTATGGAATCACAATACATTACATGTGCTTTATCGGAGTTCTGTGAGACACTAAATATTCTCAAACTGAATTTGAACTCGAGAAAGAGGAGAGACTCTTCTTTATCATTCATATCAGTCTTATTTTTCTTGTTTTGTGGAGACATGCACTGTGAATCTAGAATAGTCTTCTGCTGTTATCCATTTCCAACTCTACCCACAACCCACTTTCGCAGATATTTATGGCTGAGTACTTTGGGCTGCGTTTAAGTATTTGCGAATACTTACATTTTGCTCACTTTCAGGTTTTCTATAATTGATTATGCTGCTTAGAAACAGAAATACTTAGATCTGCTCACTACGGGTTGATGGTTTAGATATACAGCCCTTGATGAAAAAACAAAAGATCACAAATGGCGAAGCAATACTGCAGATGTGTTTTATTTTCATCTAGCAGTGTTACCAAAAATGTGTGTTTTATAATGGAGGGAGACACTATACACTTCTTACTGAAAATATGTATGTAAATGAAAGAAAACAGCAGTTAAATACACTTATAAATGGTTTTATACATTGACAGATGATCTAAAAAAGATTCAAATCTCTGTTTACTTCACAACTAAGGGCTATAATTTCAGGTCATCTTAATGAGCATCACATTTTTAAACAGATTTTCAAAGTCAAAAAAGGGGATAATTGTTTCAAACTGGCAAAAGAAAAAAATAATTATCATTCAAAAATAAGATTGAGGCATTAGACTGAAGGCTTCGTCCACTTCTGCTGTTCCCTCTTTCATATTTTCAGTAAAGGTGAAAAAAATAACTCATCAACTTATTTTCACCTTTGCTGCCAAATTGTAATTGTTTTCTCACGTATGAAATTTTTTTTTCAAAGATTGTTCTGTGATCCATGTGTCTAGTCATGCCATGTAACAATAATCGGAATATGTTACGGAAGTTGTAGAAAAACACAAAATATGTTTTTCGTGTTTCTCATGTCATGTCATTTTACACAAGTGTCACAAAAATCACCTTAATAAATGTGTGACATTATGTTAAATTGATCTAAAACAACTTGACATTAATTTTTTACAAAAAAAAATTATATATTTCTGCTCCAAAACAAAGCCTGACACATTTTTTTTTTAATTGTCATTAAAAATTATAAAAAAGTTGTTAATGGATCCCTTTTCAGTGATCCAATGCTGGCAGGAAAACAAATAAGTCTTTAGCACAGAATAATTGAAGGAACATGCAAAGGTTAATTATTCTATTTAAATATATATTTATTATATAATATTATAAATGTTAAATACTTTAAATAAATTGTATACAAGGAAATATCTAACCCTAACCCAAATGCTTGAAGAAAAGAAACGAGAAAAAAAACATTAACAACAATTATCTTCATTGTCATAACATAATACAGCAATACTCCAGAATACAGTCTTTCAGTCCAGATTAAGTGCCAAGTCCTTAAACACAGCCACTGTTCTTATTATAGCTTTTAAGTTTTTAAAGAACTCAATAGATTCAAAATACATTTTCATTTCAAGTTTAAGTCTTAAAAATAGAGGATTGCATTTAGAAGATGTACATAATTGTGAATGTGATATTTAGATAACAGAAAAATAATGTTTATACAATAAATATCAATATTCTTATCACATTCATGAAAACCAAAAATTACTTTTCTATATAAATTGTTTTTAGATTTTTATTCTGATTTTGTGCGCTGTGACGTTGAAAAGTAGGCGGGCCGTAGGCGGACGCGGCGTGTCGTCATCACAACAACAACATTCCGCACTCCACAAGTTTCTTTCTTTCTTCCTTGCAGACCGACGCCTACATTTTATATATTTCCACGAGCATCCATTGTTTGATCAATTAACATCATTCTCGTAAGTACATATCCTTACCAAGATTTACCTAGTTGCGTTTGTGCAGTAAACTCAGGCGGGTTTGAAAGTCCAACTTTCACGTTGTCTTGTTTTTTTTTTATGATAATTGTCTTACCATGAAGAAACTGACAGCGATTTATGTGTTTTTCTTTTTCTGCTGTCTTTGCGCGGGAGGCAAAGTCACATAGGCCTACTTGAAATAATATTGAAATAAAGTCATTAATAGGCCTAAATAATATAATTATTATTATTTAATAATATATAGGCCTAGCCTATATAATAACTTTGAATAATAAATAGTATAATAACTCGGACGCATCATTTTATATGAAGCTGCATGTAGTTGTAAAAGAAATGGCAAATTAATTTCAAATTGGTGCCAAATTCTATTTTGTTTTAGAAATATTTTATAACTTATCAAATATAAAGTATAAAATTACATCAAGTTAGACCATAACATTTCAATGTGGTCTTTCATAATTTCATGAATTAAGCGCATTAGTCTGGTCAGGTTTAGTTATTTGATGAATTAATGTAAAGTTATTTAAATTAGCCTGTTTTCTATTTATGAATTGAACTCGTTTTTATTTATTTATTTATTTAAAGTATTATTAAAATCTAGCTGGTGTAATGTCTAGAAATTGTAAAATAGCAACGAAAAATTACTTTTTGGTACTTGGAAAACAATGTTGTTTTGTTTGTTTGTTTTTACCTTGACATTTTTTTTTTTTTTTTTTTTACTTCTACGAAAATCACTTATTCAATAACTTATATAATAACTTACTTATAGCCTAACCTTTAATAACTTAAAACTAAACTTATAACTTATGAAAATAATGATCAAGTTTAAGTAAAAGTAAAAAGTAAAAGTATACTTTTACTTGATGGTTGTCATGAACACTCAGTTTGATCTGCCATTGAGAACAGCCAATTATCTCCCCTCACTTATTACAATTAATGAAGTGGGTTTTAGCGCAATGATGAAATGTTACCACAATTCCATAAGCCTTAAATGGGATCAAGCGAAGGGCAAGTGGAAAAGCGATCGTAATTATCCCATATTAACATTTAAGATGTTTGTGTTTCTGACCCAACAGCCATCCTGCTTGTACTTGTTAATTCAGGTTTATTCAGTTAGGAAGCAGTTGTCAAATGTCTTTCTTACATCGAGTTGAAAGAGTCTTGAAGGGACTTTTTCTGTAAAAAAAAAAATCCGCCTGCTAACAATAAAACAATAATAACAGTAAACATCAGTGGGAAACTAGGCCACTTCACACATATCAGGTGCAACAGACTTAAACATTCATAACTGACAACAGTGTGTTTACAAGGTCAAGAGTGTAAAATAACATCTTGTGTGAATTGTTTAATCAGATCCGAGTTCCTGTATGATAATTAGGAGGATTTTCTCTCTGACATACTCTATGTCTGACATACTCTATGTCCTAGTTCAAGATTGATTCTTTACACTATAGCTTACCATTAGCTTATAGCTTGTCGTTCTTTTCAGCATATGATTCATTCTTTTTTCCTCCAGACAGAATCCCAAAACTTCTTGTTCTGATCTGCGCTCTGATCTTTTTGTATCCTGTTCCTTTATTTTGTGAAGGGCGATGATATCTTCTCTTAACTTGTTGGTCCATTCTTTTGACTTAGCCATATTTCTAACATGCAGTCAACAAACCTGAACACAACAAACCTAGCCAGTTCAGATATTTCATGTGTTCTAGCTCAAGCACACCTGGTGCAACTAATGAAGCCCTTGATTAGTTGCATCAGCAGTGCTTGAGACAAATTTAATATTTTTAGTTGAATTTGGGGAAACCACTTGAAAACATTTGTTGTGCTGAGCTATTTCAATTACTTTAGTTTGATTGCAAACAGCTGAAAGTCTGTACATTTTGTCAATAAACCTGATTTACAATGGGGGGTGAATAATAATGAATAATTTCGATTACAACTGTAGTTAGTAGTGTGTTGAAACTGGTGGTTATGGTAAGGGGCAGGACACTTCCCAAACACACTCAAAGCACTTGGCCAATCACAACACACTGGTCCAGCCCTCCAATCAGAGCTCATTGCGCTTTTCAGAAGGAGGGGCTTCATAGAGACAGGGACTAAACAAAGCATTACTGACAGACTGGGAAGAGAGGAGAGGCAACAATTTAAAATATGAGAAAAATAATGCGTTTTTTGAACATCAAGCATGAAAACCTGTTCTAGTAGAGCCCAAAAACAAAATCAAGACTTTGAAAAAGGCCATAATATGGATTTTTATGGATTTTTTAGTCAGTGTTTATTTGAAATATAAATATCTTGCTACATGATACATGTCTTTGTAAGTTAAACATCTGTGTAATAATCTCTCTGGTCTCAGTAAGCATGGCATCAGTGTTGTCACAGCTGATGGGTCAGTGGATTGATGTTCCGGGACTCTTGATATTTCTGTGTGTGCTGCTGTTGGTGAAACACCTGCGACATATTCAGTCAAAGAACATGCCACCAGGACCCTTCCCCCTGCCCTTGTTTGGAAACACAATGAATATAGGCTTTAGAGATCCACTGGGCTCCTTTCAGAGGGTAAGTCTCATATGATGTATACAATATAGTATGTAAAATTATTTTATGTGAATGTATAACATGAAGATCATGTTGATCAGATTGCTGAGCGGTATGGAGATGTAAGCACACTTTATCTGGGAAATAAGCCCTGCATACTGCTCACTGGATATGAGACTTTCAAAGAGGCATTTGTGGAACAGGCGGACATCTTCACAGACCGGCCGCACTTCCCTATAGTTGACAAGCTCAGTAAAGGGAAAGGTACAGATGGAGAAAAAGTTATATTGCATCTGACACAAATACTGGCAAAATCTTAAACATTACCTAAAATAATTCTTTCTTTGTAGGTCTAATTATGTCAAGTGGGCACATGTGGCGTCAACAGAGGCGTTTTGCTCTGGCAACACTGAAATACTTCGGTGTGGGGAAGAAAACTCTAGAAAACTCCATCCTGCAGGAGTGTCGCTGTCTCTGTGACTCTGTACAGACTGAACAAGGTCAGTGAGCATCATTTTATTGCCAGACACCATTTTATTCTTCCCAGAAAAGATTTACTGTCATTATTGTATTATAAACTCCAAAAAAATATGAAAACAGAATGAATGCACTTTTTAAAAAATCTGTATTATAACCAGGGAATAAAATATTAGTTCAGTGTCATAATCATGTCTTGAAGGGTTGTGTGTACATACTATCCTCTAGAGGCCACTATCTGCAAGTGTCTTTTTTGAAGGTCAAAGAAATGAAAAGGTGTTTTTTAGGAGAAGTTTGTTTGTTTTTCAGGTTTTCTGTTCTTAAATCTAATAACATTGCTCTTTAATTTGGTTGTTTCTAGGTTTGCCCTTTGACCCTCAGCGTCTTTTGACCAATGCCGTGGCTAATATAATCAGCGGGTTGGTGTTTGGTCACAGGTTTGAGTATGATGATCATCAGTTTCATCTGATGCAGAAGTATGCGGATGACTTCTTACAGCTTCCCCTCTCGAACTGGGGTCGGGTACGAGTTCACCCTGCTATCACAATGTCATAAACACGGCTAACAATCTAAAAAATAAAAAAGTTCATACATATCATTGAAACGGAAATGAAATGGGCTTGATTAACAAGTAGTATGGACATCAGTTTCATAAGCAATAGTAGTCCTTGTTAAATTGTTGCATTGTTTGAAAATAATTTTGACCTCTATTTGTCTCTTTACAGTTATATAATCAGTTTCCCACCCTCATGTCGTTGCTGCCAGGAAAACACCAGACGGCATTCGCCAGCATGTCTAAACTTCAGCCCTTCCTGCAGGAGGAATTCAGAAAACACAAGGAGGAGAGAGACCCATCCAACCCCAGAGACTACATTGACTGTTATCTGGATGAAATTGAGAAGGTAGTGTCGTCATAAGATGCCCTGGTATATTTATATTCCTTTAAGAGGGCTTTATTGGGAGTTGGAACATGTTTAAGCACCTCTGTTATGAATATTCATGTCTGCCCTTCAGAGATCGTGTAATTCCTATTCAGTCAGTCAAGTTTGACGTTACGTCGGACTGACTTCATGGGGTCTCGCCTGGGAGCCCAATTACCTTCAAGTGGTAACCAAACGAGCAACCCTGTGCGCCATTCGGCGCTCCGGATGAGGATCAGATGTTGATAGCTGCATTAGTGAGAGGGCTATCGTCCTCTGGAGAGGAAGATGATGCTGAGCTTCCCGCTTCTGATGTGTTTGTTCATGCTGAATCGGATTCAAAGATGACAGCCATGCTTGCCCGTGCTGCCGCGCGCTCTGACTCATTCTGAGCAGTCACGGGCTGGATGATTGGTTTTGGGCTCGAAGCGCAACGTGAAGAACGCCTTGCCTGTGCCTTACTTCCTGGAAGTACATGAAGAGCCTTGGCAGTATGGAGGCAAATAGTGCCAAAATCTGTTAAAAGTTCTTCCTCCCTCACTAACCTTGACTGTGGGGCGATCAGGGGGTTCGTGGGGATTCCCCAGGTGGAGTGTGCAATTGCGGAGCATTTATGCCCGCAAAGTTTCGCCACCTGGAGGAAGCGTCTGTGGCTCCCGTCCAGCTCCTGTGAGACGATGGCAGCTCTGGCTGTTAAGCTTCACAGTGCCGCTCGAGTCCTCCGCAGGAAGTTGACGTGGCCTTTTCTTTGGCTCTGTTTCGCCACTGGCCCATGGCCAGCTGTACCCAAATTCTCAAGATAGAGCGGTTTCCTAACTCTCCGGTCATACAGGGTGTGCGTGGATAGTAAACGACGCTCTGCTTCCTCCTTCCCAGCCCCCGTTCTTTGCCACAGGTAGGGAGTGTGCGTTCGAGGACACGCTGCTTCCTCACGCCTCCCTAGCCAGTCCCTGATGAGACCCGCGGAGCCAGGTAAGTGCATCACACTCACTGCCTCTACTTCGGACGCTGTCCTTCCCGGGTTAGCACTCCTCGCTGCCCCCCGTGGGTACGTCTGTTTTTCCTTTGGTTCCGCTAGCACGGAGCTGGCTCATTCGGACAGTCAGATTTGGCAATGCGATTCAGTTTGCCTGGGATTCCCCCAGTTTCAGCGGCGTCCTGTTTACCTCGTTGCAAACAAGGACACCCCTGTCCTGCGAGCGGAGATTGCGGTATGCTGGTGAAGGACGCAATAGAGCCTGTCCCTCCAGCCGAGATGAAGTATGATTTTACAGCTCATGCTTCACTGTACCCAAGATAGCGATGGGTTATGGCCAATCTTGGATCTACGTGTCTTGAATCAGGCCTTTTACAAGCTCCCGTTCAAGATGCTCACGCAGAAACACATCCGCATGTGCATTCACCCCAGGATTGGTTTGCAGGGATCGACCTGAAAAACACGTATTTTTATGTCTTGATCTTCTTCGACGAAGACCGTTCCAACGCTTTGCTTCAAGAGCTGAGCATATCAGTACAAGGTTGGGTGGTGCTTAGGCACCTCAGCCATCTGGGGCTTCGGTTGTAGAATTGAAAGTAATCAAATATATTTGAAAATGAACAAAGACATTTGTTTTACTGTTTCAACCCCCTCTTTTACCACAAGGGCCATTTGGAATTCCTAAAGACAGAGGTGTTGATAGTGCTCAAGGCCTGTAGGCCAAAATGTGTGTATTTCGGGGGTCTATGAATTGTCATACCTTTAGTATGGTATGGGAAGTTGTAATTATCTGATTGGTCAGATTAAATGTCTTACCTTTGGGTTTCAGTCACATAATCAAGGAAGGGATAAAAGAAAATTGTAACAGTTGCTCTGGCTCTTCTTTTCCTCTCGGTCCCTTTCTTAGGGCACTCTTTCTTTGCCTCTTTCTTTGTCTCTTACTCTCTTACTCTGTCTCTATCTCTATCTCTCTCTCTCTCTCTTTATCTCTCAGGTAACATTATACATATATTCTGGGTATGAGTAATGGTTTTTATCATCTCATTCATCTATTTTGTAAATATTTTAAGTGTAACCATTACCAGATATTGTCATTAAACCCTTTCAATTACAAATTATGTTGTTTTGATTCGGTATTAACATTAATGTGTCACCTGTTGCAATACAATATCATCACTCTATAGCAATGCTCTACCACATATTTTGCTATTATAACTGCACTTATTTCCGTTGTTGGTATAGCAGGGGGTGGAAATGTACAGTTTTCTACCATCTTGCTGATAACGTTTCTTTAGTCATTCGGCAATCCTGCAGCCTGAACCCCTATAGGCAAACTACCCTTACAGGGTCAACTGGGGGTGTTGCCTCCTCCCGGGCGTTGGCAAACGGTGCCTCTCTGGCAGACATCTGCAAAGCTGCAGGCTGGGCGACACCTAACACATTCAAGAGATTCTACAATCTCAGAGTGGAGCCAGTTTCTTCCCGTGTGTTGGGTACAAACAGGTAATATGCGGGAAAGCTAGCATCTCACTTGCAGCGCCATTCCCCTCTAACAGGAGGATACTTGCCTACTTGCTCTTCAGGTGAGTTCCCCACTTGGCAAACCCTGAATCCCCCAGTTCCTCCATCATCCTTCGGCAGTCAAATGCAGCGGAGGCGCCTGACGCCAGCCCTTGTACTGGGCTAGATGCCCATATGCTGTGATTCCCCCTCTGTAATCCCATTTGTGTATTGTCCATAATAGGTTTCCCTGTCCGTTAACCCGTGTCTTTTCCTGGGCAGTTCTGCTCTGCTCCATCTCTGCATCAGTAGTAGCTCCTCTCTGGTTAGGTAGGACCTACTATAGAGATCTTATATGATCTTATGCCCTACGGGTCAGTCCATATGTGTAACTACCACATGTTACCTCCCTTTTGGCAGGGTGTGATCTCCGTAGCGTCTCTCTCCATTGGACTTGGCACGCTTTCCCAGCGTTAACAACACTGGTCATGGCTGAAAAATAATTGGAATTGCACTCTTTCCCATGAAATGTCACAACAAAGGAACAGCAGCTATGACCATCTCCAGAGTAAGCCCTGTACCCTTCCATCCCCTTCCGTATGGAAGACTACCTCCTTTAGCTTACATGGGTTGCTGGGTAGGTTACGACTGTGTGGGGGCAGTTGCCAAAAGGGCACGCAGCAGCTTGTCAGCATTTGCGTCTCCAACACTCGTAACACAGTTCAGTGGCTATGGCGTTTTTCTATTGGGACCCCATGACGTCAGTCCAACGTAACGTTGAAAGTGACGTTTTTTTGAAAGTTTTTAAAGTGAAAGTTTTTTTGTGTTCCATCATTCCCAGTGTAAGGACAGTGAGGCAGAGTTCACAGAGGAGAACCTGATGTACTGTGTAGTGGATCTATTTGGAGCCGGAACAGAGACCACCTCTACTACCCTCAGATGGGCTTTACTCTTCATGGTCAAGTATCCAGACGTGCAAGGTGGGATGTCAGTCAATCAACAAATGTGACTTCCTGTTACTTCTCCTCAAAAGGTACCTTCAGCATGTTCTTTGTTGACTATTTTCTTCCAGAGAAAGTCCAGTCTGAGATCGATCAGGTGATTGGACAGACACGTCAACTACAAATGGATGACCGAACAAATCTGCCGTACACCTACGCTGTGATCCATGAAATTCAGAGGTTTGCGAACATTATAACCTTTACACCTCCCAGAGTGGCCAACAAGGACACAACAGTGGGAGGACAACTCATCCCCAAGGTCATTGCATTTTTATGTTATGTACAATACAGCATTTTGTCAGGTCAGTTATGTGCAACTCAAGAAAATTAAAGGGGTTCTATTATGCATGGTCAACTCTCTTTAGTGTGTAATGTTACTGTCCTCCTCAATATTTTGTTCCAATCACCTGGATTTGCTAATTAGCACCGTTTTAGAGCCAGGAGATAGAACTAATTAGTGAAATCATCTGGCTGAGTTCATGGGTGGAATAAACATATGGCAGGACTTTTCCTTTCTGACCCCTGGACTGCAAAGTTCAAAAGCACAAAGTCCCTCCAAAGGGAGTTATTCTCAATATCAGTAAGACTGTTTCAGTGTTTCTGAACTCCCTGAAATGCCTCTAATTTAGTCTTGAGTTTTCTTCCCGGAATGAACACGTCACAATATTCCTTATTTAAATAATTCCTGCCAAAGGCATACGCAAAATAAAGGGGCGGGGCATGGTTGAGTTAGTTGTGTGTTGAAACTCGTGGTTATGGTAAGGGGCGGGACATTTCTAGTGGTCGACCGATATATCGCCAAGGCCGATATATCGGCTGATATTTGGCATTTTTAAAATATCACCATCAGCTTATAAGTTTTCTGATTGGCTGATGTGTTGGAAGCGGGACTTTTATTTTGACGGCGCTCCAGGCTTTAATTTTGACGGGCTGTTTTAGGGCAAATTTAGATTTGCTCTGAAAGTTAGTCTGGCAAAGAGCTCATTCAAGCCCATTTCCAATCCGTCGAAATCGAGGCACCAATCAGAAACGTTGGGGCGGGCTTTACACGATGAAGACAGCGCTGGGATTTTGAAGCAGATTATTTTGTAGCCTACATTACAAAGATGGATGCCGCCGTCGAACATCACTCGTTCGAATCAGCTATCACGTCTGTTTTAAGCGATTTGAACGTTTCCTTTTTGTTAAAAACCGAGCAAAGAACAACACTTGGAGATGTTTCTCCGCCGGCCGCCGCTCTGCATACGTCATCTCCTTCATCGCTCTGATTGGTTTTAGGTCTACCCGTGACGTCCGTTGGTGACGCCTCTCTGGAAATGATTTGTCTATGACGCTTTGCCAGACCATAACTCAGTTACAACTGAGAATGGTCTGCTTTTAACCAGGCTAACGACAATGTATAAAAGGCTCCATTACCTTGTATCTTACGTTATGGCCCCGTAGAAGCAGTTTTTGTAAAAATAGGCTAACGATTGCGTCATGAAACACGTCTCTGTCGCACAGTAGAGAAATTATCGTATAGATGGGAGGAGAAGCTCATGTCAATCGGGGGGACGTGGAGGCATAAACTCAAGGGAGAAGCCCATAGAGAGTCATAAAGTTGCTCCTGCTGCTCATGGACAGCTCCTACTCACGCTCTCCGTCTCTGAAAGATTCGCAAGGGAATGATTCAGATTCCTCTTAGCACAGCTACTAGAAGACGCACAGGTTGCTCACGTCACATCTACGTCGTCAAGCTCAGTTTGAGCCTGCGCAGTCGCTAGGCCATCAGTAAGTGAGTGCTTCTAATTGACTTCAATTTTCTACGTTGAAGTCTATAGGGTTGCTGTGTCCATTTCTTTTACTGTCTATGCTGATCACACATCGCTCACTCACATTCTTCGTCTTCATTAGTTTACGATCTCTGTCAGTCATGTCTAATACTTTGTTAGACAGAACTAGTAAACAAAGAAAGTAAATGGTATGCGAAAAAGTAAAGCGTTGCTTTTATATTATTTGTAACAGAAAAGGCAAACAATCAGGTTAAATACTTGATCATAAACCGTCATCATTCAGCAAATGCGCATCTACATAATTTAAACAAATCTCTGAATATCTAATAAACATTTAATTTCACAAACCTTGCAGATTTAATCGAATCCAGCTGTGATATCTTGTAAAGTGTGCATTTGTAGCCTGCATAAAACGTGTTACTGAGAGTGATGGTCGGTCTGTGCGAAGTGGGTGAATGCGAACAGAAGATCAGCTTCACAGGAGACGTGATCGAAAAAACTTTAAATCCTTAATTTTAAAATATGCTATCCAGTTGCCCACTGTCATATTAATATCGTTTTCACTGTGCTGTATGTAAAATTACTGTTACCTTGTCTTTATTTGAAAAAAATATGATTACCAGTGTGCACAAAATTACCAGATTACTGAGTGCCCTGTTACAGTGTTTACTTCCTTTTTATGTACATATTCATATATGTTTAAACAATTACTTTATTTGTGAAAAATACTGTAATAGGATTGCAGATTCAAGAAGTTGCCATCTAAAGTATAAGCATGTTTATTTTAAGGATTTGTTTTCTAATTTATTTCTAATTTATTAAATATTGATTAAAATAAATATAAAGTGTGTGTGTATATATATATATATATATATATATATATACTGTATATATAAAAAATATCGTCTTTATATCAGACATCAGCCACCCTGCTCTCTAAGATATCGGCATCGGCCATCAAAAAACCAATATCGGTCGACCACTCACATTCATCGAAGCGCTTGACCAATCCAACACACTGCTCCAGCCGACCAATCAGAGCACATTGTGCTTTTCAGAAGGAGGGGCCTTAGAGGCAGGAACTAAACAGAGCGTTACTGACAGACTGGGAAGAGAGGAGCTGCAACAATGGAGAATATGAGAAAAATGTGAACATTCAAGCATGAAAACCTATTCTACTAGAGTACAAAATCAAGACTTTGTAAAAGGGCAGACTATGGCGTCTATAATGAATCTGTAACTCACTTAACTCTTTATCTGTGATTATTACAGGGTGTGATGGTGCTGCCGTTGCTAAAGTCAATCCTACAGGATAAGAATGAGTACAGCACTCCATATGAATTTAATCCTGCACACTTTCTGGATGAAAATGGGATGTTTTGGAAAAAAGACACTTTCATCCCTTTTTCAATAGGTAAGTAATGTCCATACTGCTCTATCATCATGAGTTTACTCTGATTATGAGCATATTTGCTGATCCAGACCATGATTTCTAGGTAAGAGGATGTGTCCAGGTGAGCAGCTCGCTCGTATGGAGCTCTTCCTCTTCTTCACGTCTCTGATGCAGCGTTTTACCTTCATGCCTCTGGAGGGACAAACGCTGAGTCTGAAAGGATCTATAAGCGTCTCGTCTGGTCCCGAACCCTTCCAGATATGTGCGGTGCCTCGAAAGTGTAGATTTTAATCATTCAAAAATCAGCTTCCTTAAAACGGTTCTGTTCCTGAATCATGTTCAAGCACCAGTGTTCATATAGGTTCTGGGCGTCAAAATGCAGAGATAACAAACTTGATACGAAAGTTCAGTACTCAGACCTGCCCGACTCTACCGTTCAAAAGTTTGGGGTTAGTATGATTTTTAAAATGTTATTAAATAAGTCTCTTCCTCTCACCAAGGCTGCATGTGTTTGATCAAATACAGTAAAAGTAGTAATATTGTGAACTATTATTACAATTTAAAATAACTGTTTTGTATTTAAATGTATTTTAAAATGTCATTTATTAATGCAAAGCTGAATTTTCAGCATCATTACTCCAGTCTTCAGTGTCACATGATCCTTCAGAAATCATTCCAATATGCTGATTTGCTGCTCAAGAAACATTTACTATTATTATCAATGATGAAAACAGTTGTTCTGCTTCATATTTTTGTCATATTTTTTTGTTTTTCAGGATTCTTTGATTAATAGAATGTTCAAAATAACAGCATTTATTTGAAATAGAAATCTACGTAATAAATGTCTTATTTGATCAATAATTTGCTGAATAAAAGTATTTTAATTCTTTAAGAAATTAATTTTACTGACCCCAAACTTTTGAATGGTACTTTAACTGGTGCTTTAATAACTCATTTGCATTCTCTTTTGGATCCTTAAAATATTTCTGTAGGAAATTTTGCAGATGTCATTTAGAGACACTCGTATCAAAAAAAGTCATCAAAAGAGTTTGAAGTCTGAATGTTTTGCAGACAAATACCAATTACATTTTCTGCATAGCTCATATTAACAAAGCAAAGTCCAAACCTAATGAAACAGATAGACATGAGGATGTTGTGAGGATGCTATGTTTGTGTACATTAAGTCAAGTACAAAAATAAAAGCCATCATAACCATTTGATCAAAGAAGTTTGAAATTTGTCTTGCTTTTACTGTGGTAAACGTTTCATTCATTTCTCAAATCTAGACAAAAGTTAAATAAATTTTATGAAGTTGTTTAGTCTATAATGTATTCAAGCAAGTGTCTGTATCTTGTGAGCACAGTACAATTTTAGGTTACATAGTACAATTAAGCCAGGTTTAGACCTTAGTTCAACTAGGACATACAAGTAGCTTATATAAACATGTCTTAGAAAAAAAAAACATTACTGGTGTGCTTCTTGAGGCAAAACAATGGCACTGACTTATTAGACAGGACTAATTGGAAGAACTGGTAGAGAGGGCAACTCTCTGAGAGAACAAAGGAAATTAACATTTTAACTCACTCTTGTGCACCATTCGAGACTCAAGTCTCACCTCAGAATCATCCTAATCTACATTTCTTTCCCTTTCCCTTCTCCCTCAAGCTGAGATCACCAAAATCCACCCAAGAATCTATATGGTTTAATGCGAACAATTATCATCAGTATTACACATGTTTGGTATCATCTGAAATGTCTCAGTGCGACTGATGCAAAGGTCTCATTCCCAAAGCAGTAAAACATTTTTTTACGAGTTTATAGATAACTTGCACATAAAGGAGGGTGGGTCTTCCAGGCAAATGGCCCCCTGCTCTCAAAAGGTGTAACCTCTGAATGCAAATTCCCACACATGTTTCCATGTGAAAGAGGTTTCTGTCCATATAATGCAACAAGAGGATCGGGGCGATTCTGTAACTCAGATCAGCCCATAATGTTGAAGGATCTCAAAGACTTCAGCATTATGTATTTTACTCTTTATCTCTGAGCATTTGATGTTATTGTATTGATTATCTGTGAACTGATTATGAAATTGGCATGATACATTTACCTGACGTAATAAATTGTAAACATTTGAGTTTATTCTAACTGACTCTGGCATTATTTTCAGTAAATAGTTAAAAAGAATAGTCGAACATTCGCTCACATTTAATGATGCACAGATATCATTAAAACCTTCTCATTTATGGAGTCAGATTAAATAACGAGTTAATACATGAAAAAAAAAATATTTTCATTTAATCATTACTTTGCCACGCGAAAAGACAGTAAACCGCGGAGACCTTCACCCGCTGATCGAATGCCGCCATTGGATCGATTGAGTCGGGCTTATAAACTGACAAATTTTAACATATGTCAGTGCAAGTTGCTGTTGCTTTCATTTCAGACAGCTCAACATTCATTTTAGTCCGGGAATAGACTTAATCCTTGTCTTTGAAACTGAGGTTTGTTGTGTACATCACATACATCTGTACATCACAGCTACAAGTGTTTTTTCAGCATATACAAACTTTGTGCAGATACTGGACTTTTACTTATGATTATTCTCATTTTAGCTCAATAAAGACAACTCATGCAGGCAGTTATATTATTATATTCTATATTTCTGTCAAAGCCGTAATACAATTTTTTCAGGGTTCTTTGATGAATAGAAAGTTCAAAAGAACAGCGTTTATTTGAGATGGAAATCTTTTGTGACATTATAAATGTCTTTACTGTCACTTTTGATCAATTTATTGCATCCTTGCTTAATAAAAGTATTCATTTCTTTTTTTTTAATAAGTCTTACTGACCTTAATGAAACATTTTATTAATCAATGTTGTGAACAAAAACAGTTGAGCTGCTTAATAGTTTTTGAGGAAACTCTGATACACGTTTCATTATATCAAAGATGAGAAAATGATCCAGTTCAATACATTACATGTGAAATGTCATGTGAAATATTTGAGCAAATATGAAAGCTGATCTGGTATTGTATCTTAATGCCAAGTTGTACATCTATAAAGCCACACAATTCATGCATATCTTCACAGGATGATAAATATGGTTCATGAATATTAATTAGATGACATGATGGTCCAGGAAGGGCCCAGAATCGTGATCATTAATTTAGTTCGGTTGACAAGTAATAGTCTGATTTTCACCCTGTAACTTCCGACAATAGCCCTTGAAACGTAAACTGGCAGTAATTTAGGCTATTAGCTCTGCAAATGTCTCAGGTGATGAACAAACACAAACACCATAAAGATTCATAACTGGCATGATCAGGACGAGGTCGAGGGTTTAATATAATTTCTTTGAGCTAATGGCTTTCTCAGATACAGACTCCACAAAAATGTGAACTTGACTCTGAGTTTAAATATGGCGTACATATGTTGAAGTTAATGTAATATCAATAAGACATTGTGGATTCAATTCTTAATCATATCAATTTTAGACATTAAGGGCCACAATTACTAAACAGGGCAAATTAGCATGCAGCCGATAGGAGTGGAAAGTTCTTCGGGTGATGTAGAATGCACTAATTCAATGTGACGTCAGGCAAAAAAAGCGGTTAAGACGGGCTAGGCAACTCTGGCCCTCGAGACCCACTTTCCTGCAAAGTTTTGCTCCAACCATGATCAAACTTTGAATCAATGGAACCAATTGCTTCACAAAATGATTCACTGTTTTGAAGAGCTCGAAACGCCACACGCTGGTGACCCTGCTGGTCAGAACGGTCAAATATGCATTAAAACACCTTTTACAAAACAATGAACTCACTGCTCCTAATGTGTGTGCACTAACTTTGACGGGTTTAATGCAGAGGACATATTCCGAGTGTGGGTTACTTACCATACATCAACAAATCATCTAAATATGAAGTGTCTTTAAAATATGGGTTATATGATTAAATTGTAGGGCTTGGTTAATCATACCAATAAGAGACTTACAACTCTTCCTTTTTATTATACAAATGTGTCCTTTAGTGTCTTTAAATGAATAAAATTCATCTGAGATCCCCCCTAGCAGTGAACCATTGACATTCTGAAACAGTAATGCCGTAACGAAGCCTCGTTTACTGAAATCACTTGACTTTGATACGGTCTCCGAATCACTGATTCAAAACTAATTATTCGCAAAGGTTTTGAAGATTCACGAAGCGTATTTCAAAAGCACCATCACTAGTGTAACAGTATTTACGGTACTTATGGGTAGGAGAGTGTGTGTGATAGGGAGAGAGAGAGAGAGATGGAGGGAGAGTGCAAAGGAGATGACTCCTCTGTCGAATTGTATTTTTCTTCTCTCTCTTCTCTTTTAAGCTTCCTCTTTCAATCTTTTTAAACTTTTATGATGACATAGGTTGTTCATTTTTGTACTGCGTGTGTAACCGGTCCTACTCGACCCGCTCCACTCCGTTTGCGTTTCAAACTGCCGTCTCCGGCATGGGAGGCGGGCACGCTAACACCCCCCACCCAAAGCCTCACTTCCATCCGGGTCACGGCACCAAATGTAACTAGTTCTACTCTACCCTTTCCGAGCAGGGTTCGAACCAGCGTCCCTGGCCTCAAGAGGCACTCTAGAGACTGATGTTAGAGACTGCGGCCTTTAGTGTCCTTGTTAGCCCGCCTCCCATGCCGGAGATGTCCCATACGGTTCGAGTAGGACCGGTTACATTGGTGCCGTGGCCCAGATGTGAGTGAGGTTTAGGGGGGTGAGTGTAACTGAAGCAAGCCAGTAAGAACTGTGTCTGTAAACCTCACTCTCCTGGCCTCAAGAGACGAACTAGCGACTGACGCTAGAGACTGCAGTCTTTAGCGTCCTTGTTAGCCCGCCTCCCATGCCGGAGATGCCGGTTTGAGTCCTACTCGGAGCAGAGCGAGTAGGACCGATTACACTTGTCTCAAGTAAATCTCGACAGTAGTTTTTAAAGCCAAAATAGGGTTTGTGCTGGCACATGCTGTTAAAGCGATGGTTCGGAGTAAATTCAACCTAGGGTCCTTTGCACCATGACCTCGAGCCAAACACCCCCCCAGAAGCCCTTTTTTCCCCTTGGTCAAACATTATTAAAGTTAGAGCTTATTTAGAGATATCAGCCGAATGGCTTAGTTCAGGCGCTAATGAATCCAAGCTTGTATCTCGTAAATTACCCCACTAATAATACCCGGAATGGTACCAAACTTCTACAGTAGTACAAATAGGTTCTGTACTCATAAAACAAGGCATGGTAAAGTTTGTAAGTACATCAGGAGTTTATACAAATAACAATTGCCTGATGGCTTGTGCTACCGCTAGCCCAGACGTCGAGGTCACTTCCGTGATTTGGGAAAAGCCTGTAAAAGTCCTTTGCAAAACTCACAAGTGTAAGGGAAAAGCTAGTGAAAAAGTGTTGACAACTTAGTGTTAACTATAATTGTTGCAAACTGGTTCTACCAACAAAATATTAGTGCATTCCTGGAACTGGGCGTCGTTACACTACATCCTTATGCGTC
Source organism: Tiaroga cobitis (assembly GCA_030578255.1). NCBI lineage: Eukaryota > Metazoa > Chordata > Actinopteri > Cypriniformes > Leuciscidae > Tiaroga > Tiaroga cobitis. Next base: position 5,388,491 of record CM060613.1, read on the forward strand.
GCTTTCTGCCAGGACTTTTACAGGCTTTTCCCAAATCACGGAAGTGGCCTCGATGTCTGGGTTAGCGGTAGCTGCACTGGCTCGAGGTCATGGTGCCCATAAATTTGCCTTTGCTTCTAAAATCTGACCATTGCCATCTTCATTCTGTTTAAGTATGTCCAATGGCAACATAGTCCAATGTTTTGCTGTGTATACACTATAGACAACTGCAGGAGACTTTGTACAGACTGAACAAGGTCAGTGAGCAACAATTTAAGGTTTTTTTTTTACATGCAGAATTCATGTTTTTGTTTTATAATGCATTAAGCTACAAATATATATATAAATAGAATACCAGGTCTATCTTCAACTGGAAAAGGGTATGAGACCAGCCTGCTATCACAATCACAAGCTTGATAAATTAAGAAAGAGTGCATGTCTATTATTTTATAAAGCATTTCCAGTGGTTGTGCTTTTAACTTATAGAAAATCCCCAGTCAAGTTCGACTAGATCCCATTCAAGTCTACCTGCATTTCACAAATCACAAATTCCACTAACATCTTTTGAGCTATTAGCAGCACCTAGTGGAGAAGGTCATCATTCACACAAGTGTTTAGAAATCCTTTTTGAAAGTCTGTTCATGCATTTTAATATTTTAAAACTGTCACCAGTTTCAGTTCCTTTACTGTAGTCTCCATACAGTGTTATACCTTAAAACAAAAGTATGTTATGTTCTGTCCTTGCAAAAATAAATGCACAGTTAAACATTTCATTATGCAGAGATGAACGGAAACACAAATAATAATAATAAAAACACTGCTACGTTTTATTGCATTTCCAAGTATTTCAGAACGGGTAGCTTTTTTAGCTAAGTTTTAAATCATATCAGTGGCCAAAAAAAGCATTATCTTACATGGAGCAATGTCAGAATCACATGACCAGCCAGATACTACTCACTTTTTTTGGGCATGTTTGCACTGTTGCCTCATTCCCAGAATTCCTTTAGTAAACCGACTGCTTAAAAGAAGCAGGCATTGCATGCAATCTTTTTTAGTGTTTAAAACTGAATCGTACCCTGCAGCAAAAATGGCAGCATTCCGGGTATTAAAAGATATAAAAGTTATTGAACTTGTATGTTATCAGCTCTGATGTCACAGATAATCTCAACTTCAATGTTTGTAGATTATCCGTATGGTAGCCGACCTAAGGCAGTTCGGCTCTGAGATCAAACCCTTCACACTTCACAGAGCTGGATCTGGGCTACCTCACTCTCTGCTGTCTGATCTACTGAAGTATCCAGATTCTGTCAACTAGAGAAACTCAAGTATGTTGGACATTAAAATCACCATGAAATTGACCAGTCGCATTTTTATGGAAGATTGCAGTATTTATTATAAATGATTTATATGTGCACATCATTATTTTTTTTTAAATGAATGTGCCTTTAATCAAAATAACTTCCCCTCCCTCTTCTCTTCTCTGATGATGAGGGAGGGGCAAACTGTCACTCACATGAGATCCACCAATAGCAAACCACAGTTATCCAATCAATTCCCCATGAACAAATTAAGTCCTTCCCTTCTTTTTTCTTGTTCGAGAAGCCGTTTCACACAGATCATAATATCATAATTCCATTCCATGTATCGCAACTTCCGTTTCATGCCGTCTTTACGCCGAATAAAGATCAAATAAACAAAATAAAAATAAAGCTATGCAATTTCTGTGTGAGGGTATGAACACAATTATCAGTCATGGAATTGGCTGCTGTGCACCGAGTAAAATCTTGAATATAGGACAGCAAATTGGTCAGGGCCGGCCCGGTAGAAGTAGGCAATACTATGGCTCTTAAAAATCATTCATGCAGTGTAAAGGCCCGTTCACACCAAGAACGATAACTGTATAAATAACTATATTAGTGTCCACACCAGTGGATGATATCGTTCTGCACACACAGTTTTGTCATCTGCCGCTTTAAATGCTCGAGTCCTTTAAAGCAGGAGGGATTCTGATTGGCTGTCATTGTTTTTTATTGTTAATGAGCTAGAGAAAAATCGTTCGGAAAGTGATTCCAATGATATTGTTCCTCTGTGCTGTTATTGTTATAGTTGTGGTGTGGATAATGCTATCCTTTTATGTTTAGAACTATTTTTAGAACTATATATTTATCGTATTTATCACTATAATTATCACACTGAATGGGCCTTAAAGACTTAAACGGGACTTAAACCTGTTCATCTTTCGTTCATCTTCGGAACACAAATGAAGATCTTTTTGATGAAATCTGAGAGCTTTCTGTTCCTCCGTTGACAGTCTACGCAACTACCACACTGACGCTTCAAAAACTTTTTAGTGGTTTAGTCTGAAGAGACTCAATCGCTTTTATATGATAAGCAAGCTTTTATTCACATATAAACATTTATCAACTCACACATCAGCTGTGGAAAGAAGCTCAAACATAATCACTTGAAGAACCAATGAGGTTTATTCTCGTGTTACGCAGCACGTTTGAGCTTCAGCAGGAACCAATCAGGTTAATTCTAGTGTTACGCAGCCCGTTTGAGCTTCTGCAAGCACCAATGAGGTTCATTCTCGTGTTACGCAGCACGTTTGAACTTCTGCAGGAACCAATCAGGTTAATTCTAGTGTTACGCAGCACGTTTGAGCTTCTGCAAGCACCAATGAGGTTCATTCTCGTGTTACGCAGCACGTTTGAGCTTCTGCAAGCACCAATGAGGTTTATTCTCGTGTTACGCAGCACGTTTGAACTTCTGCAGGAACCAATCAGGTTAATTCTAGTGTTACGCAGCACGTTTAAGCTTCTGCAGGAACCAATGAGGTTCATTCTCGTGTTACGCAGCACGTTTGAGCTTCTGCAGGAACCAATGAGGTTCATTCTCGTGTTACGCAGCACGTTTGAGCTTCTGCAAGAACCAATGAGGTTCATTCTCGTGTTACGCAGCACGTTTGAGCTTCTGCAGGAACCAATCAGGTTAATTCTAGTGTTACGCAGCACGTTTGAGCTTCAGCAGGAACCAATCAGGTTAATTCTAGTGTTACGCAGCACGTTTGAGCTTCTGCAAGCACCAATGAGCTTTATTCTCGTGTTGTGCAGCACGTTTGAGCTTCTGCAAGCACCAATGAGGTTTATTCTCGTGTTACGCAGCACGTTTGAGCTTCAGCAAGAACCAATCAGGTTAATTCTAGTGTTACGCAGCATGTTTGAGCTTCAGCAGGAACCAATCAGGTTAATTCTAGTGTTACGCAGCACGTTTGAGCTTCTGCAAGCACCAATGAGCTTTATTCTCGTGTTGTGCAGCACGTTTGAGCTTCTGCAAGCACCAATGAGGTTTATTCTCGTGTTACGCAGCACGTTTGAGCTTCAGCAAGAACCAATCAGGTTAATTCTAGTGTTACGCAGCACGTTTGAGCTTCAGCAAGCACCAATCAGGTTTATTCTCGTGTTGTGCAGCACGTTTGAGCTTCTGCAAGAACCAATGAGGTTTATTCTCGCCCATCAACCAGGTTCAGTTGAGCTTCTTTTTATGTTCGCTGATCAATGTTTATATGTTAAAAAAGCCTAAATTAAATCAGTTCATCGTATAAAGCGATTGAGTCTCTTCAGAAAAAGTTGTTACTATTAGTTACTAAACCGTTCAATTCATATGGATTAGTTTTACAATCTCTTTATGAACTTTTTGAAGCTTCAAAGTTGTAGTTGCGTAGCTGTCAATGGAGAGACAGAACTGGCTCAGATTTTATCAAAAAGATAAGATGAACAAAGATGAACGAAAGTCTTACGGGTTTGGAACGACATGAGGGTGAGTAATTAATGACAAAATTTTCCTTTTTGAGTAAACTAACCCTTTAAGTCATTGTTTTCAGCAGGCTGTAGCTCATTTGTGTATCACGTACATTCATCAAAACCACTGGTCACTTTATCTGGTACACTTTTCCAACAGGATATGACCCTCCGAAACACTTGAATCCTTCGTGACGACCCGGACTCAGCAAAGTGCTAGAAAATTCCCAGAGAGATTTTGCTCCATCATGACATCATTCATGCCACAAATCTACCGTTCCACCTCAAACTAAAGGTGCTCTATAGAATTTAGATCTTATGTGGATGTCATTGGAATACAAGGAGCTCATTGTGGAACTAGTTTGTGGAACTAGAACGTATGATTTGTGACATTTAGCTGGCCATCAGAACATAATGGTCAATTGGATTTATGGTTCCATGCATTTTATGCCATAATTTCTACCCGACTATCTGTCAGTCAGGGTTCAGATTAGGTGATGTTTTTTTCCCCCCCATCTGCACTACCATTCAAAAGTTTTGGCTTTTTTAAAGACTTTTATTTTGTAAGGGTGCATTAAATTAATCAATAGCGACAGTAAAGACATTTATAATGTTACAGAATATTTTTATTTGAAATTAATGCTGTTTCTATTCATCATAAAATTCTGAAAACAAAAAAAATCATGGTTTACACAAAATATTACATTTCCAACATTGATAATATTAAGAAATTGTTCTTGAGCATCAAATCATCATATTAGAGTGATTTCTGAAGGATCATGTGACACTGAAGACTGGAGTAATGATGCTGAAAATTCAGCTTTGCCAGCAGGAATAAATAAAAATTTTAAATATATTCAAATAACAGAAAACAGTTCTTTCACATTTTACAATATTACTGTTTTTACTGTATTTTTGATCAAATAAATGCAGCCTTGGTGAGCTTATAAGAACTTCTTTCAAAAACAGGAAAAAAAATCTTAGTTGTAGATTTTGCCATGTTTTCTTATTGTAACAATTAAATTTGAGCCAAGTGACTTTCAGTGCATTGAGTACAAGTTTGTGTGTTCCCCGGAAACCACATAAACATGAAATACAAGCAGAGCGTAAAAACTTATTTATGAATGATTTACACAGAAATTTGTTCTGCTCTTGCTATATGGCCCACTGCAAAAATGCATTGTCACGGTACTAAAATGATACGTCCAATAACACAAAAGACTGTTTATTTCTTTTTTGAGACTACAGAGATCTTCATGGACCTCTAAATAATGCTAGATGATTTTTAACTGATTTCACCCTATAAATTATATCATTTGTTTAAATACGAAAAAGTTTGGAATATGATTTTGTAGAGATTTTTGAAAGAAGTCTATTATGCTTACAATCTCTTACAATCTAATCTACAATAACGGTTTTCTATTTGAATATATTGTAAAATGTCATTTATTCCTGTGATCAAAGCTGAATATTCAGTATCATTCCCCCAGTCTTCAGTGTCACATGATCCTTCAGAAATCATTCTAATATGATGATTTGCTGCTCAAGAAACATTAGCTTAATATTTAGTTCTCCTTAACCCCAGACCAACCTGTTATTACATATTTTGTTAAATGTCCTAGATTTTATAATTTACAGTTGGTCTTTCTTCATCATGTACTGAAAAACAAGACTCTGTTTATGTTGTGAATCAAGGACACCTGTGCTGGTGCTCGTGGATAGAGCGATCACATGTGTGATATTTTATAATTTTACCCCTCCCCCACATCCACCCACCCTGGCAAATTTCTATAATTGCCCTGAAACCATAATCTTTCCATCACTATGTGGTCAGCAATGCACCAAAAGCACTGTTTTCAGTGTGTCATAAGACATGAAGCTCAGTTTTGTTGGTGAGGTGAAATTCCTCCACAGTCAATTCATTTCTGGAGCAACAACCAAGAGACACACACTGACCACTTTTTCATTGGCAACATTTTCGGCCAGCATCCACTGCTCAAAGCACTCAAGGTAAAATTTTTATTTTCTCCTGTTAGCCTATGTTTATATATGGTGAATGTGATTTCACCAAATAAATCGTGTTCGTGGATCAACCTCCTTGTTAACATTCCAATTAACCAATCAGATTTGAGGGATATTTACAGTTAATGTCAAGTTTAGGCTTACAACAAGTGCTCTGGTTCCCCCCAGAATACAAAATCATGCAGTATAGATGAATTGGAGATACTAAATTGTCTGTAAGTGTGAATGTGTGTGTGTGAGGGTTGGTGAAAGACCAGGCAACCTACAAAGGAAAAAATCATTGACAAGAAAATGTATATGGCAAGAGATGGCCCATAGAATTACCAAGAGATACGACTGAAATGCTAATGAATGAATATTGTTATTTCTGTTATGTAGTTTTATGTTTTAGTACTCTTGTAAATATGATGATGCTACAAATAAAGGGCTTGTGAAGGAAAACAATTAAGGTCCCACAACCTTTGTACTTTGTGCTGTCTCCCATCTATTTTCCATGTTTGAGTCCAACTTATGGATCAATACAGTAATCGCACGCATTGTAAATCAATTAAGACAAAAAGATTATGGAAGATAACACAAAGTAGGGAGCCCATATAACACACATCAAAACTATAACTGCACACCAGTCAGCAGCTTAATCCAATGGTCCAGTCTTAACAGTTTTTATTTTTATTTTTATTTTTTTATTTTTTTTTATATGCATTTATTAAAGTGATTTCGATGAAGCGTCCGATTCTAATTCTCGAACGGGTTTACTGCTGCTTTGGTTATCTCAAAGGAACGTGACAAACCTTGTGTAACATCTAATTGGCAGATGCAGTAAATTCGCACTCTAATTGCTTTATAGTTACGTTATCTGAAAATACTGTGTTGATACGCTTATCACGTAGCCTATATTGTAGGGGCATACTACACAAGCTCACACATCACTGATCTAACTTACTGACATAATTCACACACATCACCGACACGCATGCATATTTGACACGCCCCCTTTAAGAAGGAGTTATTGAGAGTTTGTGGGTGGTAGATGCGCGTTTTCTAACGCATAACTTTAATAAAATAAAATAAAACACCGCTGTTGTTGTTCTCAACAATCCTGCCTCCGTGTATTTTTGATAGCTCAAAAAGCTACTGTATGTTTAGCAATCTACTTGTGATATGATACGATGCCCACCAAGCGATTTAACCTGCGGTTCAAACTTTGTACGGACTATTTCATTCACCCTCTCCCTGATGCGAGGTAACTTACGTGTTCGAGCAATTCATACGTTATATAACATTACGTTGACGAGATAACAGAAGAATACAAAAGACAATAAAGATAGGCTACGAGTCAAATGCGGACCAGTTGTTTAAATAATAATAATAATAATAATAACTATTTTATAGATTTCTTTGTTTGTTTGTAACTTATATGTTTACAATTGTCATATGTAAGTATACCGCTGGAAACTTTTGAGCGTTACTAGTTAAAGTGAACGCGAATTGTGTTGTGTTCTGTTCTGTTCGGGAGCATATGGCGTCAGGGAAAGTTTAAACGCTGTTGAAATGTACCCCCTTTCAAAACTAAAATAAAATATGTTATACTGTTCTCACCTTTATTTATTCTTTCATTCGTTTATTTTAAACGAGACAATGAGGTCTGTATAATGCAACGACACCTCTGACATCATAGATCACCTGTTCAAGGCTAATCAAACATAATCAAGTACCAAAGCGAACCAGGGCTTGATATGAGATGTGTTAGAAGTCTCGGTATGAACGTCGTTAGGCAGGCTGGGGCTACCACTGACATTCAGAGCATCTACAGTTTTCTTTAGGTGTAGCCTACTGATGAAAGTCTGGGGAGAAATTAGGACACGCTGTGATCTCTCGGTAAGCACAACCGCCCCCTTCATCTACAACTTTGCATGTCTTTGCAGTAGCCTAGTAGCGCGCTATATTGTGGTGTATAAAACACCACAACTTTTGTGAGTGTGTCTAACAAATTGGTTCATTATAATTAACCCAAAAAGTGTTTGGGCATTTGATGTAGCCTACTTTTGCATACAAAAAGTCGTGTTCAAAACTTGGACAAATAGTGCCCCAATAATGCGAAAGTGCATTACAATAAGTGAAACATATGTTAATGTGATGAACTTCACCCGCTGAACCTGACTTCATACGTCCTCTAAAAATACCTTAAGTGACAGTTCACTGAAAAAAAAAACGAAAATTGTGTCATCATTTACTCACCCTCGTCCAAACCTGTGACTTTCGTTCATCTTCAGAACACTTGAAGATCTTTTTGATGAAATCTGAGAGCTTTCACTCAGTTCTCTATGAGTCACAATGACGGGAATGTTTATGTGAATAAAATTAAATCTGTTCATCAAAGCGATCGAGTCTCTTCAGAAAATTTGGAATAAACCATTCAATTCATATGGATTAGTTTTATGAACTTTTTGAAGCGTCAACGTAGTTATGTTGGCTGTCAACAATGAGGAGAGAAAGCTCTCAGATTTCAAGAAAAGATTTTCATGTCGTTTCAAACCCGTAAGACTTTAGTTCATCTTCAGAACACGAATGAAGTAAACAGTTTTCATTTTTGGGTGAACTATCCCTTTAAACACCGGTTTGACCAATCATTGATAGTTTTGAGAAAAGCCCCTATAGCATTTGAGCGCAGACACAGTATTTGCTTTGGTATTTTATATGCAACGATAATTCATGCATTTAATGTGACCTACGTGGTTATACAGTTGAAGAATGGGCTACTTATAAAGATAATTCATGTGTGTAATGTTCTCTCTGGTCTCAGTAAGCATGGCGCCAGTGTTGTCACAGCTGATGGGTCAGTGGATGGATGTTCAAGTACTCCTGATATTTCTGTGTGTGCTGCTGTTGGTGAAACACCTGCGAGATGTTCAGTCAAAGAACATGCCACCAGGACCCTTCCCCCTGCCTTTGCTTGGAAACGTAATGAATATAGGCTTTAGTGATCCAATGGAGATTTTCCCGAAGGTATGTCTTTTTTCATATGCGTATGTTCATTTAAATGAGTTGTTTACAGTACATTTACATGTTGATCAGATTGCTGAGCGGTATGGAGATGTGAGCACATTTTATCTGGGAAACAAACCTTGCATACTGCTCACTGGATACGAGACTTTCAAAGAGGCATTTGTGGAACAGGCGGACATCTTCACAGACCGGCCGTACTTCCCTGTGAATGACAAAATCTGTAACGGGAAAGGTAAAAACAGCTAAAAGAACACCGTACACCATTTTACACGTCTGTTATCAATCATAAACTGCTCACCAATTCATCTTTTTGTGGAACGTCAGGAAACATCTTGTAATTTGCCTTTTATTCAAGGCGTTATATGGACTTTCAGACACAACAAATTTGTTTATTTTTCCTGATACTGAACTGAAATGTTAGTGTTTTCAATTTTCATTTTCAATTAGTGCACCAGAACTGTTGTATAATTGGTAAAATTACCTTTTGCAGTGGCTTGAATAGCAAGCTTTGTCATTGAAACAATGCAGAACTGTTCATGACATACATTCTGTAGACCGTTAGTGATCCTGGATTTAATGTAACGTGAGAAATTTAATTTTCCTGTCTCTCTTGAAATAAGGAAGTTCATTCATTTAGTACTATGAGAACTTAGTTTCAGAATTCAAAACTCCCACGTGACCATATATTTGAACTATATGATGCAAAATGTTCACTAAGAAATGCATGGAAGGAAACCACATTGGTTAACACATGACTGCCCACATTTACACGCCAACAATTTGAAGGATCCAGTAGCGCAAATTTCAGAACCAGCAGCAAATTCGCAGGCCACCATAAATAATAGATGTTACCAATTACATTTGTAAAAAGGGGTTTTACATAGCCTCAATGCAATACACTTCCGCAATCATAGATTTTGCTCTTTTTGTCTCTTTGTATGTAGGTCTGATCTTCTCCGGTGGGCACATGTGGCGGCATCAGAGGCGTTTTGCTCTGGCAACACTGAAGTATTTTGGTGTGGGCAAGAAAACACTAGAAAACTCCATCCTGCAGGAGTGTCTCTTTGTCTGTAGTACTTTTCAAACCAAGCAAGGTCAGAGCACCATTTCAGCCTGAATTCAAACGTGTGAACAGGCTACAAGTACAGTATACTGCTTTCTACAGGCGAAGATTTGAAAGTATGGTTTGCAGCCGTAACCATTCTTCCTCTCTTTTGTTTTCCAAGGTTTGCCGTTCAATCCTCATCACATCTTGAACTACGCGGTGGGCAATATAATATGCAGCCTGGTTTTTGGCCACAAGTTTGAGTATGACAACCATCATTTTCATGAGCTGTTGCAGTATTCAGATGACACCTTCAAGCTTCCCATCAATGTCTGGGGCCGGGTACGAGACCAAATTTACTATAATGGACCTTTTTCACAAAAGTCCTCCTATTATGCTATTTTAAAAGCTCCAGATTTTGTTTTAAGCCTCCTAGAATATGCTTACATGATTCCAAGGTCAGAAAAACGTCTCGGTTACGGATGTAACCCTCGTTCCCTGAGTAGGGAACGGAGACGTTACGTCGGATGACGGAGAATGGGGGTTTCGCTTAGAAGCCAATCCTCTTTGAGTATTAAAAAACGAGCCAATGGCAAGAAATGCCATGGGTCTGCGGAATTTGCATAGCGTATCCCCGCCTCACCACGTGGGTATAAAGGGAGGATGCGGATGCGGACGCAAACGCAGCTATGTCTTCGCTGAGGAGCCGAGACTGAACTCAGGCGTCTACCCAGTGGTACAGCGGAAGTGGCAGGGAGACGTAACGTCTCTGTTCCCTACTCAGGGAACGAGGGTTACAACCGTAACCGAGACGTTCCCTTTCGTAGTGACTCCGAGTTACGTCGGATGACGGAGAATGGGGGTTCCCGTGAAATCACGCCACCTTCACAGCTGTCTTCCAGTGCCCTGCGAAGTCTGAACCCCTGTCGTGGGACCTAGCACGGACGAGGAGTCCTACTTAGCACAGGGATACCAAGGTACACTGGGAAGCATATCTCAGAGGAGATATGCCGCAGTATGCCTACCTGTAGGGAGGACTTACGAATACACATATGGCCCAAGGGGGCTACATATGGGGGAACACTGGAGTACCAACCCATAGGGTGGCTAGAGATTTAACTCCAGGAGTGGCAAGGTGGCTTGCCAAGGGAAAGACACATGCTCAAAAGAGGCTTACAGTGGAAATACTCATGTGGGGGTTACTCAAGGGAGGAACCATGCACACGGAGGCACCTAGCCGACGCACAGGCAATAGACACTGGCGCTAGCATCAACAGTGCTGGAGGAACTCAGGGCTTCAGAGGGGAAGACTGCCTGAGGAAATATCGCACGTGTCCAGTCAGTGGAGTGGAATGGCGAGCAAGCGAAGACACCTGAACAGCTCCCATGTTAGCTTGAAAAAGGCAGTACATGGGTGGAGACTGGCTCCACTCAGAGATTGTAAAATCTGGCGAATGTGTTAGGTGTCGCCCAGCCTGCAGCTCTGCAGATGTCTGTTAGCGAGGCGCCATGCGCTAGAGCCCAAGAGGACGCCACACTCCGGGTGGAGTGGGCGGTCACACCAAGGGGGCACGGTTGACCTTGCTGCTGGTATGCCAAGGCAATGGCGTCCACTATCCAGTGAGACAACCTTTGCTTGGAGAGAGCCTTTCCCTTCAGCTTCCCACCATAACAGACAAAGAGCTGGCTGAGGTCCTGAAACACTGCGTCCTGTCTACGTAAGCACGGAGGGCGCGTACTGGACAGAGCAGTGCCAAGGCTGGGTCTGCCTCCTCCCGGGGCAGCGCTTGCAGGTTCACCACCTGGTCCCGGAAGGGAGTGGTAGGAACCTTGGGCACATATCCGAGCCGGGGTCTCAGGATCACGTGAGAGAGAGCCGGCCCGAACTCCAGGCACGCTTCGTCAACAGAGAATGCGTGCAGGTCCCCTACCCTCTTGATGGAGGCCAGAGCAACCAGGAGCGCTGTCTTCATTGACAGAAACTTAATCTCAACTGATTGCAGAGGCTCAAAGGGAACCCTCTGCAGGGCATTTAAGACCACTGAGAGGTCCCAAGAGGGAACGAGAGGAGAGCGAGGAGGATTCAGTCTCCTCGCTCCTCTCAGGAACCTGATGATCAGGTCGTGCTTTCCAAGAGACTTACCTTCAACTGCTTCGTGATAAGCGGCGATAGCGGCCACATACACCTTCAGGGTGGAGGGAGACAGCCTTCGCTCCAACCCGTCTTGCAGGAAGGAAAGCACGACACTGATCGAGCATCTCCTGGGGTCTTCTCGGCGAGAAGAGCACCAGTTGACGAAGAGGTTCCACTTCAACGCATAGACATGTCTCGTGGACGATGCTCTAGCGGAAGTGATGGTAGCCGCCACCACAGGTGGCAGGGTACTCAAACCTGCCTCGTCCCGTCCAGGAGCCACACGTGGAGTCTCCAAAGATTGGGACGAGGGTGCCATAGGGTGCCCCGTCTCTGAGAAAGGAGGTCCTTCCTCAGAGGAATTGGCCAAGGAGGTGCTTTCGCGAGGAGTATCAGTTCGGAGAACCAGGTCTTGGTGGGCCAGTATGGGGCGGCCAAGATAACCTGCTCCTCGTCCTCCCTGATCTTGCACAGAGTCCGTGCGAGAAGGCTCACTGGGGGAAACGCATACTTGCGTAGGCCCTGCGGCCAGCTGTGCGCCAGTGCATCCGTGCCGAGCGTGCCCTCGGACAGGGAGTAATACAGGGCGCAATGGGATGAGACGTGGGAGGCAAACAGATCTATCTGTGCGTCCCCGAACTGGTCCCATATCAGCTGGACCGACTGGGGATGGAGTCGCCATTCGCCAGAGATTGGTCGGAGCCGTGACAGCTCGTCGGCTGCAAGGAATGTAAATAGCACGAAGGGACCTCAGGTGCTTCTGACTCCATAAGAGGAGGTGGCGTGCGAGTTGTGACATACGGCGAGAGCGTAGACCACCTTGATGGTTGATGTACGCTACTGTCGCGGTATTGTCTGAGCGGACTAGTACGTGTTGACCCTGTAGCAGCGCATGGAAGCGGTGCAGGGCAAGGCGTACTGCCAGCAACTCGAGGCAATTGACATGCATGAGGCGCTGGGGTCCTGTCCAGGAGCCCGCGGCTGCATGTCCATTGCACATGGCGCCCCAGCCCGTGGCAGAGGCATCTGTGGAGACAACAACATGCCTGGAAACTCGTTCTAGGGGAACTCCGGCCCGTAGAAAGCTGAGGTTCCGCCACGGGGTGAAGGTCTGACGGCAGGTCGGAGTTATTAGAACTCTGAGCGTACCGCGATGCCATGCCCACCTCGGGACTCGATCGCGAAGCCACAGCTGAAGCGGTCTCATATGAAGCAATCCGAGTGGCGTTAACGCGGCTGCGGATGCCATATGCCCCAGGAGCCTCTGAAAAGTTTCAGTGGGGCCGCACTCTTGCCCTCGAGCTGTCGAAGACAAGTCAGCAGTGAGTGTGCGCGCTCGCTCGTAAGCTGCGCGGACATGGCGACCGAGTCTATCTCCATACCGAGAAAAGAGATCCTCTGCACGGGGCAAAGTTTGCTCTTCTCCCAGTTGACCCGAAGGCCCAGACGGGCTAGGTGCCGGAGCACTAGATCTCTGTGTTCGCAAACCTGAGCTTGAGAGTGAGCTAATATTAGCCAGTCGTCGAGATAATTCAGGATGCGAACCCCGTGTTCGCGCAGGGGAACAAGGGCTGCCTCGACGACTTTCGTGAAGACGCGAGGAGACAGAGCCAACCCGAATGGGAGAACCGCGTACTGGTATGCCTGCCCCTCGAAAGCAAACCGAAGAAACGGTCTGTGTCGAGGTAAAATGGAGACATGAAAGTAGGCGTCCTTCAGGTCTATCGCTGCAAACCAATCCTGTGGCCGCACGCATTCGAAGGGAGCGGTTCAAGACGCGCAAGTCCAGGATTGGCCGTAACCCACCGGTTTTCTTGGGGACAATGAAGTACGGGGTGTAAACCCGTAACTCCACCTCGGCTGGAGGGACAGCCTCGATTGCACCCTTCGCCAGCAGGGTGGCAACCTCCGCTCTCATGATCGGGGCATAGCCACCGACCACAGTAAGCGGACTCCCCTGAAGCGGGGAGGAGACCGTGCGAACTGAATCGCATAGCCGAGCCTGATCATTCGGGCGACCCAACAGGACAGATTGGGGAGCTCTAACCAAGCCACCAAACACTGATCCAGTGGAATCATCCGAGCCACAGGCGTCCCCCCCGGAGGGGCAGCGGAGCGGAGTGACCGGCACAGGTGAGGGTGGCATAGCGGCCCAGCACGCGTGCACAGTCATGCTCCGCGTCCTGACAGAGGAGACCAGGGAAGGACCAGCGTTCCGCGGGGGTCTGCTCTGCCAGGGGTCTGGCGATAGAGGGGGACGAGAGTGGTGTGGTCTGGAGACGGCACGCACTGTCATCCGCACCCTCAGAGACAGAGGGGAACGAGAGTGGCGAGGCTCGGGGGCGTTGCGCACTGCCGTCCAGCTCTGCGTGCTCAGAGATGGGATGCAGCTCTTTTTTAAAAAGATTCTCCCCCAGCCCTCCACCGGGGGAAGGAGTGGCCCTGCAACCACTCCCTGAAGAACTGCAAGCCATAACTGAGCTGCCCGTAACGGGAGCGCCGCATAGCCTGGCGTACAGCGGGGCTGGTACAGGCAGGGGCACCTCCCTGCGACCACCTCCACGGCCCGGCCCGGTGCTGCTGGGGCCGGGCGGGAGGGGGCGGAAGTCGCAGGAGGGCGCATTCGACGGCAAGCGGACTGAAGCGTCTGAGCCGCCGGCTGATTGGCAGCAGAAGCCGCAGGGTCAGAAAAAAGCCACAGTCCACTTCTGGGCGGCCGAGAACTGTTGGGCAGAGTTCTCGACCGCGCCGCCGAAGAGGCCAGCCTGGGATATGGGGAAGTTGAGGAAACTGGTTCACTCAGCCTTGCGCACATCAACCAGGTTAAGCCAGAAATGTCTGACCACACATGTGGACATCACCTGACTCAGGGAGCGTGCGGTCACCTTCGTCGCTCGTAGAGCAAGGTTGGTGACGGCAGGCAGCTCAAGGATGAGCCCTGAATCAGCCCTACCCTCGTGCATGTCACTGAACACCCAGAAGGATGACAATAACACACAGTGAGGTGGCAGCCTGCCCCGCAGCTCTATAGGTCCCCGCCACCGGAGTAGACAAGAACCTACAGGCATTGGGGGGGTGCTTAGGGTTGCCACGCCAGGTGGAGGCGCTGTGGGGACACCTAAGTGTTGCCACAGAACACTCCACAGGGGGGAACCCCAGTGTACCGTAGACTGCGGCCTCTACGAGGGCAGAGAAGGCGGAAGAGGCCGCAGAGCAGTCGCGAAAAGTCAAAGGAGACTTCCACGATCTCATGGCCTCTTCATGCACATCCGGGTAGAATGTATTTGGGTTCGCCACCCCCAAAAACCAATCATCAGCCTCAAGTGCTCGGGATATGACAGAATTTTCCACACAAACCCGATACTCGTGGCAGCCCGGGAAAGCATAGCTGTGAATTCTGAATCAAGCTCGCTATGCTAGCACATCCGAGGACAGCAGCACAGACGAGCCATCTCCAGAGGACTCCAGCTCACCTTGTGATGCAGCGATAAACATGATTTCATCAGCTGGTGGACCGAATGAGAACGCGGGCCCGTGGGCGGGCCGGCGAACCCACTCGGGACCACGTGGGTTGCAACGTGAAAGACGGGGTGTGGACCGAGGAATTTCCGTCGGTTAGTTCCAGACCTGACGTCTTAGTCACCCTGGCCACCAGCCGAAGTATTATCTCACGTGGAGAAAAATAGATCGGGTGATGGATGAGGGGACTCTCACTCAAATGAGCTCACAGAGTCTCGACCGTATACATTGCGATGGTCACGTTCCCACTGAGAGAACGTGACACACCCACGAGCGCTGTCCGAGCGTGATCAAAGCCCAAACACGCCAAACAGCGCTCGCGCCCAACAGCTGAATCTATCAGAATACCGCACTCAGAAATACACGGGCAGATCGTCTTTAGAAAGACGCGTCTTTAAAAAGACGTGCCGCGTGCACGCTCTTTTAGTGAGAGGAAAAAAAAACTCTGCGGATGCTGAAGCGACCAGGGAGAGACACACAGACCGGCAGACCACTGCTCAGATCGCAGGCAATATGAAACTCGCTGGATACCGCCGTCACACCAACATCAGAGAGTTCGCTCGTCTCGAAGAGATGTAGTGACTGAGAATACTCAGGATTTGGCTTGTGGAGTGAAGAGATTCTCTTGGCTCCGAAGCGAAAGCATAGCTGCGTTTGCGTCCGCATCCTCCCTTTATACCCACGTGGTGAGGCGGGGATACGCTATGCAAATTCCGCAGACCCATGGCATTTCTTGCCATTGGCTCGTTTTTTAATACTCGAAGAGGATTGGCTTCTAAGCGAAACCCCCATTCTCCGTCATCCAACGTAACTCGGAGTGACTACGAAAGGGAACTTAAATTTTCTCATAATATACACTGCAGCATCAGCTCTTTTCTCACAGTGTCTGAATTACTTCGATAAAGGATTCAGTCTTTCTAAACTCCTCCTTTCCGAGAGCCTGCTCTGCTCTGATTGGTCGACCGCTTGCAGTGCGTGTCAGAAACCAAATGTCCATTACAAATACAGTATCTGAATTTCAGCTCTGATCTTCCTCTGCACTTGATACACAGTGATACGAACAGTAACGATGGCATCGGTTTTACCGTCTCAATTCCCGCGCGAATCCTCGTCCATTTAAAGTGGATTTGCTTTCGCAGTGCAGAAAATGGCGTCTTCTCGACCTGTCGACAACATGAACCAAACTCTTCCAGGAACATGATTATTGTTATGTTGACTACGAAGCGAGATCAATGGTACTGAAAAACTGATGATCAAATGTATTTGTCCCTCAACAGCTGTATAACACGTTTCCCACCGTGATGTCATTGCTGCCAGGAAAGCACCAGACTGCATTTGCCAACCTTTCC
The DNA here is from genome assembly GCA_030578255.1 of Tiaroga cobitis. Classification (NCBI taxonomy): domain Eukaryota; kingdom Metazoa; phylum Chordata; class Actinopteri; order Cypriniformes; family Leuciscidae; genus Tiaroga; species Tiaroga cobitis. The sequence goes on from CM060613.1 coordinate 5,405,345, forward strand.
AAGCTGAAGCTCTTTTTTCAGGAGGAAATCAGGAAGCACAAAGAGGACAGAAACCCTTCCTGTCCTAGAGACTACATTGACTGTTATCTGGATGAAATTGAGAAGGTAACCGGTTTTAGCAGATCCTGGCATAATGATTTCAGGAAATCTTCTCTTCTGATTTAGAGTTTTTGTAGACTGATAATTCATGCATTTCAAATGAAATCAAGTGAACTCAAAGGATACTTTTGTGCACAAAACGCATCCCATATTCTTACTTTCCATTTATCTGTTTTTAGAAATGCTCTAGTCATCTCTTTTTAACCCCTCTTTTTGTCCATGGTTGAATCCCAGTGTAAGGACAGTGAGGCAGAGTTCACAGAGGAGAACCTGATACACTGTGTGTTGGATCTGTTTGGAGCCGGAACAGAAAGCACTGCTAAATCACTCAGCTGGGCTTTACTCTACATGGCCAAGTATCCAGATGTGCAAGGTGGGCCGCTCTGCTCATGTGACTTTCTTGTTAGTCAAATGTGTATATGTGTGTCCACATACTCTGCATGTTCACTTTCCATAGAGAGAGTCCAGTCTGAGATCGATCAGGTGATTGGACAGACACGTCAGCCGTCGATGGAGGACAGGACACGTCTGCAGTACACCTACGCTGTGATCCATGAAATTCAGAGATTCGCGAATGTTCTTGCCTTCATTCCACCGAGAGTTGCCAGCAGAGACACCACAGTAGCAGGATGCCTCATTCCAAAGGTAAAGCATTTTTCTAAATCAATTATTTTTTCAAGTTTTGCAAGAAAGAATTTTTTTTAATTGCTTTATCTTTCATTAGCTACTGCATTACTGTACTGTACAGGATTTAAATTGGCACAAATTCAATGATTATGGTAGAAGTGAGTGAGTTTCTTTGAGTTATATATATATATATATATATATATATATATATATATATATATATATATATATATATATATATATATATATATATATATATATATATATATATATATATAATTTTGCCTGTGTTAAAGCCAGTTGCCAACTGTATACATTTTGGCAGAAGTGTGTATTTTTTTTAATTGGAATTTTAATATTTCATCCTCATTTCCTTTCATAAATCTATTTTACAGTGGCAACACAAAATAGTTACACTTAAGACCTAAAGGACAGCATGTCCCCATTGAAACCCATTAAAACTATCATTTTTAATCCCGGGGCCATTTAGCTATAAAGTGTGTATATATACTTACATATGTATATATATATAAAGTGTGTATATATATATATATATATATATATATATATATATATATATATATATGGGATTTATAGGCCAAACCTGAGAAAATGGCAGCATCTGGTTAAAAAAAAGAAATATATATATATATAATTTTTTTTCTTTTCTTTTTTTCCGCTGGGATTTATAGGCCAAACCTGAGAAAATGGCAGCATCTGATAAAAAAAAAAATATATATATATAAAAAAATAATATATATATATATATATATATTTTTTTTTTTTTTTTTTTTTTTTTTTTTTGTTACCAGATGCTGCCATTTTCTCTGGTTGTGTATATAAAGCTTTGCTGGGATCTAATGGGGAAAAAATATGACACCGCACCCAAGCTTTAATTTTTTGTCATTTTTTTTTTGCTACAGACATTTTTGTACTCTAAATACCTCAGAGTACTTTTTTTTTTAATTGATGCACAAGGGTTAAATTTGGTGAACGTACAGATTTTTTTTAAAAACAATATATTACCGATAACATGATTCTATTTCAGTAAACAAACACTTTGTTTAATGTTCTTAAAATGTCTTATGTTTTGTCCTATGACAGGGCGTGATGGTGCTGCCGATGCTGAAGCCAATCCTACAGGATAAGAATGAGTACAGCACTCCGGATGAATTCAATCCTGCACACTTTCTGGATGAAAATGGCAAATTTTTGAAGAGAGAAAATTTCATCCCCTATTCAATAGGTAGGTCATAAGGAATATAAACTATAACCAAAATAATAAATACATGCACACATACTGTGGGGTGTATGTATGTGTGTGTGTGGTCACATGTATTTTTTCTGCCAATGTGCCGAAAATACTCTAGAGCCCATATCTTTGCTTCTGTTATTGCTATAATGACAAATTTGGTGTCAAAGTGTACATTTGTGGGGTCAAGGAATCCAATAAAATTGGTTTCAAGTTTAAAAAAAAAATAATTTTCCCCATACCATGACAATTGGGGGTAAATATGCACATTTCACATATAAATTGTCATCAGAGTGACTTTACTTATCTTTTCGTTCAAAAACTTTAATTTTGTATTTAAGCAGTGCAGCTACTTCTGTACTTTACATTTGTCCTAAGTAGCATGAGATTTCGACTAGTCATTAGACTATAGCAAATCAGTTCCTGCAACAACACATCCCATCTGCACCAGGAGCTGTGACAGCTGTTGAAGGTCAGAGGTGACAGGTTAACACTTTGAGGTTCGTATGACTTTCTCATTAAATAGAAAAATGTTTTTAACGTTAGATAACTAATAACTAGCTAGCTAGTTGACTACCGTAATTCCTCAAATAAAAACCGGTATTCAAATAAACGCCGGGCCTCTGATAGTGGCAGGGTGCGTGATCAACGCGGACAAATTAAGGCCGGGGGAAAATTAGTGTGGATAATCTCCTAAATGCCTTTCATTGAGGAGATGTTACACCTGTCCACTTCATGCGTGTTCTGTGATCTGATCGTGAAAAGACCATGTATAAATGCCATCCGAAGCGCATTCGAGACAATTTAAATCCGATCGCTCAAACCACTTCTTCAGGAGGAGATCTGAGACGAGATTCCAGACGAAACTGCACACGTGTAAATCAAATGCATCTGATTGTTGAAACCACGTATCTAAATTTTACTCCTCCCAAAAACGCTAAAAAATAAAAGTGTGAGAGCGTGTTATAGGCTATGTAATGTTATAGCAAGATGTGACAACGCTAACACGCATCACGGCAGCTGAGCATCTATTCATAAAGCCAACGTGCAAAGTGCAAACTATTGCAAATTAAAGTGAAAGTAAGTCGCAGACAATTCTCCTCATCATTAAAAGTAAAGAAACGAAATGATCTTACCAGGGTTGTTGCCGCTCTCTCTTATTGCGGTCTTTTGATTTAGAAATTAGCTGATCTATCAAATGCAGCTCATATCTGTTGCTTTCGGTGACGTGCACTCCATTAAATCTGCATATAGCGTGGGAATTGAAGATTTATATCCGTTTTGCGAAAACGCATTTGTGAGCAGATTTAAAGGTATTGTAGGTAGGAATTTTATAAAAACTTTTTTCCAAATTTGTTTAAACTTTCTGTATATATCAAGTACTCTGATAAAAAAGAGTATAAAAATCGAGTGACTCTAGACCGTTTAATCTGCACTAAACACAGCTCATTATTTACATTCGGGACGAAACAAAGGATTGGCTTAGGCGACTGTCACTCTCTCGCAACCATGCCAACCACCCTTTTGCCACACAGGACCTGCCCACTTGCGCGCGCATCCGTTTGATTTGAGGAATTCAAGAGGCACGGAACCTAGGAATAGCAAAACAATGGCAGAGATTAGAAAGACCAATCAAAATTCACATATGCAGTTCGCGAAGGCAAACCAGGCAAAAAAAGGAAGACAGTAACGTTACTAGAAAAGGTAATGAACAAAAAGTCTTTGGATAAACAACAAAATAAAACGCATGCCAATATCGGCGTGGCTTTCCAGCGATGGCGAGAACTGAGAGACCTCAAGGGGCTGAAAAGTGACGCCTGGATGGCTATATTTCTGCTGGACAGGTAAATCTTTCTTTTTGTATTTTGATCATACATATTTTTTTCTTTATGTTTTCATGAAGCATGTGTCATTAGCACACGTAGCTGCCTAATATAGCTAACATAACATTACTTCGCGATCCGTAGTAGAGATGATAAATAATATATATGCCTAGCTCAAGATGATAGCTATAGTGTTGAATTGTGCATAATTTTGCTTTAGATAACTAAATACATGTTTAACAGATAGTAGGCCGCGTATCCAGGAACTTTTCTTAGAATTATATTTACCCTCTGTCTAACTCTTTTACCATGTTCACCTGGAAGTTTACCTGCACGGTTTTTTCGCCTTTGTTTTGTTTTTAAACAAAAAATCCCTCGACCCCGGATCTGTCCTCGAGCTGACGATGCGGTACTTGTCTCTGGAGTGTAGTCCTCATCAGAGTCAACAATGCTTTCATCATTTGGAAACTCTTACATGCAGAACACCATATATGTTATGAATGTTACACGAAATTCATCTTCATCACAGTGTAAATGATGGCAATGGAAAAACGTGTATCATGCAACCTGTTTTTAGCTTTGCCTTATAGATAACTAGCTCGTTAGCGAATCAATAAATACCTTGAGCGTGGATGGGGATCTACCCTTATCCAAGAGCTCCTGTAGGAAGGAGAGAACCTCTGACACCCCACAATCTTCGGGGATCCAGGTTGCGAGCTGAGCACCAACCTGAGTACACTGGCCACTTGGAAGCATAAAGCCATCTAGTAGAGGGCGCTCTAGCTTGTGTAATCGTGTTTAACACTCTGACGGGTACCCGTTCATGGCCCACACATGCATAGCCCAAAGCTCGGGTCGAGGGTGCCAAATCGTACCCCCGGCCTGTGAGAGGAGATCTCTCCTCAACGGGACAGGCCACGGAGCCAAGCTCTGAAGCTGCATCAGCTCCGGAAACCAAACCTAGTTCGGCCAGAATGGAGCTACTAGAAGCACAGAGGAACCGTTCTCCCTGATACGCTTGATTACCTGTTAACAGCGTGATCGGAGGGAAAGCATAGAGAGGGCGGCTGGGCCAGTGATGGGCCAGCGCATCCATGTTCTTTGTGAAGCATATTGGATACTGAGTGTTGTCTTGAGACGCAAAGAGGTCGACTTCCGCTGTGCCAAAGGTGTCCCACAACAGCTGAACTGTCTGAGGGTGGAGGGACCATTCCCCTGGGGAACGTTGTCCCTGGACAGTCTGTCTGGACCCACATTCAGATGGCCTGGCACATGCGCCGATCTCAGCAAGAGTAGGTTGCGCTGAACTCGTACAAGGAGGCGTTCTGCCAGTGCATGAAGGTTCAGTGATCTCAGACCGCCCTGGCGATTGATGTAGGTAACAACCGACATGTTGTCCGTGCGGACAAGGACATGGTGGCTCTTTAGAAGGGGAAGGAAGAACCGTAAGGCGTTCTCGACAGTTTATGTGCAAGCTCTTTTCTTGGCTTCACCACAGGCCAAAAGTCGGTCTGCCCTCGTAGAGGGCGCCCCAGCCCGAATTGGAGGTGTCTGTCGAAACCATTTTCAGTTTCTAGATTACCCCCAGGTTTACACCTGTCTGATATCTGTCGACCGTCTTCCAGGGCTCCAGAGCTGTGACACATTTCTGAGTTACCTTGAGACGTAAACGACCGGATGCCCATGCTCGACGTGGAACCTGTGTCTTCAGCCAGTGCTGTAAAGGGCGCATGCGAAGCAGACCTAAAAGAAGAAATTAAATTGTGAATGGACTGTGTGTTTGGCATGCGTTTTTTAATAAAAAATTGCATACTTCACCTCCAATTGTCATGGTAAGGACAACATTATTGTTTTTTTTAGTCTTGGAACCTATTTTATTGAACTCCTTGACCACAAAAATGTACACGTTGATACCAAAATTTGTCATTGTAGCTATAACAGAAGCAAAGATATGGGCCTCTCAAGTATGGTCGGCGGCCATTTTTCAAAAAAATGTGCGTATAAGATAAGATCTCACTTGTGTCTTAGGATAAATTTATTTCTATGGCCCTAAGGTACTGCATCATGACTTGAAGTCAAGTCACTTAACCTCCCTACTAACATCTTTAATCTCTTAATGCGTCCTTGCTGAATACAATGTAAAAAGAAGTTACTGACCCAACACTTTTGAATTGTAGTGTGTGTGTGTATATATATATACACACACACACTAAAATGAGATTTTATAAAGTTCACCTCCGCTTAACTGATCCAGACCTTGATTTCCAGGTAAGAGGATGTGTCCAGGTGAGCAGCTCGCTGGAATGGAGCTCTTCCTCTTCTTTATCTCGCTGATGCAGCGTTTTACCTTCCTGCCTCCTGAGGGACAAACGCTGAGTCTCAAAAGAACAGTTGCCATCGCTTCTGCTCCTGAACCTTTCCATATTCGTGCTGTTCCGCGATAATGCGACACTATTGCAACCTAAAATAAAGAATCGCCTCATTAAAGCACATTGTACAAGTACAGATAACCATTTCTTTCTCTGGTAAGAAATAAACTTATCATTTATTTGATAAGTTGCCTTGTAATAAGCAGGTAATTTTGCCAGGTTGATTGAGTAACCCTTTATGTATAATTAAAATCAGACACTTGTTATGAGATTAAAATTTTGATTCCTCTTATTGATTTCTCTGTGTGCATTTTAATATGACTTTAAACCATTCAAGTGCAAGAAAACCTGTGTGCTGTTTTCTGTGCTGCGCGCACACCAATACTGAACTGAGTTCTCTTCCGTGTCTTTTTGCACAAATACACATAAAAATGTCACAATATCCACATACACACAGTCGGTTATGTCTTAATTATGTCTCAACGTAAACAGTTGAGAAGGAAAACTCTGTGTAACAGTATAATGGCTCCATGCATCAGGTCTTAGACAGCCGCAGATTTATTAGGCTGCTGTCACTGTGTGTCATTAATGTTAATCAAACAACAAAAGAGAAAATGTATTATTTTATTGACTGAATAACTTTTTTAACTATATTTATGATGTGGTGTTATTTTGCATTTGATTAGTTTCTGTGGATACCTGAAAACAATGTTAATTTCCATCATATCTTGATGCATTTATTTGTGTGATTTGCTAGTTTGTTCCTTTTTTTAATCACACATAACTTTAATAATGCTTGAAATTTAAGCTAGTTGTTTTTGCTATGGTATTTTTAAACCACAGGCAAAAGTTCCCCGTGTAAGTGTTTTTTAGCCTGTTAATTTTTGTTCAGCTGCAATGAAATGTTTTGCAGAAATAATATTTAGAATAATTGTGAATAACTGACTCTTTTTTTTATTTTATTTTTTTACCTAATTGGAATCTAAACTAAGAATCGATACGTATCATAATCGATAGGCAGAATCAGAATTGTTAAAATTCAAAGATTACCCAAAAATGAGGAATATTGTGACGTGTTCATTCACAGCAGAAAACTCAAGACTACAATGGAGGCGTTTCAGGGGAACAGAAACACTGATATAGAGAAGAACTAATGCTGGAGGGACTTTGAAACTTTACAGAGCTTTTGCATGATCAAACAGCAACATTACACACTAAAGAAAGATGAACATGTAAAAAAACATGAAAGGAAAAACTCTTTAAGTAACATTATAGAAATAAACCATAAACACATTTTCTTTGTCATTTTTTTATTTTCCATTTGATATTTCTTTATAATTCTAAACTTTTGCAATAACATTTCTGCTTTATTCTTCTAAACGGAAGAACCCGAGGAGTGAGGACTGAAACATCGCAGTCCAACATAATCACAGCTTTCTGTCAGTTAGTGTCAGTTGATCACAAGCCGGCGTGCAGCTCACGCTCTTTATTGACTGGGAATGAGACGGACACTTCATCTCCACATGGTCTCCTGTCTTCATCCTGGATGAGCGTCTGGACTCCATGATCATGGCATGACGTCAGGTCGCTGCAGGGGTTGTGCTGACAAACTGGCTTGAAGCAGCCGTACACCTGCTGTGCACACACTCCACTGCACTTACAGTCATCCTGGAGGACGACAGCCTTACGACCACAGCATGTCTCACAGCTGCAAGAGTTCCTGCCAACAGCAGCGCAGCTCTTCACTTTACTGCAGTCGCACTGGAGTTTAACGGCTGAGGAACGGCCCACCTGGCAACAGTTGTTGATGGCTGACTGATCACAAGACATAGTGTGAGCTGTAACCATTGAGAGGAGAGATTGATGAATACCAAGAAAACACAAAATCAGAAAGCAATGGTCATTATTTAAAAATGAAATACAAGTAAAGAGTTGAGTTGAATACTTACATGTGTTCAGTCTTGAGTTATTGCACTCGGAGTAAGTCTCTTATTCTCTCGCTCTGGTGTTTCTTCTCTCCTCTGCAGCCCGGTATATATTCCCCTCTTCATCTCTCCACCCCGTCCACAGCTCAGAGCTGAAGAGTGTGAAGAATTTCTCCGTCTCATGCATTGGGAGGGAGTGTTTAGTGTTTATGATGAGTCTCACTTAATTAATTTTAAATACAGCATTAGTGCAATCTTTACAGCGTATTATAAGAGAAAGTGTCATTTATCAAAATAGGAATGGATGTTTACTAAAACTGAGTTAAAAGCAGTTTAATAAACCATGTTTAAACGTGTGGAATCTCCATGTTATGCAATAGTAAATACCGTTTGGCAAGAGCAAACTTTTATTTATGAATACGATCAGAATGTAGTCATTCTGTCATGTTGGATTCACACAATTCATAAGGACCCCTTTTTCCCCTTGGTATTAAGATGTGTTTTGGTCGATCATCACAAGTGGACGACGATAAATGAAGTTCGGTTTAAACGGGGTCTAAAACTTTTTGAGCTTGTCCACTTTCAACCACTTCCAGAGATAGATGAAAACACATTCGACTGGATTGCTTTTGTAGTGTAATTTGTCCATTAGATCAAAAGATCTGAAAAAAAAAATATATATACATTTGTTCTAGACCCTCCCATCGAAGAAATCAGGACAGAAGTGGTTTAAAGAGGACAAAGGAGATGGATTAAAACACCAGGTGTAAACAGGAATGTGTCTCCTATACTTGTGATCCGATCGACCAAAACGCATCTTAAAGGGATAGTTCGGCCAAAAAAATATACATATTTAAAACTTTATAAATGAAAATATCTGACTTCCGGCAACGATCGACGCGCGTGCGTTCACGCGCTTTCGTGTTTTGTTTTGCTCTGCTCTCCGGCTGCGCTGGCGCGTTCGTTCTACGTCACAACAGTTCCTAGGCTACGTCTTACCTCGTACGCCGACTTCCATCACCCGTGAACGCGCGTCGATCGTTGCCGGAAGTCAGATATTTTCATTTATAAAGTTTTAAATATGTATATTTTTACGACAAAACCGCACGGATTACCATCAGAAGGCCTTCGTTTATCCCCCTGGAGCCGGATGGATTACTTTTGTGAAGGATGTATTCACATTTTGGGACTTGAAGGAGGTGGACCCCATTGCTTCACATTATATCCACTGAAGGGTCTAAGACATTTTCTAAAATAACTGAAAATGTGTTCGTCTGAAACAAGATTGACAGATGCATCTCAAACGGCTTGAGGGTGAGTAATGCATGGTTTAAATATCATTTTTGGCCGAACTATCCCTTTAATACCAGGTGTAAACAGGGCCTTAGAGACATAACATAGTTTGTTCATTTGTCTGATTTAATTCTGTAAGGTCAGCTGAGGTATATTTTTACTTCTTGTTAAACCTTTCCCATTATCACTGAAATGACTCTCACTTGTGCAATGCTAAATACACTTATCTAAAGTTAAATACGGCAAGTGAAACAATTAGGCCAACTATATTTAAGTTTAAGTAAATTACAGTTAATTCTATACACTAAACCGCGCCCTTTCATGAAACATTAAATTCTTCAGCTCTGGTGTGGACGGGGTGGAGATGAAGATGTGAATATATATACCGGGTCGCTTGTGAAAGAAAAACAACAGTTGCAGTGAGACTGAAAACACAGAGACGCGGGTCATTATTCAAATACAATTAGGAAAAAAGACTGAAAACATGTAAGCATTCAACTTAGATAATCATTCCGTTCAAAAAGCTGATTGCGTGTTTTCTTGGTATTCATCAATCTCTCCTCTCAATGGTTACAGCTCACACTATGTCTTGTGATCAGTCAGCCATCAACAACTGTTGCCAGGTGGGCCGTTCCTCAGCCGTTAAACTCCAGTGCGACTGCAGTAAAGTGAAGAGCTGCGCTGCTGTTGGCAGGAACTCTTGCAGCTGTAAGACATGCTGTGGTCGTAAGGCTGTCGTCCTCCAGGATGACTGTAAGTGCAGTGGAGTGTGTGCACAGCAGGTGTACGGCTGCTTCAAGCCAGTTTGTCACTGCAGCGACCTGACGTCATGCCATGATCACGGAGTCCAGACGCTCATCTAGGATGAAGACAGGAGACCATGTGGAGATGAAGTGTCCGTCTCATTCCCAGTCAATAAGTGGAAGAGCGTGAGCTGCACGCCGGCTTGTGATCAACTGACACTAACTGACAGAAAGCTGTGATTATGTTGGACTGCGATGTTTCAGTCCTCGGGTTCTTCCGTTTAGAAGAATAAAGCAGAAATGTTATTGTTAAATTGATGTTTAATGGAAAAACTTGGCTAAAATAAAAATAAATTACAAATAAAACCTTTAAAAAGAATATGTGGATGAAATATTTTTATAGTTCTAAACATACTTGTGTTACTGAAATCAAATATAGAGATCTGAACAGAATGTGGTATATTTTCACATTTGAATACAACACATTTTAATATAAAAAAAAGCTCACTGACTAAAACAATCTGAAAAAAAAAAAAAAAAAGAATCTGCATGTAGGCTGTTTTTGTCTTGGGGCCGAGATGGGTCTTGTTGTCACGTGGGTCCCACCTTTTAAGTGCAATCCTGAATTAAATCCATCTGGGCAATTTTGCATGGGGCCTTTATGGAACCAGCGGACAATCCCATGTAGAGCCCATTTTTCAGCCCATTTCAAATCACATTGGCCCCACATACAAATGCTGGCTGGGTTAAAGCAGACTGAGATGTCTTGTGCATGTTGCCCACTTGAGTCCCACCTAATGCAGGTGCAATCCTGCATGATGCCTATCTGGGCAATTAACTTGGCATTATGGAACCCACGGACAATTCTATATGGGGCCCATTTTTCAGCCCATTTCATCCCATTATGTTAATTAATTGTGTTAGTTAAATAATTTATAACACCCGCTTAAAAACCACAATATCAGAGAAACATTAATAGGCCTACTTCCCTGAATACACTGTAAACAGACCCTGCAATCATATCCAATATGAAAAAGTATCAGAACAAAATTGTTCCTTTCACATAGCATCGTTCTCCACAGAGGAAAACTCATTCGACACTCGATTTAGCAAACACTGACAGGCATGTGATTAAAGACAAAAAGAAGGAAAACTTGACCACCCCTCTGTAAAGTCCGGCTCGATTGGTCCAAATTCGGCATCCAATCAGCGGTAGAAGGTTACTCTGCGTATTACTTGCCTTTCCTTTCACGCAACACAACAAGATTAAATGCAATATATTTTCTCATGTATTATCTCGTTATTATCTGACTCCATAAATGAAAAGGTTTTAATGATATCCGTGCATCATTAAACGGTAGCGAAGGTTTGTTTATTCTTTAAACTCTGATTATATTTTATCCGCTCAGATCAGGAAACTATATCACTTCGAGTTCCTCACCAGGTCTCCGGCACAATCTCGTCAGTTTCCGATTATCAAAACAGAGGTAATTGGCTGAATGTCTGGGATTTGCCGTAATTCACACGTACATAATCGAAGACATACACAGCCCCCTTGAATGCCACCTCAGGAACTTAATTCAATAACTTACTTTAGTAGCGTGCACTTATCTAAAGTAACATTAAATTAGAACAGAGGTTTTTAGACGTACCCAAATCTAGATCAAACAGCTGATTCTAGACGGAAACTACCCGTCTCCTCATTCAAGTACACTTGAATCTGATATCAGATATTAGTCGTCACTAAACTCTGACGCAAACTTGTGGAAATATACGAATCCGATAATCTACTCGGGGGAAAAACAATTCTCAGAGTCGGTTAGAATAAAATCAAACGTTTACAATTTATTGATCAGGTAATGATGTAATCATTTCAAATCCAATTCAGAGGATAAAATCATCAGTTAAGCATATCAATTCAGAAATCACAGAATTTGTCGAAATTATTACCTGTCAACAAAATTACACACAGCGGTTGTGTGGGCAGTCAACCTACAGACTCCCCGAACTTTTCTGCTCTTTTCCTTATAAACCCAGATAATTCAATTGTTACCAAATGGTGATGTCTGTCATTATAATTAGATTTTGGTTGTTTATTCAGGGGCTCACACTGTGAGGTCTGCCTGATTTTACATACAGGAGGTAGTCTGAATGAGGCTATTATGGGACACATCACTTTTCTCACATTTCATAACTTCTTTTAGCTTTTCATCATAGTTGGGAGAATGAGACCATGTCACCAGGCGCATTGTGATACATCAAAAGACACCAAACATGAGTAGTTACATTTTTGTACACACATAACATTGCATAAGGTTTTAGTGTATTTCAGGTGAGGAGGAGGGGGATGTGGGGGAGATGGTGTGGGTGAAGTGTGAACTGCATTGTGTGCTGCGTCTCCAAAGTTCCTGTTACATATGCAAGAGGGAGTTACATATTCAAGGGATAGTTCAAGTGTTAATTCCCAGGAGGGCCTTTTGTCACATTGAGGGGTCAATCAGACATACCGGCACCAGCCTTACACCTCCCTCCCCTCATTTCATTTTTTTAATCAAATTAAAAAAGATATGTCATATATTGCAATAATATATACTATTGTACTGTGAAATTTGAGTAATTTTCAAAGTATTTAATAATGATAAAATAATAATTATATTGTAATACAATATGTTAGAAAAAAGTAATTGTTATTATTATTATTATTAACAATGCTAATAATTATCATTAACATTATTTTTATTTTATTTTATTTTGTTTTACAGAACATGCAACACGTCAGACTAGGCCTATATATTTATACTTACATCACAACCACTGCGATTTGGTGAACACACTAAGCCATATCACATTCTCACCATGCATTGTCAACTCAAAATTCATAAAAAGGTGCCATTTCAACACCGATTTCTACTCGCATTTGACGCTTTGAACCCTGGCTAGCTAATAGTGTCCCGGATGGCCCAGTGCATGAAATAGATGTATTACAAAACGTAATACACACACACAAACACACACACACACACACAAAAACATTTTTATATCAAATTTTAAAATTGAAACTTGTTGCATTGAAGCACATAGTTCAAACTTTGCTGTGCCATTTGTTGCAATTAATTATTTCAGTGAGATACATACATAACATAATTTGCCTATTTTCCAGAGGATTGCATCCTTCAGTTGAGCAGTTTGCATTGATGATGTCATGTGACTGACTGGATGGTCGAATGAAGCATCTCGATTTTAAGCATGACTAGTTCACGAACTGCAGGCCTGAGTCAGTAAAGACCGATAGCTGACTTATTTATAGCTGCATAATTATAAATACAGAATATTACAATAATTGCACTATTATGTTCTGCACTGTGGCTTTTAGATGAGACTATAAATATATAAGATTATGTAAAAGGTTTATTAGAACAAATGATCATTATTTTGTTTTGTTTAAGGTATATTTCTCATTCGTGCTATAAAATAATAGAAGACTATGCTACGGTAAGGACGTACAGTAACAGACAAATGCTTAAAAATTCTCATTCATTTTTAATGAAATTGAGTTTTAGCCTAGATAACAACGAATGGCGTTGTGTTATACTCTCATTACTTCTCATTGAACCTCCCTCCCCATCATTACTTAATTGACACAATTTGCTTATGTAATAATGTGAAGATTGCACTGGTGCTGTATTTAAGTTAAATAAGTGAGACTCATCCTAAACACTAAACTGTCCCTCTCATGAGACGGGGAAATTCTTCACACTCTTCAGCTCTGAGCTGTGGACGGGGTGGAGAGATGAAGAGGGGAATATATACCGGGCTGCAGAGGAGAGAAGAAACACCAGAGCGAGAGAAGAGTTGCTTCCAGCAAGAAAGACAAGAGCCTTTCAACACAATCAAGAAAAACGACTTAAAACTTGTGAGTTTTTTACTCAGATTCTGGAGCTCTCAGAAAACGGGCATGCAGATTTTAGAGAATGACCTTGTAGATGTTGGGGAGAAGCGTTTCTCATCTATTTATTTGAATTTCTAAAAAAACTACTAAAAACATTTGCTGTCGCTGTTGGACATTTTGAACTGTGTCTGACAGACAATTGAATTTTTCAGAAACTTTATGACTATAAGTGCGTGGATATTTAAGTAGACAAACTCTAGGAAACATGCTTTATCCAATGACAAGGGTTTTCTGTTTTTGAATAGCTACTAAAAGACAGTTTTGTCTTGCCATTTATTCTCTCCCATTTTCTTTCTCTCACACTCTTTTGTTTGTTTGTTGCAGCTCACACTATGTCTTGTGAAAAGTCAATCATCAAGTGTTGCCCGGTCGGATGCTTTGCAGTCACTACGCTGGACGATTGCAAGAAAGCGCCATGCTGTGTGCCAGTTTGCAACAACCCTTGCAGTTGTCCTTACAACCTCGTCCTATCATGCTGTGAATGTGGTTGTAAGAGCAACAGCAAGAAAGTGGCATGCTGTGTTAAACCTTGCACTAAATTCTGCAACTGTGTCCCATCATGCTGTGATTATGGTTTTAAGGACGACTGCAAGAAAGTGGCATGCAACTACATCCCACCATGCTTTGACTATGATTATAAGGAAGTTGCCTGCAAGAATATTAAAGATGAGTGCGAAGGTGTGCCACCATGTGGAAGAAAGGTGATCGGGCGTTTTCAAGTTATTGATTCAGGAGACTCAGAAGAGGCTTTCTGCAAGCCGGTTTGTGAGCGCAACACTCTGATGTCATGTCATGATCAAGACGTCAAGAATGTTAGCAGTGACGGCAAAGGCATTCAGTCATGTGGAAACAAGATGATTGGGCGCTTTCCAGTCGTCAATCTGGATTCAGAAGGGCCGTGCTACAAGCCGACTCATGCCCGTGCAATTCACAACATGATGTGATTACTGTATGTTGGATTGTGATGACTGCTGTTCTTAGTTTACAGTCAAAAATGTAGCAGAAAGTGATTGTTTTGCTTTATTATTTTCTGTAACTGCTAAAAGTACAAATAGATAAATGGAAAATAAAGATGTTAAAATAAAAAATGTGTTAATGCATTATTTCTCTAGTTTAAAAAAGTATAAAATGTTAGCATTTCTGCACCACTGCCCGGCAAAAAAAAAAAAATCGCTGTTTGGATTTAAATCGGCAAATGCTTAAAGTCCCCCTGTAGTCAATCATTGTATCCCTTAAAACTCATATTTAACATATTTAAAAGTTTTTTCTTTGAAATGTATCTTGCTTCATTAGGCGGTTCTATGAATATGCATATGAGCCCCGCCTCCGCTCTCTCACAGCAGCTCAGAGATCCACTCGTTGACGATCACGGCACAAAATGAACCTATGGTGTATTAACACATTGGTACCCGAGTCGACCGTTCTCTGGGATGTGTTTTCATGATAATCGATGTTAAGTTTTATCTCTAAAAACTGTTAGCTTATAACGCTAGCAAATAGGGCATTGAATAAGTAAAAAGAAATCGCTAGTTAATACCACTAACAAGGTTCAAAATAGCCAATCACTAACACGGTAGCATAATGGTAACATGCAAACTGAAGCATTGAGAACTTTGTAAGTGTACAGACAGTTTAATAAAAAGATACTTTATAAAGACAGTACACTTCGCGTATACAGGCAGGAGCCATCTTGGAAAACAGTCTCGATCAGTCGAACCACGAATGCCGTGCTAAATGAGCTGAACTGTGACTTGGAATATCATGTGAAAGTATGGGACCCCTTCTTCCCTTAGTTAGTCACCCATCTATGTTAATAAACAGATATAATTCATGCATTTCCATGTAATTAGATTTCACAAACGAAATTCCGATCGACCAGCTCACGGCGTTCGTGGTTCGACTGGTCGAGACTGTTTTCCAAGATGGCACCTGCCTGTATACGCGATGTCAGGCCGTTCTCATCCCAAGGCGTCATCTAACTGACGCTTTTGACCATGCGTCAACATCCGACGCACATGGCACCCTTTAGCGTCAATATGAGACGCGTCTCCTAGTGGTCTAACCCTAACCCTACCCCAGACCTAAACCTACCCATAACGGAAGCGTCATCTAACTGACGCTAAAGGCGTTAGATGACGCCCGAGGATGAGCGTCATCTAACTGACGCTAAAGGCGTTAGATGACGCCCGAGGATGAGCGTCATCTAACTGACGCTAAAGGGTGCCATGTGCGTCGGATGTTGACGCATGGTCAAAAGTGTCAGTTAGATGACGCCTTGGGATGAGAATGCGTTGGCGATGTGTACTGTCTTTATAAAGTATCTTCTTATTAAACTGTCTGTACACTTACAAAGTTCCCAATGCTTCAGTTTGCATTGGGTTCCTCATTATGCTACCGTGTTAGTGTGGGGCTATTTTGAGCCTTGTTAGTGGTATTAACTAGCGATTTCTTTTTATTCAATGCCCTAGCGTTATAAGCTAACAGTTTTTAGAGATAAAACTCTTTACATTCGATTATCATGAAAACACATCCCAGAGAATGGTCGACTCTGTACCAATGTGTTATTACACCATAGGTTCATTTTGCGCCGGAGTTGTCCTTTAAAAACTTGATTTTCACCACAGGGGGACTTTAAGAGTCTATGATTGGATCATCATTGCAGTGATTATTATGTCTATCATGTTGTTTGGCAATAGTTCTTCTAACCCTAATTGGTGGAGTGTGTTGCGCTTTTCATTTCTTAAAAAAACATGTCAATTGTGAAAGAATAGTTGTGAGGAGCATGAAGAATCATTTTCACACATGAACTGACGTCCAGAGCTTAAATTAATTGAAAGTCTTTGGGATGTGCTGGAGGAGACTTTACATAGTGCTGGACTCTTGCATTAACAATACAAGATCTTGACCAGAAATCGATGCACAGCTTGATGGAAATAAATGTTGTGATGTTATTTCCATCAAGAGGTGCCTCAATTTGTGCATCACATATTTGGCCATATATTACATTATATACAAAAATAAATTGTTTTCTGTACATGCTAACAGTGGCATAGCAAATTTGAGATGTTTGTAATTATTACTGATATAGGCAAACAATGTGGAATTTGGTGTGTCTATAGTTAAGCGAGGAATTACTGTGTCAATGAGACATTCTGTTGGCCATGTTGATGAATACCTTTTTTTTTCTTTTTCCAGAGGCTTAAATCATTCACTGGAGCCATTTGCAACACATTCCATCTTTAATACCTTGATGGTTTGGCAATGAAAATTTGCGCTGATGCAGTATTTAAATAAGCTGTTACAATTAACTTGTGAGACTCATCCTAAACACTAAACTCTCTCTCATCAGACGGGAAATTCTTCACACTCTTCAGCTCTGAGCTGTGGACGGGGTGGAGATAGAGGTTTGAATATATAGTAGGCTGATCTGGAGAGAAACAGTTGAACAAAAGAAGAGATTTGCTTCACATTCGCTTTATTAATTCTTTCAGATAACACACTCTTCAAACACATTTAGAACTACAACAATGTAAGTAATGAACTCAAATATTGTTTTATGCTCTTGTGATCTGATTTTATTTCCACATTGCTAAAAATTTGGTCAAGTGAAGCCCAGGAACGTCTTTAGCAGACTTGATATTTTTTCTCTGATTATGTGCATTTATCTGTATATGTACAGTCACTGAATTGATAAAGCTATAAAGGCAAAAAATATATCCTGACAGGATTAACAAAAAAAGGATGTGGATCCTTATTTAGTGTTTTGTTGCTAAAATCCATTTGAGCGTTTAAGAAGTTGAGAAAGCCATGAAGACCTGTAAGGAGTTGAGAGCCCAATCTCAACAAACCTCAACAACTTTCTTTCAAATGGTTCAATATGTGAGTTTTGTTTTTGATCAGTCGCTGATGATGAACTAATCATGTATTCTTGTGAAAGGTCATTCAAATCCATTATACTGGAGTCAGAAAAGTGTACAGAGGAGGACAGCGTATCCGGTTGCAATCACTTCGGATCATGTCAAAAATCTTATGACAAGGAGCATGTCAAGACCAGAATTGCGAATCATTGCACAGACTCTTGGACACATGTGGAGCATGTGGTGAATGGTAAGAAGTCTTTGCAATGTAATGCATGATGAAAGATGTGCTTAAGCATAACTTCTACATCAGCCAAGTGTATCCATTATGAATTTGATTAAAAATTCTAATGAACTGACTGCCCTACTCTATTCATTAACTGTTTTCTATTTCTCAGATCTGCCATTGCATGTGTGTTCTGTTGACCTCATCAAATCCAGGACAGGACAAAATCGACGAGAGCATCACACGGATCGTTATCTTAGTGATCACCTCATCATCCGTAGGGGACAATGTTTCGAGATGTGGATCGAGCTGTCCCGTCCCTTTAATCCACACTGTGAACAACTTCACCTGGAGCTGAGACTATGTCAGTTAAGGCCTTTTCGGTTAGATGCTGTCTGAATACCCAGCCAGATGCATTCTGACACTCTAAAGAAAATGACTAAATACCAAGTTCTGTCATGAATCTCTAGATAACGCCGGCTAAGGACCAAATTGGTCCTTAACTCAATTTGGTATCACATCATTATCCAAAGCGCAACTGATTGGTTGCTGTTGTGTCAGCGGGCAATTAACTGTGGCTCAACATTCAAATTTGGTACCCAGCAAGCAATTTTGCGTTTAAAAGATGTCTAATAGTCGTCCAAACACAGCCCAGAAACGGGCTAAAACAAGGCAAAATTTGGGCTGCCAGTGAAAATTTAATAGACGTCTAAACCATAGCCCAAGAATAGACTATAGTCATCAATTAGATAACAAAGAAATGAAATGAGTGAAGAAATAAAACCAAACACCTTGTAATCTCTGTTTACTTTGCTTACATGATGGAATACATCTCACAAGTTATTTTGGCAAAAACGACATGTAACCAAATTCAAGGTTATTTTGGCTAGAAGTGGGTTACTCATAGCCGGACTATATCGGGTCTATAGTTAACCTAGACGGTGAAATGACGGCTATTGCTTGCTGGGTAGTGTTTGCTGTTGGCAGTCTGCATCACGCTTTCAGAAACCCTACAATTTCCCCAGCTCCACCTGAATAGATCTGCTACGGGGTTTATTTCATGTATGTTATATGTGCAGCAGCAGCATGTCTGTCAATGTATTGGCAGTAGCAAGTTTCGGTAGCAGCGGTGGAGCAGATCTACTCCGCCAAGACCAAATATATTAACATTGCCGTATCCATACCATTCCAGTCTCTCTGAGAGTTATCATGACAGATCTGGATATTACATTTAGAAGGCAAAACTAGTCCAGAATGTTTGAGACCACTAGAAAAATTCATTACATCTTACAGTTCTCCCAATGGCTATATAATATATGGAAATATCCACACCATAATTTCCTCTTCTTGTGTCGTATGTTTTATAGGTAACATCCCATCAACATGGAACGAGACACTCGTGATGGTTCCATTAGTGAAGGAATTCAAAGAAGACTGCTGGGAAGCCAAGATTGTTGAACAAATGCAAAACCGAATCAAACTGTGTGTTTACTCTCAGTCAACAGCTTCTATTGGACGATACAAGCTCACAGTCATAACCAACAGCCCAGGAGGAAAGGCCACTTCACTAGACACTACTGAAAATGACATTTACATGCTGTTCAACCCCTGGTGTAAAGGTATGTGCACATGATATTGCAATCTCTTTTTATTTTAGTGGGCTTTTAAATCACATCTGAAGCAAAAAATGAGGAAAAACTAGAAAGAGCTGTTAAATATTAAAGAATTTCTCTTTATCAGGGGACGGAGTGCACCTGAATGAAGAGGAGGAGAGAGTCGAGTATGTGCTGAACGACATGGGCAGAATCTACTATGGGACTAAACAGCAGATCGGCTGCAGGACATGGATCTTTGGTCAAGTAAGAGCCCAACGTTCATTCATATTCATATAAAAGTGCATGCAAACATTTCCTAATTACATTTCTTATTATTCTTAGTTTGATGAAGGAGTCTTGGCTGCGTGTTTCTTTGTGTTGGAGAAGAGTGGTGGTCTTTGTTCAGGATGGGGAGACCCTGTTAACGTGGCCAGAGTAGCATCTGCAATTGTGAGTTTTACAGACATTTAAAAACTAGGTTTTTGGGTCTGGATAACAACCTGATTAGACCATGAAAACAACAATCTTTAGGTAAAGGAGCAAGATGACAATATAACATTGATATGTTGTCATTGTGACAGATTAATGCCAATGACAACAGTGCAGTGATGATGGGTAGTTGGTCAAATACCTACACAGATGGTATTTCTCCAACAGCCTGGTGCGGTAGCAGTGCCATCCTGAAACAATACCACAAAAGTGGAGGAAAACCTGTCAAATATGGACAGTGTTGGGTCTTTGCTGGAGTCACCAACACAAGTAAGATGTCAAACATATTGTATGGAAAAAAGCGAGCAATAGCGTGACAGGGAGAATTGATGTAGTTATGTGTATTGGATTAATTCTCCTCTCAATCTCTCCATCCTCAGTTTTGAGATGTTTGGGCATTCCCACTCGTCCGGTCTCAAACTTCAATTCTGCTCATGACACTGATGTTTCATTGACAACTGATGTTTATTTAGATGAGAAATTTGAGCCAATCGAACATCTAAACCGTTATTCGGTCTGGTAAGATCACATGGCGTAAAAACATTCCTGTTTCTTTAAGTACACTGCATCCATATTAATTTCAATTTTTATACCCTTCTTGGTTGATTCTATTCTTTTCTCTCTATGTAGGAACTTCCATGTGTGGAATGAGGCCTGGATGTCTCGTCCCGACCTGCCATCTGGTTTTGGAGGTTGGCAGGTGGTTGATTCCACTCCTCAGATGACCAGCCAGCCCATCTTTCACTGCGTCCCAACATCTGTTGCTGCCATCCGCAGTGGACAGGTCCAGCATGATGCACCCTTCCTTTTTGCTGGAGTATGTTAATGCTTTACCTTCCATCATCCAGGGTTTGATGTTGCATGTAAGATTTCCACATGTAAACATGCAAGTACAAATTTCATTAGGTAGCATTTAATTTCTAATTATAAATTATTATTGTATTGTAATGTTTCAGGAAATGTCATATCCTGCGTGTATGATAACACGATTTTGGTTAATATTGAAAAATGAAATGTATTAAATAAAATGTATAATTCTACACCCTTAGATTCAAATTACCATTCTGCATCTTGCTTAAAGGGTTAGTTCACCCAAAAATTAAGTCATTAATTACTCACCCCCATGCTGTACCAACCCCGTAAGACCTTCGTTCGTCTTCGGAACACAAATGAAGATATTTATGATTAAATCTGAGAGGTTCATGACTGCTACATAGGCTCCCTAAGGGAATGACACCGGACGGCCCAGAGAGTCATTAAAGAAAATGTTTAAATATTCCATGTCACAACAGTGGCTCAACTATAAGTTTATCAAGCGATGAGAATACTTTTTGTGCGGAAAAACAAACAAAAATAACGACTTTATTCGACTATTCCTTTTCTTCCTTGTAGGCCTGAAACGAGACTTCAAGAGATTTCCACGACGCGCACGCGAGAATTGCGATCTCCTTCAACTACTTCAGTTAAGTTCTCGCGCGTGCGCGTCGTGGAAATCTCTTGAAGTCTCGCCTTACGGGGTTGGTACAGCATGGGGGTGAGTAATTAATGACTTAATTTTCATTTTTGGGTGAACTAACCCTGTAAGTTTAGGAACTGAAGTGGAATGCAAAAGGACGGATGATGCACAAACCTGGTGTACTGAATGTTTTTCTCTGTGTTGTAGGTGAACAGCGATAAAGTCTACTGGCAGCGTAAAGATAGTGAAAACTTCGCTGTGATTCAGGTTGACAAGAGCGCAGTAGGTCACTGCATCAGCACCAAAGCTGTCGGCTCAGATCAACGTGTAGATATCACACACCTCTACAAACATCCAGAAGGTGAAAACCTACACATGTACAGAAACACATACTATATATAAAGGATCTTAATGACAGCATTATTGATCATCACTAGTCGTCACTAAAGCCAAATTTCTTGGTTTCTGTATTAGGTTTGGCTGGTTAGCATGCAGAGCTAACTACTCCATTCTGAGGGGAAAACTAAGCATCTTTCTCCATTGACTGCCATTCAAACGTAGCCATGTATTCTGACAAAATATAAAATTAAGTATATTATTATATAAAAACAAGCATTTCATTATATTATTATAGACCTCTTTAAACAAAGAACATTTCAGTTTGCTAGTTTTCTGACAGGTTAGTCCTGTCACTGTGATGTGATTTCAGTGATTAATCGATATAAAGACGTTTTTATGCATGCCGTTCAAAAAACAGTGCTTTTAATATTCATATTATAGTTAATAATTTATTGTTTTATCTATTCATAAGGTTCGGATGGGGCACGGATTGCTGAAGAAACAGCCTGTTGCCATGGCTCAAAACGGTCCATTTACTCATTGTCTTACAGTGAGGATGTGATCATTGAAGTCAACATGCAGGGTGATGGACCATGTGTTGGTCAGGATGCTGTGCTTTCCATCATTCTGAAGAACAACTGCATGTATCCTCGTAGCCTCACTCTTTACAGCAAGGTGGCAGCCATGCACTACACCGGAGCCCACAAGGCCTTAGTGAAAAAGGACCAGACACTCATTGAGCTCAAGTCTTATGAGGGTGAGATATGATAGAAGGTTGAAATAGTTTGAAAGATAGTCTCAAATAGATCAGTACAATGATAAGAATTAGTTTGTTTGATGACAGATTTGTTCCAAACTGGCCACAGTCCTTCAGGCTGCTCTGACTTAATGGCCCATTGTGTAATATTTAGGAGGATCTCTTGACAGAAATGCAATATCATATACATAACTATTTTTTCAGTGGTGAATAAAGACCTTACATAATGAACCGTTATGTTTTTATTACCTTAGAATCAGCCATTTCTATCTACATACACCGCGGGTCCACATACCCTGAAATGCACCGTCATGTTTCTACAGGAGCCCTAAACGGACAAACACGTTTCGTCACTATGTTGTTCTTCGTGCAAAGAAGCTATCTAAAGTCAGCGAATAAAACACCGATGATGAACAAGTAACAATAATGTCGGTTGGTTGCAGTTCGCAATCTCACCACTAGATGCCGCTACAAATCATCTTTAAAATGCAAATGTGGACCTTTTATAAACTTTCAGAAAATACTTTGTAAATCCTTAGCCAACACCGTTTGTCTTGACATTGACAAACTTACATTTTCTAGTTTTGTATTAATTTGGTGCAGACCATGTTAACCCATGCAGTCCAACAAAATGCATCTTTTACATACAGCTGTGAAGAAAAGCATTACGATGAGGATGGTCATTGATTTCAAATGAAAATTTGTTATGAAAGCATTTGTATTCACTCATTCACTGATCTTGGTTTCTTTTATCTGTAGTCCAGATTCTGGAGTGGACCTTGCGGTATGAGGACTATAAGGACCACCTGGTCGATCAAGCAGCGTTGATGCTTACACTCTCTGGACGGGTCTCAGAGACGACACAGATACTGGTCACCCAGTTCAACTTCAGACTGCGCACACCAGATCTCATTATCATTGTGAGTTGTCTTATTTATGAACTCTTTATATAGAGATTTCATCTGCCAGTGTATGTGTTCGAGCTAGAGTTTTTGCAACCCAGTTCTTTTTTTTGGCACCATAATTTGCCTGATTATCTTCTGTAAACGTTTCTTTTTCAGCCTGTATGTGGTGGGTTAGTGGGCAAAGAAATGACATTCAAAATCAAATTCCAGAACCCACTGCCCTGTGTGCTGAAGGATGTAGTTTTCCATTTTGAAGGACTGGGATTGGAGTGCGTCAGAACAATTAACTATGGGTAAGATGCAAGGGTATTATATTAATTTGCACTGCTTGATCAAAGTCAAAGTATATTTATTTGTCTCCCCGAGGAGAAATTAGTTTTGGATATAAAGAGATTGCTACAAACAGATTACAACAAGACAGAACAGAGGTAACAGGGTTAAAACAGTTAAAAGACAAAAGTACATGAAACATTAAGGCTACACAAAGAGCTGTGCAAATAGCAAATCACCATTTTCTAAAATCTGCTTGTGCAAAAGTAATATCATATCATGTCCATACATAATATTCAATCACAGATATCACAGATATACAATACAGGGTTAAAAACAGTTAAAAGACAAAAAGTACATAAAAAATTAAGGCTACTCAAAGAGCTGTGTAAATTGCATTTTCTAAAGTCTGCTTGTACAAAA
The DNA here is from genome assembly GCA_030578255.1 of Tiaroga cobitis. Lineage (NCBI taxonomy): Eukaryota > Metazoa > Chordata > Actinopteri > Cypriniformes > Leuciscidae > Tiaroga > Tiaroga cobitis. The sequence goes on from CM060613.1 coordinate 5,429,742, forward strand.
GTAGTATCATATCATGTCCCTACATAACATTCAATTACAGATATACAGTACATTAATAAATTCATGGTCACACGTTCATCGCTGATCATATATATATAGCCTAAATTAGTTGACTGATGAGCTCAATGTAAAATGAATACAAATGAAATATGTAATAATTTTCTCTCTCTCTGTCGCTCAGTGACATTGCAAGCCTGGTCACAGTGAACCTGACGGAGACATTTATCCCCAAGTGTCACGGGCCACATAAACTTCTGGCATCTCTTGATTGTCCTCAGCTCACTCAGGTTCATGGATTCACCAACGTTGTTGTTAGTGAAATGATTTACGGTTAAACGGAGATGGTTTGTGTAAATTTGACAGAGTGCATGGGATCATAAGGCTTATGCTAAGAGGCTGTGTACAAAATTCCCCCCTACGCATGCGCGAGTCGAACTTGTTCAGACTTGTCTGATGTATGTGCAAAAAGTTTCGTTCGGCAGCGTCCATTAGGCTACACAGAGTTTTTCCTGGCATTGTTTAGTTTCTAAAAGTCTTTTCTTTGTGTGGTATTGCTGTGCGTGCATAACTACGTAAGTAAATATATTTAATTTCATTGTAGATGGGTTTTAGAGAGTGTCAGAGCGTGATTCAGTTTATTTTACCTCAGAAATATTATTGTGTCAATATACAGGCAATCAGGCGCGGTGCTCGCGCTTATTCACCGAGTCATCATGTTATATTTGTTAACGATGTTTATTTAAATGGGAACGGGAGTTGCTTGTCCTGTTAATATAATAATTGTCTTATCGGCATATTAATAATGTCGCAAAGAGCGCACGGGAGTGCTAGAGCAGCGCACACACTTTGTAATCTGACACCTCTTGTTAGCAGCAGCGGTCTGTTTAATGAAGCTGCATTTAGAGCATATATATTTCAATAAGCTTTTGCTTTAACTTAATACAACTTTAATCTCTCTGTGTATATTTATACAGGTATTATCTGTGTATATTCTGTCATGTCATATTGTCATTTATATTTATTATCCTTATTTTGTTTTCTCACAGAAACCACTTTTATATGTATATCCACGCAAACCTGTCTACGATCTGCACTTTTGTGGCTTAATAAATATTAAGAATGGACAAGTTCACTCTGGAGTAGCGGCAGTTCTTTCTAACCGAAGAATTAGGCCAGTTGAGTTCCAACCATCCCACTGCGCGCAGAATATCCCACAAAATTGGTCCTTCGAGCCGGATCGGAACATCAGCTGCGCTATGGCTACATCCAGAGATTACTACGAGGGAGAACAAGTGCCAGATCCTCGTCCAAGTCGTACCCGGCGGGTGCCCACCTACTTGGAGGATTATGTGCTTGATTATCCACTTCCACGTCATGTTCATTCTTCACCAGAAGAGGTCGCTGCAGGAATATCCTATACAAGCCAGGGCACTCCTGCTCACAGGGACAGAGACTTTGAAAATGTAAAGCTTCATCACTTAGAGGCTCGTTGGAAAGATTTAAGCAGTGAGATGAGAGAGCTTCAAATCAGAATGGACAGTGCTAGACAGGTATCTTTTGAATCTAGATCTCCTGCTTACGGACACTATGAGAGTCTTCCTCACATTGAACTAAGTAACACTGGATTAGAACCCTCTATGACTGTAGTATCGTCTCCACAATATGAGGAAACACTTTACCACGAGCCCGCCATGCAGCTGCAGTCGCAACCAAGCATGCATCCACCTAATATAGCTCGTGTATCTTCCCTGCCTGGGCCACAGCCTCAGAGACCATGTGCCGAACTCCGACGATCAGACTCATGGCCCCCCACGGCTTCTCAGCCGGTTCAGCCTGCCTATCCTCAGGTACAGCCACAGTATCAGCCGATTCCAGTTCACCTTGCACCAGCCCGCATACAGCCACCGCATCAATCAGCTGTTGTACAGCCTAAGCAGTCTTATGTGCAACCCCAACGTCAGCCAGTTGCTGTACCATCTGCGCCAGCCTCACTGCGGCCACATTACCAGCATATAGGGCCCGCTCCAGTTCCTACTGTACCAGCGCAAGCAGCGATGCATCCTCAACGCCCTTATCAACCACGGCCTATGCCTCAACCTCCTTGGCCTGGACCACAACCACAGTATTATTATCCTGTCAATCCTGTGGCACCTGGACTTATGGAAATGGCCATTGCATCCTCCTATGGCATACCCAAACCAAAACTGGCAGTCTTCTCTTCAGGGAAAGAGAGTGATTTCCTTATGCTCAAGAAAGGACTGGACAGCATCCTTGGTCCACACAGGCATCTAACAGAGGACTATAAATATCAAGTGCTTTTGGATCATCTACCTCTACCCGCTGCTTATCAGGTAGCTAAGAGATATGTCAACAGCCCATTTCCTTACACCAGTGCCATGCAGGCTCTTGAGCAGCGATACGGTCAACCAAGACAGTTAATTCAGAGCGAGTTGAGAGCTATCCTCAATGCAGCAGCTATTCGACCAGGTGATGCGCAGGGATTTGAGGACTTTGCGGCAGCTGTTAACACACTGGTGGGCATGTTGAATACAATGGATGGACCCTCTATATACGAACTGCAGTGTGGCTCCCACGTTGACACTCTACTGACTAAACTGCCTGTCAGCTATAGAGACTCATTCATAGAGTACTGTCTCAACAAGCACATAATTGTGAGCGGCAGTTCCAGGACTTACACTCTGCCAGAATTTGCTGAGTGGCTGGAAAGGAAGGCCCAGGCCATTCAAATATCTAGGCGTGTAACAGGGTCAGCGCATACAGAGCCCTTTCGGCGAGAGCAGAAGCCTCTTTCTTATTCCAAAGCCAAGGTAGCTACAATTCTCACAGGCAGTGAACAACATAAAACCATCAATTTGCCCTCCAGCTCCCTCACAGACACTAAAATGGCAACTACAGCTAAAAAGCGGGATCGCTTTAAGCCCTTTTGTCCCTACTGCAACAACCATGAGCATTATCTCAATGCTTGTACAGCCTTTTGCAAATTGAACCACTCACAAAGAGGAAACTGGATTAAAGAGCAAAATAAATGCTGGAGGTGTGGACGAGGTCACAAACCGGATAGCTGCACGCTCAAGAAAACTTGCTCCACCTGTGGAGGACTCCACCTGCCTGTTTTGCATGAAGTTGCAGTGGCTGCGGAAAACCAGAGCATACTCACAGTGATCACAACCACTTCTCAAGTTTACTTGGATCAGGCCAGTCATTCAGGCAGAGTGATGTTGAAAGTTGTCCCAGTAAGACTACGCAGTGGTAAAAGGTTCATGGATACACATGCTGTGTTAGATGATGGTTCGGAAAGAACAATTATCCTGCCAGCAGCAGTCAAACAACTGGGCTTGAAAGGATCAGAAGAAACTTTGACTCTCAGAACAATAAGACAAGATCTCGTTCAGCTAAGAGGAAATGCAGTCTCCTTTGAGGTATCTGCGATATCACACCCAAATGTGAAACATCAAATCCAAAGGGCGTTTACAGCTGAAGAGCTCAATCTGGCTGAACAGTCTTGTCCCGTGAACTCACTGAAAGGAAGATATGGTCACTTAAGGGACATCCCGTTGAAAGGTTTCACTAAAGTGCAGCCTTTGCTACTCATAGGATCAGATTATCCACAGCTGATCACACCAAACTGCCCAATCCGTATGGGACCGCTTGGTAGCCCTGTAGCAGTGCACACTCTTCTTGGCTGGACAGTTCAAGGGCCAACAACCTTTCTCCAGCAACCCTCAAATGTAAGCTCATACCTCCAGACCACATTCCTGGCTCCAATGCAAGAGTTACGTCAACATGTTGAGCGGTTGTGGCAGCTTGACCTACTGCCACTGAGAAACGAGAAAGAAGTAGTCCGTTCCAGACAAGATAAAGCTGCACTTGCGATGTTGGAGGAGAAAACAGTGCATGTTACAGTTGATGGTACAACCCGCTATGCTACCCCATTACTTCATAAGCGAGACGCGGCTAAACTCCAAGCAACACCAAATGCTGTTATGGCTCTGTTAAGAGCTACGGAACGTCGCCTGGTTAATAATCCTGATCTGGCGAAAGTGTATAACGACGAGATACACAAGCTTGAGAATGCAGGTTATGCAGTGCGAATAACCAACCCAGAAGGTGTCAATTCCGGTAATTCATGGTACGTTCCTCACCACATTGTGCTGCACAATGACAAAGCCCGGGTAGTCTTCAATTGCTCTTTCACTTACAATCAAATGAGCCTGAATGATAATCTACTCCCTGGTCCCACTCTTGGTCCACCACTGCTGGGAGTCCTGCTCAGGTTCAGAGAGTATGCCGTTGCGATAAGTGGAGACATACGAGCCATGTTCCACCAGATCAGACTGTTACCTGCAGACCAGCCATTGCTCCGATTTCTCTGGAGAGACATGGAAAGAGATCGCAACCCAGACATCTATGAATGGCGAGTATTACCATTTGGGACCACCTGTAGTCCGTGCTGTGCTACTTATGCCCTCCAGAGACATGTCAGAGACAACAGTGCGGGTAATGAAGATGTAGTGGAGTCTGTCCAGCAGTCTTTCTATGTGGACAATTGCTTACAATCTCTTCAGTCTCAGCATCAGGCTAAAAAACTCATTGACAAAATGAGAGCATTATTAGCATCTGGTGGATTTGACATAAGGCAGTGGGCTAGCAATGTTCCCAATGTGATTGCACATCTACCCGCCCAAGCTAAATCAGTAGGCTACGAGCGGTGGCTTTCGGTAGACAAAACTGATCCACAAGAGTCGACCCTCGGCCTAGTGTGGCATTGTTCCCAGGACACTTTAGGTTATAAACACAGGCCTGTGTCAACAAGTGGAAAAACCTCAATGAGAAATGTCTATCGCATCCTGGCAAGCCAGTATGACCCATTAGGTTACATCATTCCGTTCACCACAAGGGCCAAAATCATGGTGCAATCACTATGGAAGAGAGTTGGAGGTTGGGATGAACCTCTGCCAGCTGACCTTTTCTCAGAATGGCATGCTTGGGAAGAAGAGCTTCCTAACCTACAGAGAATAACACTGCCTAGGTGTTACACACCAGCATGCAACAACACCTCCTCCACTATCGATATGCATGTCTTCTGTGATGCCTCGGAGAAGGCATATGGCTCTGTAGCCTATTTACGGGTAGAAACGGATAATGACATTCGAATTGCATTCATCATGGCGAGGTCACGAGTGGCACCCAAGAAGCAACTCTCCATTCCACGCCTTGAACTCTGTGCAGCATTGTCTGGAGCTCAGCTAGCCAAAACACTGAACACAGAACTTACACTTAATCTCCGACAGACAATCGTGTGGTCCGATTCAACAACCGTATTACACTGGATACAGTCTGAGTCATGCCACTACAAAGTGTTTGTGGGCACGCGAATCGCAGAGATTCAAGACCTCGTTGGATACGAGAATTGGAAATACGTGGATTCGAATAACAACCCTGCCGACGATATAACCCGGGGTAAGACCCTCATAGATCTGTCCCAAACCTGCAGATGGAAGCAAGGTCCAGAATTTCTGCACCAATCTCCAGACCACTGGCCAATCCACCCGTCAGTGTCAGTAGAAGATTCAGAAGAACGCCGTAACTCCACATTCTGCGGTAATGTCACAATCAGTCATGCCTCTTTACCTGATATAGATAACTGCGAATCATGGGAAGACCTTATCATGACCACATATCAGTCTCTGCATGGTTCGGCAGCACCCCATATGTCTGCCACAGAACGCATAGAGACTGAAACTGCTGTACTCAGACGTGCACAGACTGAAAGTTTTTCTAAGGAACTGCATGCCCTTAAAGCCAATAAATCGGTACATTCAAACAGTCGATTACACTCCCTTTCTCCAACTTTGGATCCTCATCTTAATCTGATAAGAGTGGGTGGTAGATTACGCAAAGCTGCAATACTGTCAGAGGATGCACTTCATCCTATTGTGTTGGCCCCAGAACACCCCATAACAAAACTTCTAATCCAAGACTTTGATAACCGCCTGATGCACGCAGGTTCAGAAAGAGTCTTCGCCGAGCTAAGACGAACCTACTGGGTTCTCAGAGGCCGCCAGGTGGTAAAGAAGTACCAGAGACAATGCGCTGAGTGTCGAAAATGGCGTGGCAAGCCCATTGTACCTAAAATGGCTGACCTGCCTGCTTCCCGTCTGAGAATTAATCAACCTCCATTCTGGTCCACAGGAGTTGATTGTTTTGGTCCCTATGTAATCAAAATTGGCAGACGGCAAGAAAAGAGATGGGGCATAATATTTAAATGTCTCACTACAAGATGCGTACATCTCGACCTGTTATGCAGTATGGATGCAGATTCATTTTTACTAGCCCTGAGACGTTTCATAGCAAGGAGAGGAAAGCCCTTTGAGATCATCTGCGACAGAGGCACCAACTTCAGGGGGGGAAAGCGCGAGCTTTCTGAAGCCTTTACCGAAATGGAACCATCACTCCAAGAGCAACTAGCCAAACAAAAAATTTCCTTCCAATTCAACCCACCTCACGCACCTCACTTCGGAGGAGTATGGGAGAGGGAAATTAAATCAGTCAAGGCTGCCCTCCAAGTTGTCCTGAAAGATCACACCGTCTCGGAGGAAGTCCTTACCACAGTATTGATCGAAGTGGAAGGCATCGTAAATTCAAAACCCCTGGGGTACGTATCATCTGATATAGCAGATCCTGACCCTATTACCCCCAATTTGCTGCTCATGGGGCGGCGGGACGCTTCCCTACCTCAGGCTGTGTATGGACCCAGCAATCTACTCGGACGGCGCCGCTACAGACACAGCCAAGTGATCGCCGATCACTTCTGGACCCAGTTCCTCAGAGACTACCTACCCAGTCTTCAGCTTCGACAGAAGTGGCAGAACATCACACCAAATCTAGCCGTCGATCAGGTTGTATTGATTGTGGACTTTCAACTTCCCAGAGCACAATGGCCTGTTGGTAAGGTAACCCGAGTTCTACCAAGCGACGACGGTGCAATAAGAACTGTCGAAGTTGACATCAAGGGCAAAACATATGTCCGCCCTGTTGCTAAACTCATTGTGTTACCTGAAATGCCTAAAGTTTAGTTCGTAGCACCAGTAGTTAAGCTAGGACATTTTGTGGACTTACAAATTTCCTGTGTAAATTTGTGGGGCGGCTGTACAAAATTCCCCCCTACGCATGCGCGAGTCGAACTTGTTCAGACTTGTCTGATGTATGTGCAAAAAGTTTCGTTCGGCAGCGTCCATTAGGCTACACAGAGTTTTTCCTGGCATTGTTTAGTTTCTAAAAGTCTTTTCTTTGTGTGGTATTGCTGTGCGTGCATAACTACGTAAGTAAATATATTTAATTTCATTGTAGATGGGTTTTAGAGAGTGTCAGAGCGTGATTCAGTTTATTTTACCTCAGAAATATTATTGTGTCAATATACAGGCAATCAGGCGCGGTGCTCGCGCTTATTCACCGAGTCATCATGTTATATTTGTTAACGATGTTTATTTAAATGGGAACGGGAGTTGCTTGTCCTGTTAATATAATAATTGTCTTATCGGCATATTAATAATGTCGCAAAGAGCGCACGGGAGTGCTAGAGCAGCGCACACACTTTGTAATCTGACACCTCTTGTTAGCAGCAGCGGTCTGTTTAATGAAGCTGCATTTAGAGCATATATATTTCAATAAGCTTTTGCTTTAACTTAATACAACTTTAATCTCTCTGTGTATATTTATACAGGTATTATCTGTGTATATTCTGTCATGTCATATTGTCATTTATATTTATTATCCTTATTTTGTTTTCTCACAGAAACCACTTTTATATGTATATCCACGCAAACCTGTCTACGATCTGCACTTTTGTGGCTTAATAAATATTAAGAATGGACAAGTTCACTCTGGAGTAGCGGCAGTTCTTTCTAACCGAAGAATTAGGCCAGTTGAGTTCCAACCATCCCACTGCGCGCAGAATATCCCACAGGCTGCTTATGTATAGCATTTTATATCTCATATTCCTTTAAGGTACTTTAAAGTGAGAGACCTAAAGGTTATGGTTTACAGTAAAAGTAACAACATATATTACATATTCCTCATTTAATTGATCACAAGCCAGATTATTAATATGTAGCCTATGTGTAACTTCATACATTTTAGTTATGATGTGTATTATTTTCTTCCCTGAAATGATGGAAAGTGTTTTAATAATTCTTGAAAAAACAGTACTTCTGTAATGGTTGCGACTATAATGTGGTTTTCTTTACAATGCATGGATAATAAACTCTACACAACACAAACCTATGGCAGCTTGTTTCCGTTTACATCTCACACACAGTTATGACTTTTTTTTTCCTTGCATTTGTGAGTTTCAGTTTATATCTCAGAAATCTGGCTTATTTTCTCAGGAAAATTTTCTTTTTTACTGCTTTTGCTATGCATAGACAATAAATAAACATAGACAAGCATAGACATTGGAAGAAACAAAATACACATGAAAACGTGTAAGAAGATGGGTTTGCTACAACTGAATCGTGAAATTCAGATTCAAGATGCTGTGAGTTTTAAACTGATTACATTTATTCATTGATTATAAAGGGAGTATTTTTGAGAGTGCACATGGGCCAACCCGGTATCACGCCAAAACGTGTAATACACACTCTGGTCCACTAGAGGACGCGTGTCAATGAAGGTTGAGTACCAGCAGGGGGCGATAATTTCCTCAATGCCAACAACTCCCCACGGACCAAAGAGAAGTGATAGTGCATTTTCAAAATTCCCGCTTCGTTCAGGTCGGTCAAACCATATTTTTTATTATGGTGCTGTCTTTAAGAAATCCTAACGTTGCTGTAGCCTAACGTTATATTTGTGTGTGTGGACTGTGGAGTAAACCTCGGTAAACTTCACAATAATAATTGGGAATGTGCTAAGACTGGAGTGAGAGCATAGACGTCTTTCACTCAGATAGTCACTCAGATCGCTGTGCATCGATCACCTATTCCGCTTTACAGCACGACAATCATGAATGAACTCAGGGCTCCACATTAACGCTTGTCCGGGACAAGTGGAATTTTTGAAGGGGCAAACTTGAAGGGGCCCGACCGGACAAGTAGCTTAATTTTAGTGACAAAAAAAAAAAATAACCAGGGAAGTATCGAAATGCAAGAATGATTGTGATTTTATTACATTCAATGTAAACAGCGATTGATAATGGTTTCTTGTAACAACGTGGCGTTGAGGCTCTTTGTTAGAGATACATTCATGGAGAAATCAAAAACAAATGATTGAAACAGCACACGGAAAACTCACAGAAGAAATGTTGTAAAAATAAAAAAAAATTTTAAATGTATATCATGATTTAGTTTAACATAACACAACTAGGGAGCTGTTTTGCTGAATATTATTATCACGATTAAAAATGTTACATTGAATTTATAGTTTAAATAGCGTAGTTAATATTTATTATTAAGATACATTTTAGACACAAACAATATTAACTGTTTTTGTTCTATTTCACCGACGAAAATAGTTCCACGGTAAAGCAACAGCAGCGCGGTGTTTTGTTACTGAATGATTCAGCGTTTTGAAGGAATCTTTTGTATGAATGATTCAATGACTCACTAATTAAGACGGTCACTTGCCGCCACCTATTGGCGGTTTAGTTTCATGTTTAAGGATTGTATTTTTTTATTTGTATATTCAAACATTTATTTAAAACATCAATCTCATATCATTATTTATTGCAGTTGTAATTTTGCATTGCGAATTATTTAATTTGATTGGTAGCCTAACAGCCCTATTGTTACGTGCAATCGTAAGCACTTATTTAATAAAACAAACAGGTAAATCCAAGGGAACTCAGAACAGGAACACGAAGATGAAGACAAGAATAGCAAACATAACAACATGAAGAACTCACAAGGACTGAACTAAAACACAGGGTTTAAATACAGGGGAACGGATGAGTGAAACAAGACACAGGGCAAATTAACTAACAAAGGTGGTGAACATGAACACAAACGACGAGCGGGAAAACTGGAACAGGACTAAACCAAATACACAATAATTGGGAAGCACAAGACAGACAGGAACAAGACATGAACCCACACCGTGACACCTATAGTGTCTTATTATTATAACTGAATTTATTGATCAAATACATTTAATAAGGTAATAAAGTTATCTTTATAAATATAAATAACACTCTGGGGTAAATATCACAAATATGAAGATTTAAGTAGGCCTATGTAAAATCTGAAAATTGCTTATGGTGTAAAAGGTGGTGTAAAATATATTTACACAACCAACAACCCCCCCCCCCCAGTAATTATATTTTAAACCAGTAATGATATTTATTTAGCACGAATTTATTTTATTCAGAAAGGATGCTTTAAATTGATTAAATGTGACAGTAAAGGCTTTTACATTGTTACAAAAATATATTTAATGTAAATGCTGTTCTAGTAATTCTGAAAATTCAGCTTTGATCACAGGAATAATTTGAACATATTCAAATAGAAAACAGATCGCCATTTTAAATTGCAATAATATTTCACAATATTTGTTTTTACAAAGATGTATTTTTGATCAAATAAATGCAGTCTTGTTAAACAGATTAGACTTCTTTCAACATTAAACATCTTACCGACCCCACAACTTTTGAACAGCGCACATGTAACATTTACTATAATTATTCTAATTTGTGCATTAAAGTTCAAATGGATTGTGTTATGTTCTATAATTGATGTTAATAAATCTGTCAGAAGAAAATGTGCAAAAGTTTTACCTATTGGGGTACAACAGTGGCAGTCCTTAAAAAATGAACAAAATTAACCGGTACACATGACTTATTACAGGCGCATCGAGAGCACAAATCACAAAATCTTTTAGTAGAAAATTAAAATGTATTCAGATTTAGCATATTGATGATGCATTCACCTCATATATCACGACACATTGCTTCTGTTCATGAATGCAGTTTACATGCTGAATATGCATTGTGCAATAACAGAATCACAGTTATCTTCTTTATTTTGTTACAGTTCTGCATGTATAATATGACAAATCCAGGAAGCCTTGCTGCAAGAGAATGAACTATGTTTTTGTGTCCCTTTGTCCAACAGTTCCTGTTTTTACCCACCATCCGTCCCTCTTACCTCCACCTGTATATCTTTATAAGAAAACCTATACCTCCTCGTACTGCCTCTCTCTCTCTCCATCTCTCTATCTCCATTTCTTTCTTCTAAAGCTTTACTGTCTTCAAGTAAGTATTGTTACTCTATTCTTTATTTTTATTTTTCGCCTTACTCGCTCTCTCACAGTCCAAAACATTTTTAAAAATGTAATTTTTATATAGCCTATAGCCTCCCGATACTTCGTCCTCAATTATTTTTGTCTGACCGTGTCTTTATCTTCTTTCCAGTATAGCGTCTTTAAAATGGCTGCTCAGCAAGACAGAGGGAGAGCAGATGAAGCTATTTTCCTTGCAGACATGCTTCTTGCTCACATGCAAACATGCAAAGTGAGTATTTTTTGAGAGAGTGATCTTCCAGTATTGGTAATAATACTAAAGAGTGGGAATTGGAGCGCAAAGTTTGAACGAACTGCTCAAGAGTTGGCTGTATTTCAGTGTTATCATACAATGCTCACTTTCTGTCATGCTAGGCAAAGGAAGCGAAGGGCAAAGCAACATCTGCTAAAGGCTGTAAACTGAATGTCCGATGGGTGGAGATAGATGCTGAAGGACGTCCACTGCTAAGCAGAAGTGGAGAGACACGGAAACGTGCTTCAGCTAGTCCATGTCTTCCAAGATTATTTGTGATTACCCACCACCCAATTTTTCTTAACTTAGTATAACTGCCCATTGTGTACAGAATTCAGCTTGCTATAGGTAACATATATATGGTTTTGTGTCACTTTTGAAACATAGACCACCAAACTGTGGGGCTTCCAGTGCACAATGAGGTAAAACTCAAAGGGATACTTCACCTCTGGAAAGATGAATGTGTATTTAAAATGGGTCATTTATGTAGAAGAAATGTGAAATTATTTTTGAATTTGGAGCTTTCTAGACTGAGAAAAGCCAGAAAATGTATTGTTGGCTTAAGTGGATGGAAGACAACAACTCCCAGAATGCACTTGCTTCGCTGCCCTAGGAGGCCACGCCTACGGTAACAGATCGCCCAAAATGTCCGGGATCCGGCTTTTGCGTTCTACAGTCTCCATTCATCATGGTTACTGTGGCGAGCAGGACGAGTGAGGGCCGCGGGAGAACTGCGCGAGCCCGGAGGCGTGATTACTGATGAGAGACACCTGTGAGACGCACCGGTCTCGGATCTCTCACGGAGGAGCGGGAATTTTCTTAGCAATGTTAAAACGCACATCAACCGATCACTTGCTTAGCGTTCATGTAAACACTACATTCAGATTCACCAATCGGAATGAATTCAGTTAGATTGAAACAAAAGGTGTGCATGTGAACAATGAATGGAGACTACAGAAAGCAAAAGCTGAATCCCGGACGTTTTGTACGATCTCGACGGCCGGACATGTCCGGGAAAAAGAGGATGAATGGTAAACCCTACTAAGCTTTCTCCTACTAAGTTACTCAGCTTTCTCCACAGAACAAGAGCCTGCTAGCTTAGCTTCCAAAAAAGATGTCTGACACTATGTGTACATTCTGTGAGTGAGATCCCCCCTCAATGGGCGGGTTGAGAGCATGCGGGACAGCCCCTACTACTGGCTGTAGTCTTTAGCCTCTGGCCAAAAAATCCTCCGATGAAGCAAAATGACGATTTTTGCGTCATCGGAGGATTTTTTTCTAGACAAAAAAATACATAAATCTCTCGTCTCAGGGGGATATAAGGGTGGAAAGCACGGTAATTTGAAAATACTACAGGTTTTCTACTAATACAAAGCTTAATGCTAAATCCTGAAATATACCTTTTAATAGGATTTCTGTTTCCGGTTTTTAATAATTTTCCTTTAAATACTGTAAAGGAAATACAGTGCCATCAGAAACACCACAAATACTGTAAATACTGTGCCATCAGAAACACCACGTGGTTGTGTTACTTATGTTAATGACATCACTGTAATGCTAAGCAATTCCAAAGATGTTAAGTTGAAGTGAGGCAATCAGTGTCAGGTTCGTGCTGCTAACAGTTCAAGATTATGTCCAGATTTATGAGGGGAAAAAAACTTTTAGAGATTAATGGAATTGTCAGACATGTCAATTAGCCTATTACTCATATTAGCCTATTATTCATATTTTGTTGACCGTGCAAACCTGTACAAGATGCACGCTTCAAGCATTGCCGTGTCACAGAAGTTATTCCTGCACTCAGCTCCTTAGCGGTGTTGGATTGTTTTTATGTGCCGCTACAGAGGTGTTATATGATTATTTCTGACGCGCGAGATCCAAACAAAACGCTTCCAGTCCAGTTCTGCATTTATCAGCTTTATTTGTCACAGTTCCGAATTCCGATGCTCAAACTGTATTCCCATAGAAAGTAAAAGAAATGGACACAGCGACCCCGTTGATTTCAACGGAGAGAGTTGAAGCCCAACATGGGCACTCACTTCCTGATAGCCAAGCGTTCTGCGCAGGCTCAAACTGAGCTTGATGACGTAGATGTCACGTGAGCAACCTGACTGACAGTTGTAAATCTTCTAGTAGCTGTGCCAAGACAAATCTGAATCACCCATAGACAGTCACCCAACGTTAATCGTGCACAGAGAATTAACAAAATACCACCTATAACACAATACTTGTCTTGAATGATGATCAGAAGTTTCCAAGGTCGAAGTATCACGGCTCTCCAGAAATAAGGGCTTTGACTAGCAGGCACAAGCAAGCTAATCTCGAACGGTCAATGACGCATCAGAGTAAAGAGTAAACTCACATTGATGTGTGTGTGTGTGTGTGTGTGCGCGCGCGTGCGTGTGTGTTTTGGATATCAAATCGTTTAGTATTGTAAAAACATAATATAATGTTTATTAATATATTACAGTACTATTATTAATTTAATAAAATTATAATAATTAATTTAATATAACATATTACGCTATATATTTACAATATGACATGATAAAAGAAGTGGCTAAAATCGACTTTAAAATAGCCAACTTTAGGATTGTAATCGTTTGAGTTGCCTATCTGCAGTTCTAGTAATTTTAGTTAGTTTAGTTTATTTTGAACATGTTTATGTATATATCCATTAGATTTAAATATTTGGCTAGTACACACACATAATACAATCAAAAATAACAGATCAATAAATGCATGTAGGCTACAGCACAATCTTCCAAAATTATTAAAAATGATTCAAATATAGGCACATATGCAAATAATTTTTTCCCTTCTTTTTCGTTTCCTTCTACATCAAACAGAATAATCACCCATCCAAAAAATACTTCTTAGTATGAGCCCAGGAACCATACTATAAAATACTGTCCCCTCGAGTCATTTTCGTATCCATTCAATATTACATGACCATATAATATTCCAATATATAAAGAATTGTGAGCTAGGTGTTAAATCATGTAGTTTTGGCTAATAAATCATGGTCACAAACACTTGAACAAAACCGTTTTTCTTTATTTCACGTTATGTAGGCATTTTGTACATATGGCTTCCGAACGGGATCACCTTCATCTTCAAGCGTAGATCTGTAAATAAATAAAGGAACAACGTTAACCGCGATAGACATTGAGATGTTTTTTTTCTTCTTCCATTGCCTGTATAATTTCCTGATAATTATAATTTCCCCATCCCCCGGAGGTGTAGTAGATAAATAATTTAAAGTTCGTGGATAAATGTTACTTCATATGTATTCACTTGCCACATATCGAATTATTTCCAATTCATCAAAAACGTTGTTTAAATATTTTGTCGCGTTGCTTTTATGGACTCTGTCTATCTATGCCATGGGCTGACTTTAGACAGTAAAAGACTGCCTGCGAGACTGTGCGAGCTTCTCCTCCTGTCTATACGGTAATTTCTCTACTGTGCGACGGACAGTCGAGTGGTTATGACGCAATTTTTAGCCTATTTTTACAAGAATGGCTTCTACGGGGCCATAACGTAAGATACAAAGTAATGGACCCTTTTATACATTGTCGTGTTTCTTTAGAAATAAATAATGGACAAATGGAGTCTTTGGACGCCTCAGATGTAAAGTTATTCGCTGTCAAAAGTGACGCCAAAATGAATGGGAGTCAATGGGATGCTAACAGCAGGTGATAGCCAGCTACAATGGCGGCCCCCGGAGGCAGCTTCAACTTCCGGCTGATGGATTACCCCCTTGTGTATTCCACAAGTTTGCATGTCGTCATCGTCGTCATACGATACTGACATGGTAAAAAAAAAAGTGCTTCCCTCATTACTTACAGTCTGGCTATATACCTATAATTAAACCCACACTCCACCCAGTGTCCAACAGTGTAACTACAACAAATTATAAATAGAGCATAATGGCTCTTACAGACGCTGTTTATTTATTTATTTATAACCAATTCCTTCAGATCCTGTTTAGTAGCCTATGTTCTTTTTAATTGCTATAATATCTTTACATAATAACATACAATTACAGTTACAGTTACGACTCAAAGTTTTAAATGCGATGTTAACTACTGTAATTATTCATCAATCATGTGGTGATTTAGTGCCTCCAGTTAAATAATTATTGTCTTAGTGATCATTTTATTCACCATGTAAGTCATGAGCAGTTTTTACACATGGCTGAATGATTCACTGAAGGTGTTCTCTGCACCTTCCTTCATCATGACTTGTTCCTCTTTAGGTAAGGAGACGAAGGACTGTGGAATGCCAATTACAATGTGCGTGATGGCTGAAACAAAGATTTCTGACTAAAACATTCCTGATGGTTTATAGCTTTGCACACTTAATACCGTGCATTATAATTTATATTATATATTAAGCGCACAATAATTGTGCATTTTAAAATATTTAAAAAGTCTGGTCTATTCATACAGAGTTGTGTAATGGATGTGTTAATGTTGTGGTATTGTGGTTTAATCACTTATAGTCCAGTCATTTTAAGCCAAAATGGGCATCAACCTAGAACAAATTGCAACAGAAGCAAACTCAACTGATTGATGTCCTGACTCCTGAGTAAGGAGAAAAAAAAGGCCCGAAGAATCCCATTAGGGGAAAGTTTCGAAAAAGACCCAAATATACCCTATTCATGTGCCTATTCATTCTTTTTCTCACGTGAATAGGATAAAAATGTTGGTATAACCAGGTGAAAATGTCTTGTTGACATCTTACAGTAAAAGACTATAGAGGCAAACAAATGTCACTAATAAGGGGCAGAGATTCAGTCATTCATTCAAGGTCCGCTCGACTGTCACTAAGCTGTCACTCACGTAAGAAAGATTTCCTTTTGTTTCTACATGGATTAATTTGATTGTTTGATCCAGCCACTTTTTATTTTACCTAGCTTTTGTCTTCTACATTCTCCTTACCCGTGTCTCCTGTTCTTCCCTCAGACTCATCCCCCAGAAACAGTCCCACGGCCCCAGCACCAAACCCCATCTCTGCCATAATAATTAATAAAGGCTGCTTTCTCAAGTACTTATTCCTGCCTCTATGTAGTAATGCTCATGGGTAGCCTAAATGGGTTCCATTCAGACCTTAACATTAAGTATTTTACTGTTATATACTGTATGTCAACAAGATTCAACAAGTCATTTTCACTTGGCTATACCCAATGTTTAGATCTGTTGTGGTATTTATGCGAATTAGCACGTACGTAATTAGATTATGCAGCGTTTGTCCATGTTAACTAACAATTTTAAAAAAAAAAAACTTTTTTGTTTGTCTTGATGTAAGTAATCAACTCAGTAGTTTTCAGGATGATATCTAAAGGTTAAAATTTTTATCCTATTCACGTGAGAAACCGAATGAATAGGCGCATGAATAGGCTATATTTGGTTCTTTTTCGAAACTTTCCCCTAATGGGATTCTTCTGGGCTTTTTTTTTTTTTTTCTTACTCATGA
The DNA here is from genome assembly GCA_030578255.1 of Tiaroga cobitis. Classification (NCBI taxonomy): domain Eukaryota; kingdom Metazoa; phylum Chordata; class Actinopteri; order Cypriniformes; family Leuciscidae; genus Tiaroga; species Tiaroga cobitis. The sequence continues at coordinate 5,446,765 of CM060613.1, forward strand.
CATTTTGAGGATACAAAATCAGTTGAGTTTGCTTTTGTTGCAATTTGATCTACCTTTTTTCATAAAATGGCCGGACTATTAAGGCTCCATTAACCTCAGAGAGACAACAATGTATAAGAAATACAGAAACTGTTTTTATATACAGTATTTTAAGAAAATTACTTGTTTATATATCTTTCCACGGACCCGTAGCACTTTCACAGACCACTAGGGGTCTAAAATAACAGATGAAAAGCTAATGGGCTTCTAAAAACAATTCGAGTTTTTCTTTCTGTTTCTTTTGGTGCACGTGTGTTTGAGGCTCAGTATTAGCCATTTATTTCACCACCTTATTATAGAAATCCTGCTTGTCGGTTAAGAATTTAGTTGAGAAATTAATGTCTTAATGAGGCAGTTCAAATGTTATGATAATTACTCCTCTGACATCAGTACAACAAATGAGACCAGCCTTAATTTAAGTGACGCTTTAAAGGTTGCACTCAGGCCATATTTAAATAAGATGTTAAAAATAGCTGGTGAGATTCAACCTCAACAACACACACATTTGTGTCATGATACATGAAATTCTTCACACTCTTCAGCTCTGAGCTGTGGATGGGGTGGAGATGAAGATGTGAATATATACATCATGGCTGCTCAGGAGAAACACATTCGAGTGAAGGAAGTTTTGCCTCCAGACTGAAGTTCAAGTTGTTTAGGTGCAGTTACTCTTTCCAAATAACATACACTCTTCAAATGAATTCAACCGCAAACATGTAAGTATTCTATTCTATTTATTTTGTGTGTGTGTGTATTTGTGATCTAGTTTAATTTTGCACATAATCCTAATTTAGATTCCAGATGATTTTGGATTTTTTCATCCTTATATTTTGATGAGAAAGCCAGAAAAATATTTAATCACCCTCTTTTTCTGCAGTTAATTCAGCTTGTATAAGTCCAAAAAAAAAGTTAGATCCATTTAAACGTTGTTTTGTAAGTAATTATAGCTTTAAGAATAAAGTTTGAAAAAATGTCTCTCTCTTCCTCTCAGGGGTCCACATGCAGAAGTGAACGGTAAGAGCGATAAATCTTAATACTGCAGTGCATGATAGTAAATAATATTATAAGGTCTGATTGTCATTGTTGCATTGGCAAAGCTTATACTATCCCTTGTGAAAAAAAACATCAAAATGTTTTTAAAATACATAAACTTACTGATATTAATATAAATAAACTTTATTTGGAGTACTTCTTTATTGCACAATGCACTTTTCTTAATATTAAGCCTTAAAATTTGTTTAATATCACTATTAGTAAGGATAGTATGATCTCTGAATAATATCAGTCTTTAAACATAAGATATTTAAAGTGTACCTAAAGTATACTTGCAATATTTCCACTTTAGCACAATCAAATATTTCTATCTCTAGTTGAATTTCAGCACTATTTCTGGCTAAATAAGTACAAAATAAGTTGCTCCAGCAGACTTTAAGTATATCAGTTTAGTACAGAAAGCACAATTTCTGGGTATTTATATTAAAACACATTAATATGTTAATGTGTTTGTAGTGTACTTGATGTTATAGATCTGTATCATTCAGTTTTTGAATACAAAATTAATTTTGTAAATGCATGCAAAGACACACGTCTAATCAGGGTCGGGTGTGTCACCATGATTTCACTAAGTAAGACTAAGATTTTGTTGATCCTAGAACAACATTCCTATCTGAAAATGTATTCCTAACTAAACCTAACCCTGCCCATAACTTATCCATAAAATCAGAGGGAAATGATAGGTGAATAACACTTGATGCAGACGCGCCTAACTCTGGTTGTAACCTTAAACTTGTACCTCAAATCTGATTGGTTGTTTGAAATATTCTTCCAGGATCATGTTGTACTTAGTGAAATCACGTTCACCTCAGGCTCACATGAACCTGAAACCACATACAGGTTTTCTCAAGAAAGATATCACCAAAACTATATTTAAAAAAGTTTTTTAGTTTGTCATGCTAAGCTTTCCTTATGTCTAACTGTCTAGATGCAGTACTGCAGGTACGATCTATTGACCTCATCAGGACCAGCAAAGGACAGAATCGACAGGAGCATCACACGGATGGTTTCTTTAGCAGTCATCTCATCGTCCGTAGAGGACAGTGTTTCCAGATGTCTATTGAGCTGTCCAGACCTTTTGTTCCAAACAGAGACCAGCTTCAGCTGGAGCTGAGACTTGGTCAGTCATGGCTTTACTGTACCCACTGTTGCAAACGATGATCCTGTTTACACCTGCCATACAAACCGTCTTGTATCTCCTGATAAAAAATGATTCTTGCATGTGTGTTTTGCAGGTGACGACATACCCGTACACAAGGGCAGTTTTGTGATTGTTCCATTAGTGTCGGAATTCAAGAAAGATGCCTGGGAGGTAAAGATTGTTGAACAGGCGAAGACCACAATCAGACTGTCAGTTTACTCCCTCCCAAGCGCTTGTATTGGACGGTACAAACTCACTGTGGTCACAAACTGCCCGGCGGGAAAGGCCACTTCACCAGACACACCTGAAAATGACATTTACATGCTGTTCAACCCCTGGTGCAAAGGTATTATTTGAAGAGAGAGAAAATAAGGGGACACTGTGTGTGTCTATCAGTATACCTAAAACTAACACACACACACATTGTATGATTTTGGGCTGTCCCAGACAAAAGATGACCAATCGTGGCGCTTTCTGTGGTCTTGGCTCCTAAAGCGGTGGTCGTACGTCGTACAGTGCGAGAGATTCAAAGACGGCCGGCGTCATGGGCTTGCGCCCAAAGTGTTTGCTAGCCAATAAAAATGCAACATCAAATGCCAATGTCATGGTGCTATAACTTAAAACTACTTTACTCAAGCTCCATTTGCAATTGATTTTGCTCTATTTGTTTACCACTAGCACATGCTGATGACATTTCTTACAACTGACTTGCGTCGTAGCCTACGATTCAATAGGTGTCATCATCGTACAGTCTCTACATACTGTACATGTCGTACCCAAGTTTATTAGATCCATGTCGTACGGTGTGATTTGTAATGATCTTATAGGATTGCCGAAATCGCACAGTCTGTAGCAGGCATAAGACAATTAGACAGAATCATGAAATAACAGAATGAACTTTCATGTTAATGAAGCTAATCCATTGAAATGTCAATGTTCTCTCTCTTTCTGTTCTTAACAGACGACTCTGTGTACATGAATGATGAAGCTGAGAGGACTGAATATGTACTAAATAATATGGGCAAACTGTACTATGGAACAGAGCAACAGATTGGTACCAGAACCTGGAATTTTGGTCAGGTAAAATTTCAACATTTCAAAAACGGAATGTTTTCAGTAAAAAAAATGTATCAGTAAAATGTAGGTTTCCTGTTATTATCTGGTTATTTTTTCAAGAATTCTAATCATCATTCTTGGAATTTTCATTTTCAATTAATTTTCATAAATGTAAACTAACATTATTTTCAGTTGTGTGTGTATGTAAACTTAATGTTTTCAAATGGCTGATTTTAGGAATTATTCTTAATACTGTTCAGCTAATCAGTTTTTTTTTAATATTTCAAATCAAAATGTATTTGACTTGTTTTTAAGAAGGTTTGTTTTATCCTTCCTGGAGCTCAGACAGTAGAGCATTGCATTAACAATGCATTGCATTAACAATGCAATAACAATGCAAGGGTTTGATTCCCAGAGAATGAATTATTTGCAAAAACACTGTAAAAAAATATATGATCAATAAGTTATAACAACGTATGTTTTTACATTGCTTTAACTCATCAAAATAAGTTAAGCAATTTTCAACTTTTTTTAAATACATTTAAGTTATACAAGATTCAACTTTTTTTTAAAAGTCAGCTTAATGTAATTGAAGTTGAAATTACTTAAACATCCAAGTTGATTGTACTTAAAAATTTAAGGTAGTAACTTTTCTTTACAGTGTAGCTCGTAATTTTAATAAAAGTGGCTGCCAAATGCATAAAATATTAATTTAACAGTGGATCAATACAAGCTGATTATTGTTGAAACATTGAATCATGATTGCAGAATAGTTCTCCGACTTTAGAGGTAAAAATGGAAAAAACATTCTGAGACCCAAAAATGTGTATTCCTAGAACGTCCTGGGAACCTAAACTTGTTAGTTGGGATATATTTCATGCAGATATTTCACTTTACACATCTGAGCCATATTTCCATGAAGTCGAAAACCCATGTTGCATTATTTTCAAGACAACATTTCAAACTTTTATTTTCTGTAATGTGCTTGTTTCAATCTCCAACGCCTGATCTGTGATTCTTAGTTTGATGAAGGAGTCTTGGCGGCTTGTTTCTTTGTGTTGGAGAAGAGTGGCAGTCCTTGCTCGGGATGGGGAGACCCTGTTAACATAGTCAGAGTGGTGTCTGCCATGGTAGGTCTTGACTCTCTTTTTACCAACATTGGGTTTTTCCATGCTCTGTTGTTGTGTAAGGACGACTGATAAGGTCTGCAGCTCAGTGATGATCAATGAATCGTGATGACGTGAAGCAGATAACATCATTTTGTCAATGTGTCAGGTCAATTCCAACGACGATCAAGGTGTGCTGATGGGTAACTGGCAAAATACCTATGAGGGAGGACTTTCTCCAACAGCCTGGAGTGGAAGCAGTGCCATCCTGAAACAATACCACAACAGTAAAGGAATACCTGTCAAATATGGACAGTGCTGGGTCTTTGCTGGAGTCACCAACACACGTAATATTTTATTGAGCATTATTGACAATGATACAGAATAGGAGCCTAAAAATGAACATGAGGATAGAACCAGCTTTCCTACAAGTGCTTATTCTGTTGTCTAACATAGAGAGTGAAGCATTGCAGTTGAGCTAAATAAAAAGAAGATTCTTTAATAAAATCATTTATTTATATCTAGCAATTCTGCATAGTACCAAAAGGTTAATTGAATTTAATCATGACCATCGTTAAAGAAATATAATCAAAGTGTTGTCACTTACACCCTTAAAAGAGGCCCTGTTTACACTTGGCATTAACATGTGATCATGTCACAATGTTTATCCATATAAAGTTGCTTCCGTATCTAGAAAACAGATCATTGGATATATTTTCCCCACACAATAGGCCTATTTTAATGAAAAAAAAGTGCAATTGCACCTGTCCAGCTAACAAAAATATGTTCTAAGAACCATTATTGTTCTATGAATGTTCAAAACATCCAGTTTTTTTTTAGTTTTATGTTATGTGAACATTTAATCATTTTGCAAACATTTAGGCAAATGGGAACGTTACTTTTGAATGTTCAGAACAGAAAGTAACATTTCAAAAATGTTAAATGAACGTCCAACTAAGACAATTCAGAAATAAACATGAACGATGTATTAATAATGTAGGCCTATTAAACGCAGAGTAGGCCTAGGTGATTTGTTCCAGAAACATCTTTTGTTATGCTGGCAAAAAGTATGAACACATCCTGATAGCTATCACTAAGTGGTCTAAATGTGTGTGTGTGTATATATATATATATATATATATATATATATGTAATGTCATATGCTTTCACTGCTTTGAGACATGAGGTAGTTTAAACCCATAAGGTAGGCAAATTTCGGAGAGGCTAGCAATAGCGAGCTAGCTTTGAAAGCATAAATCCAGCCATCCCTTCACTCCAAAGCCACGCCTCCTTCAAACACATGAAGGGAGCAAACAAAAGGAGATGGTGCTCGATGCAGAGCCAAATGGGAGGAGCTAGAGCTCGAGCTCCCCCTTTTCTGGAGCTCCAGCTCCACCTCGCTAAATTTAGTGGGCGGGGCTTCAATGCAGCGTCCAATGGGAGGAGCTAGAGCTCTAGCTCACCCTCGGTGGATCTAGTGGACAGAACATGACGCGCTATCAAGCCTGTTAATGTTAGTGCGAGTTTCACCCGTGATGAAAGGACAAGTTTGTTTTGATGCGCAAGATGCTGGCAAACATAATATTGTATTTTTCTCTAATATTTGTCATGATTATGATAAATTATAAAATTATTTATCGTTTCTGTGACAAACGCGTAAACACTTAATAAGAACATTACTCACACTGTGTGCGTGTTTCTAAAAACTGTTGAAACTTTGTATCTATGTATTATTTTCTCTTTATTACGATGAACAGTTTCGTTGTTTTCCTCACTTTTAAAGCCGCTTTGGACAAAAGCGTCTGCTATATAATTATGTAAATTACTAGACTTAAAAGGCAATGTGAAAGCTTACTATCTGTGCACCCGTTTATTTTTTGTCCACCGCAGTAACGCGTGTTATTTGTGTGAATTAATCTAAATCATCTGATTAATTCATGAAATAAAAAATAATAAGACTAGGTTACCTAATCTGCCCTTTTTGTACGTAAATGTAAAAGCATAGGCTACTCCAACAGGCCAGTTGTAATTTTTTTTTTTATATTGTAAATGCGGCTGGGTGCAAGACTTACAAACCAACAAACTTGTAAACTACGATAGCTCAGTCATACTTGAGGTTTCAGGCGTCATTTATATGTGGAAATAAATCTGATATGAATTGGATGTGCATTTTGGACCTGCCATGTAAGCAGACAGTCGTACGTAGGCCTACGTCATTAAAATTGTGTCTTTTTATAACAGTTTCCGGTACAGATATATCTATAACAAATGAAACTCTTGTTGACTAACAGAGTATTTATTTAGTTAATTTGTGTTAAATAAAAATCGAGCTGGCGCTGAAATGTTGCTTTTGAAATCATGCTGAGTGCTCGTAGTCGATGCTGCTGCGCGAAAGTTAACCTCCGCCTGCGCGGCCCCGCCCACTAAATCCAGTGAGGTGAAGCTGGAGCTCCAGCTCCTCCCATTTGGCTCTGCATCGAGTACCACTCTTTTGTTTGCTCCCTTCATGTGTTTATACCGCTTTTGTTTGCTCCCTTCATGTGTTTGAAGGAGGCGTGGCTTTGGAGGGAAGGGATGGCTGGATTTATGCTTTCAAAGCTAGCTCGCTATTGCTAGCCTCTCCGAAATTTGCCTACCTTATTACCTTTATTATGAGTTTTCGTGACAGTCCAGGCCCAGAGCTCCCGATGAACTGAAGTGTAATGCGAGGGTTTGTTTTACAAACTTGACGGAAGCGAGGACAGGCAGATCAGAACAAATTCCATTCACAAACGAGTTTTGTCTTTTTTGCGTATCAACATCCAAATACAAATCGCACTTTTAGGCTAAATGGAAACTGGACCAGAGAGGTTGGGAAATATTATGAAATCTTGGGCATTGTGTTAATGTTTCTCTCTTTTTCTCTCAGTGTGTCGGTGTTTTGGCATTCCCACACGTCCAGTCTCAAACTTCAGTTCTGCTCATGACACTGACAGTTCCTTGACAACAGATGTTTATTTAGACGAGCATCTTAAAGAAATTAAACACCTTAACCGGGATTCAATCTGGTAAGATCGTGTCTTTGTATTTACGTGTTATTTTACTATCGTCGCAATGCTAAAAAATATTTTTAATATATATTTTGAATGTTTTTATTTTCTATTTTTTTTTTTGTTTTCATTTTAAGTATAGTAGTTTAATTTAGTTAAAATAGCCTAATTTTATTTATCTTCGAAATGTCTATAGCCTACAGTTTTTATTAATTTTTATTTTGGTAGGCCTACATCAATTTATACTAACGTTACATTAAAATGGGAAATGTGGCAACTTGCTGAAATAAAATGAGTTTAATGTTTTTAATATTTTATTTTAAGTATAAGCCCATTTTCCTTGTTCCATGATACTGCAGTGTGTCATACAATTGGCTTTATGCACAGCTTCACTACTTCCTGAACTTCAGCCAGCACTTTGTTTCCTGTCTGCCATTATTGGACAAACTGATTAATCCAGGTGTGCCTGGCCTCAGTAACAATAATCAGGCACACCTGGATTAATCAGTTTGTCCAATAATGGCAGACAGGAAACAAAGGGCTGGCTGAAGTTCAGGAAGTAGTGAAGCTGTGCATAAAGCCTATTGCAGGACGCCTCATGAAGTAGGCTATTTGTGATTTCATAAAAGTTGTAGGTTCATTATTGTTTGTATAGTTCGCTCCCTATGCAGTTGTCATTAGTTCTTGGCAAGTGTGGAGCCTGGGGCCTTGAGATAGTACCTTCACTCCGTCTGCCTGTACTCGTTTGCCCTGCATTTCTGGTTTTCTGTCAGGTTAAGCACTACATGTATTACCTTTCTTAATGCATTACATTTCGAGATACATACTCATTTAATTGGTTGCTTAAAACAAGGAATGAGGGAAAAAAAAAAAACACATAGGCCTAAGCAGGATAAGCGAGGCATGATCGTGGTGACCTGGGTTTGCATGGAGCTGGTTCCACGCTACACGTCTCGTTTTTTATTTTAATGCAACACACTAGCTGACATGCATATACATCCATCACGAGCAAAAAAAAAAATAAATAAAAAGGAAAAGAAAGGGAAGGAAAAAACACACACACCAAAAAAAAAAAACAACAGCAAACAAACAAACAGGGTAAGCATGGCATGTGTGTGATGCCCAGAGGTGGGGAGTGTTCTTGGTGGTGAGTGATGGGGGGTCCTTGGGCCCCAGGCTCCGGTGCACATCGGCTTATCGCCTATAGCCCATTGTAGTGTGTCTTGGCCAAGGGGAGATCAGAGACATCATTTTTTTATTTTTTATATTAGCCTTAATTCTTTTTCATTTATTTTCTTTTCTTTTTTAATTTAATTTTTTTGGATTATTGTTTTTATTTAATTTTTTTAATTATTATTATTATTATTATTATTATTATTACTATTTAGTTCATTTTTATGATGTCTGTTGTATCTGTAAGACTTTTTTTCTGTTAAGTTATTTCCACTTACACACCCAGTAATACATACGCACACACACACACACACACACACACGTTTATGTATGTTATTTTCATGTGAATGTCTATGTATGAGACCTTTATGTTTTTTGTTGTCATAATAAAAAAAAATAAAAAAAGGAATAGTTCACCCAAAAATGAAAATTTCCCCATAATTTACTCACCCTAAATCCTAGCTGTATGACTTTCTGCTTTCAGTCAAACTCAATCGGAGCTTTATTAGACAACATACATGCTTTGTAATGGCATTGAATAGTGCCAAAGTTTTTGAGGCTCCAAAAAGCTCATACGTAATCCATATGACTCCAGTGGCTTAATAAATGCCTTCTGAAGCAAAGCGATGGGTTTTTGTAAGAAAAATATCCATATTTATAACTTTATAAACTATAATCCCTGGCTTCCAGCAACAGCCGGTCACTATTCGGTCACTATTCAATGCCATTACAAAGCTGGGAAAAGCCAATGACATATTATTTAATAGAACTCCGATTCTGTTCGGCTGAAAAAAAAGAAAGTCATTTACACCTAAGATGGCTTGAGGGTGAGTTATGCTAGTCACATTATGGGATAATTAAATTTTTTGGTGAACTATTCCTTTAAAGTTGCTGGTTTTCTCTCTATGTAGGAACTTCCATGTGTGGAATGAGGCCTGGATGGCTCGTCCCGACCTCCCATCTGGTTTTGGAGGTTGGCAGGTGGTTGATTCCACTCCTCAGGAGACCAGCCAGGGCGTCTTCTGCTGCGGCCCAACATCTGTTGCTGCGGTCCGCGCTGGACAGACCTTCCTCAAATATGACACGGGCTTTGTTTTTGCTGAAGTATGCTAATTACTTTCCTATTTATGTTTAATGATATCTAATGTTTTATTAGCATATCTGCCTCATATTTTTATCTGTCACACATAATGTCACCACGTAGATTTATAATATGGTGTGCTATTAAATATTTGGCTCTTTGTGTTGTAGGTGAACAGCGATAAAGTCTACTGGCAGCGCAAAACTAACGGGACCTTCGATGTGATTCGGGTTGACAAGAGCGCAGTGGGTCACTGCATCAGCACCAAAGATGTCGGCTCAGACAAACGTGTGGACATCACACACCTCTACAAACACCCAGAAGGTGAAAATACACATTAAATAATGACGTGACAGTTGTGATAAGGTTTGCACTTACACGCGACAAAAACGTTTGCATGCTTTTGAAATGCTTAATTTTAAAAATACATAATTATTTTATAATCAAAATATTTTTTTCTTGTACAAAAAAACCTGACATTGTCACTTCTAAAATATATATATATATATATATATATATATATATATATATATACTATAGTGTATCAGTATCAAATGTATTTATAAAGCACAATTTTAAAATGTACTTCAAAAATGTAAAACTTTATACAAAAAGTACTGCTATCAAATCGATTAATCACATCTAACATGAAAATGTGTAAAAAAAAATATATATGAGTGTGTGTGTGTGTGATATATATATATATATATATATATCACACACCCTCACTCATATATAATGTTTTGTACAAATTTTCATGTTAGATGTGATTAATCACGATTAATCGATTTGATAGCAGTACTTTTTGTATAAAGTTTTACATTTTTGAAGTACATTTTAAAATTGTGCTTTATAAATACATTTGATACTGATACACTATAGTATATATATATATATATATACATATATACATATATAAAATGTATTTACAAATTTTTATGTTAGATGTGATTAATCATGATTATTTGATTTGACAGCACTAAAATAAAGCATTGTGAAAATTCAAAAACAATAGTAACATTTAGTAACATGACTGATGAATTTACACATGGTTTGTCTTAAAGCATATTAAAAACACCACACAGACATATAAACAATTTTAAAAACTTTAAAAAAACTTTAAATGTGCTTCTAATTATCCCTGCCTTCTCATTGATCAGGTTCGGAGCAGGAGCGCACCGCTGTGGAAGCGGCCTGTAGCTTCGGCTCCAAGCGATCCGTCTACTCTCCCACCAGTGCCAGTGATGTGACTGTTGACGTGTCCATCCAGGGGTATGGACCATGTGTTGGTCAGGATGCTGTGCTGTCCATCCTTCTGAAGAACAACAGCAGCGCTCCTCGCAGTGTTGATCTCTACAGCCAGGTGACAGCCAACAAGATCGTCCTGAAGAAGGACCAGAGCAGTGTTGAGCTCAAGCCCAATGAAGGTGAGAGATGATGATCTCAGCAGCAGAACAACACATGAGACATTTGTGATACTTAACAATTGTTAGTCATTTTTTGGTAATTGAAATAAAGCTGAAACATAAATATTAGATGAAACACTTAAATGAAAATTACAACTGCAAGAACACTGAATTAAAGAAATAGAAATTTGAAAAAACAAACAAAACAATAACAATGAAAAGGCACACAACAATTACTAAAACCGAAACTTGTTTTGAATGACTTTGGATGACTTTAATATATATTCAGTTTTTTATTTTAATTTTATTTTACGTTTTTTAAACTGAAGTACTAAACTGCAACTGCAATAACACTTAATTAAAGCTAAATAACTTACTATAAATATCGAAATAATATCAAAGAAAAAACACAACAAAGAACTTAAAATTAAATAAAAAAAACTTTATTAATTTAAATAAATTATTAAATATTACAAATGTTAATACATACTATAATAGTATATAAATAATATTAAAGTAGCACTGGTAGAGTGTTGTATACTAGTAAAATAGCCTTTTTAATTCTACTAACATTCCATTTAATTCAATAACCCAGATGATACTAGTAACTACATTTTATTATCATTATGAATAATAAAATATAAATATTAGATGAAAAACGTATCAAACCAACAAACAAATAAAAAGGACAAAAGCACACAACAAAACTTTTAAAATTAATTTAAAAACAGAAAATATAAAAAAAAATACAAGCTAATTAAAAACAGTAAATACTATAGAAGTATGGTAATTATAGCCTACTAATAACACTGGTATTGTTGTCTACTTGTAAATAAGATGAAAGCAAATTCATTCTATTTTAATTCAATAATTCATAATTAATATGGTAACACTTTAGTGAAGTGTTACCATATTAATAATAATAATAATAATAATAACAATATGTGTTATTATTATATTATTATTATTATAATGATAACAATATTTTAACAATAAATAAATAAAATGTCAGTTAATTTTCATTTCAGTTTTTTAAGTGTATCTAATATTTATATTGTATTAACACAATGGTTACATTAATGGTAATTGTATTGTACTTGCAACCAAATATTGTTATTATTAATATGGTAACACAAAGTGTTAAGAAACTTAAAGATAAACTTAAAAAAACTGAAATGAAAATTAACTGAAATCATTTTTAATTGAAGTACTAAAACTACAACTGCATTAACAGTTATTTTGAAACACAAATTACTAAAACAAAAAGTTACATTAAAAATGCTTAATATAAAAATTAAAGCAATAAATTATATTATAGTATAGACCTATAAATACTTAAATAAAATAACACTGGTATAGAACTTGTAAATAAGACAAAACCAATGTGATTCAATAACTGATATGGTATTTGTAACCAATTGTTCTTATTGATATAGTCCATTTTAAATGGTGATGTGTGTTTGGAGTCTCACGAATGTTTCGGCTGTGTAGTGCGGTCTCTGGAGTGGACCCTGCACTATGAGGAATATAAGGAGAAGCTGCTGGGTCAGTCGGCTCTGGTGCTCGCTCTCTCGGGACGGGTCACTGAGACCAAACAAAGTCTGGCCAAACAGTTCAACTTCAGACTGCGCACACCAGACCTCATCATCGCTGTGAGTTTAAACGACTCCTGCTGAGAATATTACCCAGCTGGCTGGCGACGATGCATTAATGCGGCGCGTGTGTGTGATTTTCTCTCTCAGCCTGTATGTGATGCTGTAGTGGGCAGAGAGATGACAGTCAAGATCAAATTCCAGAACCCACTGCCCCGTGTGCTGAAGGACGTCGTAATCCGGATCGAGGGACTGGGAATGCAGAATGTCAAAACCACTCACTACGGGTAAGACGTTCATTTGCAATCACTGAATCAAGTTGTTTTCTGCTGAAGTGTTTTTTTTATCAATTAATGTTCACTATGATTTTGCTGCTTAAAAAAAAAAAAAAGAAGGTTAGGTTACACGTTGTACTTGTAACGTGCGTCCTGAGTAATATTAATGAACTACATGCACTTACTATAGAGTTACGGTTAGTTACTTGTAATTATGCATAATTTACTGTTATTACAATAGAAAGCACACACACTACGTCACCTTAATTTGTTTTTGTTTTGTTTTTTTACTAAATTTAAGAAAAATCAGTTTTCTAAAGACGATTAGTTATACAATCCTTCATTGTCTTGCGGCTCGTGAGTATAACGGTATTAAGACATAATGTTTTACTGGTTTCTCTGATTTAAACTTCAACAGCAAAAAATGATTTCCGAAGTTTTATTCATTTTTGTGAATTGATTCACCAAAGTCTGTTTCAGTCAATTCATTAAAAACTCTGGATCCTTCATTGAAGTCTGCATTTTTCATGTATTAAAATTTTATGTTGATTATAAAAGATATGTTGATATATATATATATATATATATATATATATAAAATTAATTTAACAACTACTAACTACCAATATACATTAGTGGCCAAAAGGCATGTCAGTAGATGATATTTGATTTTAATGACCGTACAAGTTCAATTAAACCCTCAAAATATGAGGAAAATATTTTACATTTTTTAAATATGAGGGAAGAACAAAACACTAAAGTTGGTTAAGGTATTTATCTGACAAAATTATTAGGCAATCTACAGCTACATGATTTATTTTACTATGCATAAAAAGGATAGAAAAACAAAACAAAAAACATACATAACTGACTACAACATTTAGCTTAGTTAATATTTTATAGCTTTTTTCTCATTTTTGCATGTTCATAATTTCTTTGTACGACTACGTGGCATGTTTCATTGCGTTATTATCACAAATAAAACAATTAAATCTAAGTACAACTACGCAATATGCTGATAAATTATGTAATACATGTTTCATACTATTTTATATATACATAATATTTTATATATATATATATATATATATTACACACACATACACTGTATATCAAATAACTATCTTTCATATTTTCTCTCAGTGATATCGCAGGCCAAGCCACAATGAGTCTGACAGAGACAGTAGTTCCCAATCGCTCCGGCTCACAGAAGCTTCTGGCAACACTTGACTGTCCTCAGCTCACTCAGGTGCATGGAGTCGCAAACATCTTGGTCAAAGACCGCTGAGAAACCTTGACTTCATCTAGTGAGCACAAACATCTACATTCTCAAGACATTGATAACTACACTGAGGCTTCAGCCTTGTCTTAACCTACACAGTTCAAACATGGTGCTTTTCAAGGTGCATATTATCCTGGATTTTTAGAGGGAGTGTGAATGTTTCACTGTCACATTTAAATGATGTCCTTGTATAAGATATTATACTTATGGGCAATATTCATCCCACTTGAACAAAAGGTTTGGGTTTGAATGTTCGGCTGGTTAGCCTCTGCTGGTAGATCTGTACCAAACAATAAACGCAAAAAACAAAATAACTCCCGTTGTTTTTTTTGGTCACACAAATCATACTATCAATAGTCATATTCATTCCTTCAATACATTTACACTTAAAGTGGTAACACTTCTATGTATAATGCAATATAAAGGTGTTCATAATTAATGCTATAATATATATGATATCCTTTCATAAATAATTGTAATCAAAGTTAAAATGCATTTTAATATATGCAGATTCCTTGTTACATCTGAAATTGGTGATTTTGTCATGTTTTAAGGCATTACTTTCTAAAGTTATGTACAATGAATACAGAAGTATTATAATGTATTATGGTTACAATTATTTGAGAGACCATACATTGCATTACAAGGCATAATTAATGCATTAAAATACTTTTATAATGCATTATAAAGACTTAAGTGTTACTCATTAAAATTCTTTCTCCATCCCTGGTGCGCCTCGAGCCGAGGGTGTAACCTGTGACACCTGTCTTTACTAATCGACCAAAACCACAGGAATTAACTCATTAGTGGGTTACAAGGCTCACACAGAACTAAAACATGTAGTAGTAAACAGTTTCAAAACTGAAAACTATAAACACACCTGTCAAAGTGGGGCATGTAAGAGCAGCTTCTTAACACTTCATTAACAAAAGGCTTTTCATTTTATTCCACAACATCTCAAACTCACTATTGAAACCACTGCATTGTTGAGTTTTATATTAACTGTTTAAATGTGGCATGATTTACCAGACTTTGTTTAATTCAGCATATTCAGCTGTCTTGATAAATGAACATGTACACAGTACACACACACACACACAGAAGTGTTTAAAGCAGTCACATTTATTGGCCTCTTCTATGCACATTTACTAAACAGCCAGACAAGCTGGCAAACGGTTTTCGAGACATTTTACAATGGGACTTTCCACAAAGTTTACTAAAAAATAAATACAAGACTCAAAAGTGTTGCACAGATCAAAAATATACAAAGGCTTATAATTAATTATAATTAATGTAAACTTTGAAAACATTTTACATAAGAAACACCCTGGAAACAATTTTAAAAGGTATTATATTTACAAATTTGTACAAAAAAAAAAGAAAAACAAACATTAGTTGCTTGAAGACTTCAGTCTAGTACCAGGAGAGACGTCACATAACTGTGTGTTCAGTACAGTGTTTGTCCAACTCTGAAATCCTTTGGTACACAAATCTTTGCATGTTACCATTCACCAAGCATGCTTTAACAATATTAGATTTTTTTTCTCAACTTATAACTGATTGTGTTAACTATTCCTGTTTAAAATAGCCTTAGGTACAGCAATAGACAATGTGAAAACCTTCACAAACATACTACATCAGTGCAAATTTTAAGGTTAGACTTTACAATGTTGGAATGGTAGCTTACAAAATCGTTTACCTCTGTCTTAGAGATGGATAGTGATGGAAGTCTTAAGATTGCTTAGATTTGTAGTTGTGTTTTTCCCTTTGTATTACATCTTTACCTAAAGCTAGATAGTTGCAGGTAGGTGTTAGTGATCAAATAGCTGAAGACAGCTCAAATACTTGGTCCTGTAAATGATCCAAAGACTGAATCTCACACCAATAGCAAGGTAAGTCGCAAAAACACCAGGCGGTCAATGGTACAAAGGAGAGAAATGCCAAATACACCACTGGACATCATTCAGTTTCAAAGGTTCATTAACACGGTAGCTTATGTCATTAGTATTTTTTATATTATTTATAAGTGGTTTTATTTTCTGTGTTAGATTAATCTCTTTTAAAACCAGTGTTTTCCCAATAAAGCTTAACCTCTGAAAGAAAAATTCCATAAATAAATCTGCAGGCATAAATTGATCAAAGCCCAATATTTCATAGACTCTAGTTAACTCTTACACTTTCGTACCAAAATGAAAAGCATGAGGTGAGTCTTGGAAACTGATTTAAAAAACGATAACCAAAACAGTAGTGCAAATCCACGTTCAATCTTTTTTACAACCTCTCTTCTTTGATTCGCACCATTTTCAGCACATCCTCATACGCACAGATTTACCGATCCAGCAAAGAAATATTGTCTATGACTTTAAGACGCAAACCCCTCTTACTGCAGACTTGCTCTGTCTCAGTCTGACTTGACTCTACATCTCTGTAGTCTTTCTTTGGATATTTTTTTATTGTCTGTGCTACTTGTTTTCCATCAGTGTCTAGGACGATACCCAACTTAAAGTCCTTCTGGTAACTTTCCTCATTGCCCTCTCAACATCGCAAACTCAAACCCAAAGCAACACAAACCCCAAAAGCCGACTGACCAAAAGCACTTTCACTACACACTTCTACAAACTTCTACTTGTCCTTCTACACGTTATTCTGCCATAGTCCATTTTACTACATATAAATGTCTTTGAAAACGATTGTCAACAGTGTTTCGATCTGATATATTAGGACAAAAACAGACATACTGATGATGCAAATTCATTGATGCTCTCAAAAAATGATGTACCAATATCGGCTCCGCTCTGAAGTTTTATTGCATGCAGTTAAGTCGATCTATTAAAGTGAAATATATAAAAGCTACAACCACTGCGGTAGATGCATAATTTCAAGTTGGCTGTAAAAAGCTTGCACAGTATTAGTCCTGCTTTGTGGGTCAGTGATCAATAACCAAAAACGTCACTTTACAATGAGCAGAATCATTAATATATGAGAAACGATTGGTACGGTATTCACAGAATACATCTAGTGCCCGTGTTGTAGCTGTTGTTGTTTTTCTTAGATCAATTCATTGATATAGAAACAATGGGTTGATTTATTTATTTATTAAGAAATTTGCTTAAAAAATATAAATATTGAATGGAAGGGAAGAATCATGTCGTCATTCTTTAAAATCAGATGTCGCATTAAAAGTCTTTCAATATCTTAAAAATGCCAAAAGGGACAATTTTCCAGATCGTAAATCTCATTAAAATACATTTTAAAAAATCCTATTCTATTTGTAGATATTTATTTTTATGTCACTTTTTCTTTAGTGGCATTTTATAAGATTTCTCAAAAATGTCTGATATTTTCTCAGTACCAAAAGAAGTGCAAAATAGTGGTTGGCCATCAGGATAATCCAACTCAGCTACATCTCTTGCCCAATATGATCCAGTTGCTGGCTAACTCAGAAGTACTTAGCCCATTTATGCTACAGCTATCTATACAAAAGGCCACTCTTTGATTGTCCCAAGCTGTTTGCCATAAACAGTATGTTTAAGGTACAAGAAAGATTTCCCTTCTTTTAACATCTTCTGGACCCATTTTCACAGTTACCCCTGTACAGTACTGTTTCTAGACAATGTTAAATGTGACAAAAAACATCCGTGAATAATTACAAAGTGATGGATTTTTAGCATGTAGTTTTCTCCACTCTCATTCTCAAATGAATGGTACACAAACAAAGCATTTACATTAAATAAATATGCTCATGAAAGTTATTGGATCACCACCACTGAAACCATCATCAGAATGATTTGTTCTTTTTGATACAAAAGGGTACAGACACTATGTAGTTTGTCTATGGTTTACGGTCTTCTTAAGAATAGATACTTAAAAAATATATAGTATGCCAAGAGCACAGCATTATTGACTAAATGTCAAAGATTGTGATGCTCAAATTCTAAGATGCATTTTTCAGGAGGATCGGTCATCATGTGGGCTTCCATCTGAGTTTTCTGTTTCCCCTTCTGATATGGCCTGCATGGGAGCAGTGTACAGCCGACTGCGTGTACTGTAGCGGCTACTATTTGCAGCTGGTGGCATCCTTGACCGGCCTTGTCTAGATGAGGCAGATGTGGGAAAAGCTTTTGTGGAGAAGCCCTCAGCATACGATTTTGGAAAGGGGCTGTGGATTTGCTCATGATTTCCCTCTGGAAACTGCTGTTGTAAAGGAGAAAGTGGCTCCTCAAGTGGTCTAGAACCCTCCATCAGGAGCTCACCGGGGCTTTTGGGCGCAATTGGGCTCTTTAGGATCTCCGCAGCAGACATGCGATAACTGGAGTCGGACCGACTTCCCTTTTTCAACAGCAGCAATTTGAACTCTTCATTTGAGGTACTGGATTTTTTGGCACTCCTATAAATTGGACCCGGGGTTCGCTGAGTTTGAATAGATGGACTTGCAGGCACGTTTGGGGTGCTTGGCGAAGTTGCAGGATTAGTTGCAGAGCCATTCCCAGCGACAATGGTTAAACGGCTCCGCACTGATTCTCCAGAATCTTTCCTGCCCAGCATTTTTCGTTTTGACCTAAGGTGGAAAAACACAAATAAGAGACGATAAGAATTTGGGGATTTTTCACTCTATCCCCGCCGTTGAAAATTGTCAAAAGTGCTGGTGCTGGCAAGCAACGTTTTTCAAAAACACTGGGGGGGGGGGGGGGAGAAGTTAATTTTTGTTTTGTTTTTATCATCAAAAATATACCAAACTTGAAACACACCTGTGAATCATGGCAAAGAGATCCTCTGTTGTGCGACTTTTACTTGGTGAAAGAAAAACGCTATCATCCTCAGATTTGTATTCGTCTGTCAGAGGGGACACTGTTGGATCGCTTGGTGTGGACTCTGAAATAGAAACTCTGAAACTCATTCCAATTCAAAATGTCTGAAATATTACAGAACATGGCAGCTAGTTTACCTAGTAATGGAAGGATTACACAAACATACCTCTGCTAAAATAGTCTTCTGTGTCTGGTGTTGACCCTTCCTCTACATGTTCCTGTGAGGCACTTCTGGTTGGAACACCTGATGTTACAGATTCTTCTCCAGCACCGCTAATTGGAAAAACTTGCAATTTCTCTGATCTTTGCTTGACAATATCAGGCACTTGGTCAAGAATATCTGACCTCTTTGCTAGACCATTCTGACCAGGGCTTCCCTCGTTTGGCTCAGATCTCAAAGGCTGGTTTTGCTCAACTTCCAGACTACTCTGGGGAAAGAAACTTTTTGAGGTGCTCACCTTTTC
The DNA here is from genome assembly GCA_030578255.1 of Tiaroga cobitis. NCBI lineage: Eukaryota > Metazoa > Chordata > Actinopteri > Cypriniformes > Leuciscidae > Tiaroga > Tiaroga cobitis. Next base: position 5,466,270 of record CM060613.1, read on the forward strand.
TGCAACTTCTGGAGAATTCCCCAATGTCAGTTCATCCATGTTCTCCTCATTAGACTGGGCCTTAAAAGCAGTCATGCTCCAAAGAGGGGATGGGGCTAATCGGTCATATCTATTTCTTGCACCAAAATGGCTTGCTATATTCTTACCAGCTAGTCCATCTACTGGGGTAAACAGTGATTCACAATTGTCCTGAGAGGAAGGTTCTGTGAGAAGGGGTCTATAGGGTGGAGGTTTCCTAGTTTCATGGGGTTTTTTGTGAGTAGGTGGGCTGATGATAGTCACAGTGGGACACTTAGGCCTAGTGGCAGTATCAGTGTTAAGTCGATCGTAGCTCCCTTCTCCAGATTTGCCAACTGAACGTAGCTGAACTGAACGAAGAACTGTAGGAGTGATTGCCAAAGGACTAGTGATTGCCAGCTCATCACTTGAAAGACTCTCCCGCTTGGTTTCTGCTGAAGCTGCTGCCTTGTGTTTGCTCTGGTGCAGGACGTGCATCTGTTTTTTGTGAATTGAAGGCTTGCTGACATTGGGAAGGGCACTTAGGTTAAGGTGGGTGGGAGGAATGATAGGCAATTCAAGGTCCCTTTTGGATGAGTACTGCTGCAAAGAAGCAAGCGAGGACTTCCTTTCTGGGACTTTGGGTTTCCTCTTGCCACCAGGAGGGGACATTGGGTGAGCGTTCGGGAAGAAAGCCGATGGAAGAGAAGATGTTGGTGTCTCTGACTGGCTTGAGTAGCCACTGGAAGGTGATGCTAGACCCACCAGCTTTTCTGGTGAAGGCAATCTAAACTCGCTTTCCACCGATGGTAGTGAAGGAGTGGTGGCCCTCGATCCTGACTGGGAAGTCTGGGATTCTGAGCTCTCCTGTGATTTAATGCATTCAATGACAGTGGTACCCGTAGCTGTGCTGGAATTTGACAATGATCTGTAAGGATCATTGGATTTCAAGTCATTAAGAAGCCAGAGATCTGCGTAGTCTGACTGGACAGCTCCCTCATCCTTAAAGGAATGTGTTTCTGTGGAGCCAAACAAAGCAACTTCTGGAATCTCTGCAGAACTCTCAACACCCCAAGCCCCCAGTGGCTCCTCACTTTCCAGCTGACTCGAGGAGCCTCCGTTTAATCCCACATGCTGAGTTCTCTCCCGGGAAGACGTTGATTTGTTCTGACCACCAGCAATCTTTGGTTCGTTCTTGTTAGTGGGAGGTCCAACATGGCTGCTTATTGTCCTCAAGGATGAGCTACGTTTTGGCGGGGATGGCTTCACCTTTGGTTTCCTTAGAGAGAGACTATTTCTCCCAAGTGTGTTTGTTTGATGTCCATATTCTGCCTGCTGCTGGTCTACAGATGCATAGTTATAAGTGAAGCTTTTGCTACCTTTAAGACCACAGTCAAAGTGCATGGAGGTATAGTAGCCCTCTGCATCTACAGAATAGTGTGAGGCGGTATCTGCCTTTTCAGAAGGTGGCCTTTCTGGTAAACTTTCAAAAGTGGCTATGCTAGCAAAACTGGGACATTCTAGGATGTTCTCTGCCCTAGAGTGCTCAGAACTGAAGTCAGGCTGGCAAGGCATGTTGTGCCTGTAGAGGGGATAGCTCCACTCACCCTCACTGGCAGTGCTGACTCCAGCATCATCAAGCATGTCAGTTGCAGTGGAAGTGAATGAACCTGTTCTATGGCTACGGAGGCCTTGCGATCGGTCTCCATGATAAGGATCAATAATGAAGCCTGTGGAATCATCATTAGTATTAGTAGCTGCATTCAATGATAGCTCTGAATCACAGTGGGATGATCCGGTGAGTGGGGGTGAGGCTGCAGGTGGAATGGTCTCTGATGTCTGGGAGGGACATGTAGAACTACTACCACTCCAGTTGCCACTCGAGGACTGGTGATCTTCCTTGTGGTCCATCTGGCTAGTCAGCACACCAGCGTTGGAAACGGAGTGAATAGGGCTACTGAACGTATCAGAACTTGACGAAATCTCACAGCTACCCATGTCAGCTTTACGAGGCAGACGGGATCGACCCCTCTCCATCCAGTCATGCTCTGTAGTTCCAGCATGTTGCTTAAATTTCAAACTGTTATGCTGGCCCTCTGGGATTGCCTGGTCATCAGTGCTTTCTTCATCATCTTTTAGAATATGTTCCCCTGGGACTGGTAGGAAGTCCTCTGCCTCAAACGGGGACAGTTCTTCCTCATCATCATCCTCATCACTTTCATCATGACCTTCATCCACCAGTCGCCCTCCCTCACGTGGGAGGCTTCGGGAACGCAGACGGGAGCCTACTGAGGCGGTGAACATTGTGTCAGAGTTGTCAGGCAGAGAAGATATGTTCCCTGTGGAATGGGACAGTGACACAGTCACGCCCTGCCCCCTTTGTGCTCTGATCCGTCTACGTGAGGGTGCAGCCCCAACAATCAACAATTCTTCTGTCTGGCAACCAGAGTCCTTAGTGTTGAGGCGAGAGAGCGTGAGATCCTCTTGGCAAAGTTCAGGGTTGGTGTGGACTATCACAGTACGTTCTCTGGCCACTGGAGACTCGTCAGAATCTTAAAAAGTGATGAAATATGTTTTTAGTAATACATTTTATTTTTGTGACATTTACTATTATCACATTTAAATACAATTAATAAACAAGTAATGAAAACAAAAAGAGTGATAGGAGAATGCTTCACACACCCAAATCCTGCTGCACTCGTCTGGGAATGCCAGTGATCGTTTTCCGTCTCCTTAGCTTCCTCCGCCGTTGAAGAACTGACTGCGAATGGACTAGTGAGCAGCGCACACTGGCCTCTCTGTCGAACCCAACCCCTGCAAAGAGCAACAGACATGTGAGAGGGTGTTGGGAGCAAGCCACTTTTTTTTTTGCTTCTCCATACCATGTTTCTCACACTCGTTTTTTTTATTTTTTTTTATTTTAGCCATAATAATTATTAAAAGAACACACTTATAAATTAATATAATTATTTATTTTACAATACATTCTTGAATATATTTAACATATTATATTATAAATGTAATACTTTTTATGTTTCTAATATTTTACGGTATATAACAGTACTTTACCATATCACATATAAAAAATCGACATTTCTCCATGTAATGCATCATTATGCAAGTTTAAAATCTCAGAAGAAAAAAATGCATGTATTATAAAATCATAAATGTAACAAAAAAAGATGGTTTCTGTCATGTTAAAATATTTTAACTGACACAAAAATACATCAGACAACAATACGCAATGCCATGCAAGGTGAAAGGAGCGACATATTCAGGACGTCAGAACAGAAAACAACCAGGGTTGAAAATGGGAGTATATCTGTCCTACCCGACCCCAGCCTTACTCTCTAGACTGCAGCCTGCTGCTGTTCTCTTTATTTGAAGCTTTATTTGTTTTGATGTTTGTCCAGTGTCATGCATCATGACTCTCATGTGATTGCAGGCTTGGCCCTTTGAGCACCAATTACACCACTGCGCCTGTGATGTGCAATTTCCAGTCGACACTGTCTTTGATTCAATCCATGCTGACGGGCACTGCAAAAATCCTGTTCCAGTCAAGCCTGGAGTAGATATATTCAGCCTCTTTGTAATTCTAATGCAACTGATTAGCATGCACAAAACGCTTTCTTGACTCTTTGCATTACCTGGCACAAAGAAAGTAACCAAGACAACTAAGAACTTTTTTGTTTCAAATTTTATGACTTGCAGATTTTAGCCTACTTTCCAATGTGTCTAATTTTAATGTATTTGGGTGATTCTTCCATTTGAGCACTTTTGACAACTTGAAAATGAAACTTCTTCAAACCATGTTTCATCTATGTCAGTGGTTCTCAACCTTTTTTGGGCCAGCGCCCCCTATCCAATATCCAAGTCCTTGAAACGAATGCCATGTTATGAGCGAGTCAAGCGAGTGAGAGTTAACAGATGAAATAAGTACAAAATTAAAATTTATTAATACAATTAAACTATACTCCACAGTGATTAATCCCCCCCAAAAAGCTATAAGTTGCATTGGCATAGCAATAGCAGCGTTTCTCACAGGTTGTTTGTTAAATCTGTGGTGGGTGGTCCTCGAGCCTTCTAGAGGGGTTCGGGGGCATGCCCCCCTGTAAGAAAATGTTGTGCATTTTAATGTTAAATTCATCAATCTGGTGCACTTTGAGAGTTCAAAATTAAAAGCTCCACCCATTTTCAGTGTGCAAATTAAACAAAGGAAAATTCAAACCTCTTTTAGTTGTCTGTCTACATTACACTACTACATAATAGTTATAATATTAATCCCATGACAGTAATAGCCATATATTGTAAAACAAATGCACTGAAAAATAAAGGACGGTCATTAAAGCGGTAATGTTTGCACGTAGGTTTTATTACTCATTTAGGAGAGTATTGCAAGAAGCTACTTACATTAACCTTACTTTCGAAAAATAAATAAATACAATCCTGATTTCTCATGAAAAATTATGTTAGAATTGTAGGCCTAAAATACCTTGGTATCAGCTGGTTTTCATTAATACAATTACAATTCATTTGGTTTGTCGTGATTAATTTGTGTTCATAATCAGTAAAAAAATTATATATATATTCTTTTTTTTTTTTTTTTTTTTTTTTTTTTTTTTTTTTAAATTATATATATATTCTAACAAGAATAAACACATATTATTAATTAAATTGAATGAAATTATTATTGTATCATTAATTATTTTTAACTATCTTGAAACTATCCAAGCAGTGTTTCGCGCTCAGATGTGATGGCGGAATACATTACCAAAATGTGATTGCAGAACATATTTAAATTATCCATCAAATTGTCATTTTCTGCTTTCTGTCTTGCGAGTTAACAAAAAATGCCGGACCAGTAAATTACTTGGTGAACAAATAAAACATTTTGGCATTAGGCATTGGGAATGAAAATGCCTAAAAATGTTTAAAAAAGGTTTACCTTATAAATAGAATTTAGTGTGAATGGGAACATGATTTATTGAAAATATATAAGTGTTTCTTAAGTCAATACTTTTTAATGGCTTGTCAACTTTCCATTCCTCCACTGCGTGATTCTAGTCGTCAAAACACAACTTGTCAAAACTCCGCCAATCACAACAAGCGTATCGGTGAGAACACTCATTTAAACAGCATACACACACCCAAACTTGACTGCACATCATATTTTTGACATTATTGGCACCATAGACGCGCACACACAATATGACCTCACGCTCTGCGCATGTTTTAAAACATATTTTAACATATAAATAGTCCTAACACTTTTTAAATGGCCCACTTAAAGTGTTTATTACAAATAAATGATACAATTCTTAAAATTAATAAAAGTAAATGAACAAAAATATTTAAACTCATGAACGCCCCCCATTAACACCTGAACGCCCCTTGCTTCCAAAACAGTAAGTTAACGTTACAGGAGTCACCAACCCGTCGATCGCGGTCGACAAGCAGATTTTGGAAGCATTTTTAAGTCGATTGCGAAGAGTTTTCAAAACCAGAAAAAAACAATATTTTTATTCATTATTATTTATTTATTTGTGTGTAGTAAATGGTGTCTAGGGGATGCAGAGGCGTGCGCGCTGTTACAATCACGTCATTTTTGCCGCGCGCACCTTTGCGCTCATGCGGACGTACGCGTCGAGTATAAACAATGCTTTACGCTTTAACCAGCTCAGCCACAGCCCTACAGCATAACAGCTTATATTAGCCAGATAAACTTTTACTACCCTGTTAGAAAAAATATGTAGTTGGATAGTTTCATGTGGTTCTTCTCCCTCGCTGTATTATGGGATTGCTATGTGGGGAGAAATGTGCTGGTTACGTTTGTGAGACAATCAGCTGATTACTATTATTATATTATATATTAAGACCCTTGATCCTCACCTGACTATGGCTTTTTAAACTTTATCCATGATGTGGTTTATAATGGACTGTGGTACAGAGACTTGGCTTACTCTGGCTATTCTCTGCTGTCTCAGACGACGATATGTTTATCCCGTTTTAGCAACCGGAGCTTCTTCGAAAGGGAGGGGTGAGCAGTGGGCCCTTAGTGCAACTCGCAACCGAACCGCTAGATGCCGCTAAAATCTACACACTGCACCTTTAAAACAGAATAAGGTTTTAAAAGTTCCCCAACTGAAAAAATCACCCGTTTACTTTATCCATCTATGTTTCAGAACTACTAACCTTTTATTTATTAAATGAATGACCACTTAACACCAACTTATAGTAGTATGAGCTAGTAATGTGAATAATCAATTTCCGTAACTGCTTTTTGCATTTAATTAAGAAGAAACAACAGCCAAAATGAGTGTTTATAAAGCTAAGATGTCAACCCCTCTCTCTCTCTCTCTCTCTCTCTCTCTCTCTCTCTCTCTCTCTCTCTCTCTCCACATGTTGTTCTAAATGGTGATGGTTAGGGAATGAAGTGGCACTGAGACTGAAGAGGGAAACTTAATGGACATGTAAAAGATCTCTCACTTAGCAAAGCTGATATCGCTGAGGGGGAAGTATCGTTGGCGCCCTCCTCTGAAAACAATACACGCAAAATTCAGCGTTCTCACAAGTTGATCCTTCTGTTCATTGATGCCAGAGGAGAACTTTGGTCAAGATGTTTTCATATGCATTTAGTTATGAGATGCAACATATACTGTTCCTGAGTTATGCTAGCACTAGAAAAACTATCACAGCAAAAATATAGGCAGGTAAAAGCCAATATCTTGTCATTTCTGATCTGATAGAGGGATTAAGAAAGGACCAAGAGAACCCGAACAATAAGTGTGAACACACCCTTAATCAAGAATTGGCACAAAAGCTCCTGGCATTATTTGTTTTTATCATTGCTCTATACATACTAAATTTGCTCACTTTTACAACATCACTAGATCCTAATGGACCAAAGTTCTCCTTCAGTAGTGACAATCTCACCAGACTTGAGCCATATGTAGTTGAGCAATAATAGAATGAAAGTAGCTTTTCTTTCATTTAAACTGTCCTTTATAACAACCATTTAAGTGTCAGACTCAGTTCTGACTCATGCATTATCACCAGCAAACACTAGAGGCATTTACCTGTTACGTTAATGGGAACGATGCATGAGGTGATGACTCGAGACTCCGTCTTCATCTTCTCTTCTGGTGTAGGTAATGGTAAGATTCCAGCCCAGTTTGTCTGTTTGTCCAGCGTTGAGGGCACGTTTGGGATCGGGCTCTTCGGCCAGTGGCCCAGAGCCCCTGCCTCTGAATCCGAATCGACTGAAGGAGCAACCTAGAATAACATTACGGTAAAGAATATCAGAATGAGGTTTCTGCGGTTGAATGCGTCTATCATATGAATGATGTTTCCAGTGTTGCGGTGAACTTCAAGACCCCATGAATTCACTTGATTAGAGCAGTTAAAGGGTTAGTTCACCCAAAAATGAAAATTCTGACATTAATTACTCACCCTCATGTCATTTCAAAATCGTAAGACTTTCAGTCATCTTCAGAACACAAATGAAGTGCTTTCAATTAAATCTGAGAGCTTTCTGTCCCTCCATTGACAGCCTATGCAACTACCACTTTCAGGCCCCAGAAAGGTAGTAAATACATTTTTAAAGTAACCCATGTGACACCAGTGCTTTAACCTACAATTTATGAAGCAACGCGAGTCCTTTGTGCAAAAAAACACTTTATTTACAAAACATTAATCTCCCATGCGTGTTGTGTTGATGTTAGAGTGAACGTTGTTGCATGAACGCACATTGGAGATTAATATTTTGGTAAATTGTGTTTTTTTGCGCAAACAAAGCACTCGCGTCGCTTCATAAAATTAAGGTTAAACCACTGGTGTCACATGGATTACTTTAATGACGTCTTTACTACTTTTCTGGGGCTTGAAAGTGGTAGTTGCTTAGGCTGTCAATGGAGGCACAGACAGCTCTCAGATTTCATCAAAATACCTTCATTTGTGTCCCGAAGATGAACGAAAGTCTTACGGATTTAGAAAGACATGAGGGTGAGTAATTAATGACAGAATTTTCATTTTTGGGTGAACTAACCCTTTAATGTTCCTATGACATATTTCCCAATAAAACAAGAAGTTGGACCTGTTTTCTTTTAAATGGCCAATGGTCTTTATTTATGTCAATAATGGCCAATGTCAGTCACAATCTGCTAGTGACTTTTTGCTAGTCAGTGGCTATAGCAATATTTAAAAGTTGGATACTTTTGGTCCATATTTTCTGGAAAAGAAGACTGTAATTGTTTTGTGTATCTGCTAAAAGTTAACTTTTAACTTCTTGTAGAATGCTTCAATGCTAACCGACATAAACTAAAAGCAACAAAAATCTTATTTTGATTTCATGAAGTCTGTGAAACAGAGGAATAACATTCAAAATTTTGTTACAAAAGCAACATGCACATGCATAAAGAAGCGTTGACACATGCACATTTGTGTAAAATGGTTTCAGGAAAAATTTATAAGAAATGAAACAACCCAGGACACATATCTACATGAAGCATGCAACAACACTTCAGTGTTCAATTCCCACTATTCTGCACCAGCTGAAGTACACTTACTAAATCCTGTCAGATAGTTAATTTTGCAGCTAAGCTAATGAGTTAAAGCTACTGTACAAACTTACCTTGTGAAGTTTACAGAGCTTAAAAAGGTTTAGGGCTGTCACCCAGCCACATATGAACGTGCAGTGTTAAAGAGAGCTGTGATATTGAGTCTATGTGTGTCGCTTTCCCAGCCGCCCAATGAGGATCTCACAATAAACAGCAGCCAAAAAAAAAAGTGTTACCACGGAAACTTCTCCCAAAACCATAGGAGGAGGAGGAGGAGGAAAAGAAAGAGGGAAGAGGCACAAAAACAGACGGACAGAATCAAAGGGAGTTTATGGCCTTTTTGTTTGCCGGCGCTGAAATGAGGGGCAAGGGGTGAAGTGGAGTATTGCAAAGCATGGGATCAAAGCAGAAAAACGAAAAGGAGGGTATGGAGCCAAAATGAGCAGGAGAAGAGGGAAAGTAGGGGGCTGGGAATGAGCCAAATGTGACGGTTTGATTTCTCCATCTGGCTTGCGTTCAAAGGGCTATTTTGATTAGAAAAGAAACGAGACATCAGGGGACAGAAAGAATGCCATTCATGAAGTTCGAAACCAGAAAAAAAAGATGGAACGCAAAGAAACTTGAGAAAGTGAAAGTTATAGTATGTCTACAAGACCTACAGTGCTTAGCATAAGTGAACACACCATGCATCATCACATACCGTTCACCATACCTAGAGATTGGCATGGGGTACTTTCCATAAGATCATCTCTCAAGGCAAATCAAACAAGCTATTAGGCTAACTGAAATAAAACCAAGCCAATCTCTAGGTATGGTGAAGGGTATGTGCTGATGTGGGGGTATTTTAATTCCAAAGGCCAAGGGAACTGGCCAAAGGCCATGAAATAACTGGCCTTTAATAATAAAAATCTGCCTGCCTCTAGGGGAATTGAACACAGGGATGTCCTGACTTATGCACCCTGTATTTTAAGGAAGAACATTTATTTATTTACGATACATTATTCATTCGCAAAGAAAATTGGTGTCCTTAAAGTTTGGATTTTTCCTCATTTTTTAAATTAAGGCATTTAGATCCATTTCCAAAAGATGATTTTTTATTCCTCTTTTTAGTCAACTTTAGCATGGGTGTGTTCACTTATGCTAAGCACTGTATGTTTAGAGTCCAACATTTACATTTTGGCAATCTTCTAATGGCAAGTGATTAAAAAAAAATAGTAAAAATGAATAAATAAGTACAATAGTGGTCAAAAATACAATAAAAACACTAATATTGTGAAATATGATTACAATTTAAAATAACTGCTTTCTATTTTTTTATATTTTAAATGTAATTTATTCCTGTGATCAAAGCTGAATTGTCAGCATCATTACTCCAGTCTTCAGAGTCACATGATCCTTCAGAAATCATTCCGATATGATGATTTGCTGCTCAAATATTTTTGGTGCTCAATAATGGATTCGTCGATCAGGGTCAGATTATTGTTTTTATCATTCGACTTAGAAGAATCATGCATTATGTTGCAGTTCCACGTTACCAGCCTGTAAGTCAAACTGACACATCATAGCTGGTAACTTAAGGAACAAAGCCTTTTTTTTTTTTACTTGCATTCATTTTGGATGCTGCATATGCCTTAAAATTGATCAAAAAAGACAAAATTTCAAAAGGGAAGTCATGATGGAGTGCCTCTGTTCTCTTGTTCACTCTCTAAAGCATCTATGTTGGAGTCAGGCACTCAGGCAGGGGTTTGTGGGTAAGCCACAGTGCGGGGAGTTGATGGGCAATTATATTTTTCTGCCACAGACACACACACACGCAGTCAGGCAGCAGCTCTACACTGGAAACCCTGTCATTAGGAAACCTCAGACTAGCGCACTTCCGTGTGTGTGTGTGTGTGTGTGTGTGTGTGTGTGCGTGCGTCCCGGAAGACATTCCTCACATACTGTTTTCTGGAGCATAATGCTAGAGAGGGTATGAGAAGGACAATGTTTTATTAGTCGGTGCCAATTTTTATTTATACAGCATTACTAGCAGGGCTTGACATTAACTTTTTTTGCTCACCAGTCACTGTGGCAAGTGGTTTCCAAAGTTACTAGCAAGTCAGCATTTTCACTGGCCACAATTTTGACATCGATACAATGGGGAAAAACTGCCATTTAGATATTTTTAATATTATCTCATAATTTGGCAGCAGGAATATTAGGCTGCTGTCACTTTAAGACCTGACGCACAGATCCATTATACTGTTACACATGTGTTTTATTTCTCAACTGTTTGTTCACTTAACATTACTGCCTTTTTGTCAAATCTATATTTTTTACAACATTACATTGCACTCAGTTTATTATTTCAGATGCCTTTTTAAAAGACTACTATTGAAAAATGTATGTATTGTATATAAAATGAAACCCGCCAAAGTGTCTAGTAGAAGTGACTGCTGAAATACGCCGCATTTGGGGAAATGCCGGGTGTTCATGTCAAGCCTGATTACTTGTTTTATAACAGGGTTATAATAGAGTGCCGAAGTGATGACGTCACTCTGTAGGCCAAAACGCGGAAGTGAGTTAGCATTTTAGCCCTCCCGGTTCCCTCGCTCTAAAGTCTATGGGATTTTTGAATGGGTTTTTGCTAAATCGCCTGAAATAAGGTCTGTGGTGAACAAAGCCTCTAAATATTTTCACGTTTTGATCTATGACATAGAACACACAGTTATAACCTGCTTGTGGTTTTTTTTAACTTTATTGTGTCTGCTTGTGTTTTTTTAAAACTTTATATAGGCTTCAAAATGTATAAATTTTGGATTAACTTGTAAAGATTATCTTGATAGACAAAACGTGTAAGGGTCACAACTCTTTGTTAAACACAGATCTTATTTTTTGCGATTTTCCAAAAGTCTATGGGGAAAATGCATAGCTTTTCGGTCGAGGGAACCCATGCGCCGCTAGCTTCCGAGTTGTCCTACAAAGTGACGTCATCACTTCGTCACTCTATACCTTTGTAGTGAATTTCAGAGAGATTTGGTTTTTATTTGAGTATTTAAAGTCAGTGCAGAAACTGTAGATACAGTATATAATAAAGGTAATCCAAAAACATTCAGATGTGCAAAAATATAATTTGATTTTTTTAATGATTTTATTTGGCCAAGTATCTAAAATGCACACTAGAAGTGCATTCATTGTGTTAAAAAAAAGTGAATTATTTACAGCTAAATTAAATTGTTTTAACAGCCATAATTGTAAACTTTGAGATATGGTCATGCGATCAATTGAAGTATTTGACATAAATGGAAGACATGATGAGTGCTATTATATGCTTCGGAAAAATACACTATCATTCAAATTTAGAGTCACATGATCCTTCAGAAATCACTCTAATGATGATTTGATGCTCAAGAAGCATTTCTTATAATCAATGTTGAAAACAGTTGTGCTCCTTCACATTTTTGTAAAATGCCCCCGAAAATCAATTCCCCGCTTAATAAGTTTCTGACACTGTAATACACCCATTTTCTTTCATTCAGACTTGCACACACATGCACAGAAGATTATTTTGACGGTTAATCGATCCAGATGTTAGGTCAGGCGTTCTGCTGTCATAGGAACTACAGAAGGTATAGCATCAGAAGAGAAGTTTTAAAGAATGATAGATGTTAGAAAAACACAAAGAGCCATGTTAAGATTTGGCTTTCATTCATAAGAGAATGATATCTGATGAAACATCTATATTAAAGCTCATAAATGTTCAAAACTTGTCTTGAAGTTTCTAAAGAGTCTTATTTTTGTCAAAGGTTCTGATCTGGAAGCAGTTTTGGCCTCATTTGATTAGGGATGTAAAACAGCGTGAAAGTAGGATTTAGGAGACATTCGGGGGTAAAATACCTTTCTGCTCCATGGGGAAAAATGACAACACTCAGTAGGGGAGGAGGACCGGGTGCTTTGGAACTACAACACACACAAACAAACACAAAGATGGACATGAATATGAGGATGAATATGGACACAGAAATGAACACAATGAGGGAATCACAGTCTGGTGCAGGTACCTCTGCAAAACGGTTACAGTCATTCAAACTAACACAACACCAGCAATGAAGGGAGGTTCAAAAACTCATTTATACCAACTGCTATTTCAATGTTGAATAGTCTGTAACCAGGTGCCTTTTTAACTTGTCTACTTGTGTGTGCTTGTGTTAATGTCATGCGTATCACCTGTGCAAAACAAATTTCCTAAGGGATAAACTGAACTGAACTGTGCTTGTCAAAACATGACGTGATGATATAGATGTAGGTGATTATATATAATGAAGAAGTCATCTGCAGTACTTCAACTTTTATAACACCAGCTGCGTCCCGATTCGCATACATATATAGTGTGCACTAAAAGTAAGCTCTGCTGGTGATGGAAAAGTGCATACTTGCACGGTGCAGTTTGGTTCAAGAAGTATTTTCCCATTCATCACAAAAATGTTGCATACTATTTTCAACATACTATAATTTGAGACTCACTGATTCTATTCTTGCACACTATGTAGGATGGATAGTAAACTTGGCATGCGTCCTAAACAGGCAAAAGACTTTTAGGTCACAGCAAATACAAACCTGCCGTTTAATAAGCAGTCATGTTGAGCAAGATTTTGGACCAATCAGAATTGACAGTGGGCGGGACTAGCCAGTGCAACACAGAAGGATGATGTAATTTTGTAGGCCAAAACCCCGGAAACGAGTTCTGAATCAATATGTTTTTTTGAATGGGTTTTTGTTTAAATGCCTGAAATAAGGCCTGTGGTTCAAACAAGCTCAAGATATATCCACGTTTTATTCTCCGACATTAAATACATTTCGAAGCCTTTACTTGTCTTGAAAAATGTGGTTTAGTAATGGTGACATTGAAGTCATGTGACTGTAGTGTAAGTTCAATTATAGCTTACATTTAGCTAGTATTTAGGCTTCAAAATTCATAAAAGATGTGTTCATTTGTGAAGATTATCACGATGATAAATCATAAACTTTTGTTGGTAACATCTTATTTACGGCAACAATCCAAAGGAAAAATCCTATAGCGTTTTTGTCGAGGGAAACAGTGTGATGCAAACTTACAGGTCGGCCAACAAAAATACATCAGCACTCTATAGATCCAAAGCGATCAGCAATATGTTGTCACTTGTCATGACTGGTTATGAAAAACAAGTCAAATGAACATGAACAAGAAGGAATCATGTGTTATCATCTGATGGTTAGATTACAGTGTAGTAAGTAAAGATATACATAATCCAACACAGCTGACTGAACGTCTGTTAGCATCAGCCTAAAACATCCTGAAATAAATAGTGTTGTTATCACACACTGCAAAAGAGGAGTTATTTTCATAAAGACCGGCCTGGTATACAAATAACGTCCTTACAGCACCACATCCAGAGAGTTGCTCCCTGCTTTCGGATCAGCTGGATCAAAATAAACATTAAATAATCATTCAATTAAAATGACCAAATGAACTGGCAACCTGGCTTATTTACCTGCTTCTGCTTTATTCACAATGAGTCAAAATATGCAAACTATGAGACTGAAAAATTAATAAATAATCTCTAGAACCATCATGAACATCAATGCAGAGAAAAAATACTCTATCGCTGTAAGGAACATGTTGATTATGCTTCACAAGGTATATGACTCTTCTTAAAGAAGAAGTGTGCTTAATGTGCACTTTAAGTGTTCTTTATATGTTAAAAGAATATTTTAAAAGAACTATACTTGCAGATAATATAATATTAATGTACCCCAATGGTTAACACTTTACTTGAAGGGGTGTGCATAAGACTGACATGACACCTTCATAACCATGACATGACACATGTTATAAATATAAAGGAGCTTTTACGCATGTTTATGATAACTGTCATTAAAGGGTCACTCCACCCATTTCAACATTAATCTTTATTGAAAGTGGGTTATATATGTAGTCGAAATGTAAAAGAAATTTTGAATTTGGTGCCCTCTTGACCAAGAAAAGACAGAAAATAACTTTAGGGCGCATTTGTATGTAAGACAACAACTCCCACAATGCACCACACTGCACAGCTCCGCAAGCCACTCCCACTAATCCAGAACAGCGCGCAAACATCAGAGAAATCCCTCTTCCGTCTACAAGGCTAGCTGCCAAAAGAGTTTGAAATTAATTTCACACAAAATGTCTAGTTAGTTGGCTGTGGCGAGCAGGACGAGGGTGAGAGGACGGCGCGAGTGATAATGAATGACACCTGTGAGACGCAGCGGTCTCATATCTCTCACGGAAGAGCGGAAGCACAAAAGGAACAGGCCTGATTTTATGTTTTGTTTCTGTTGTGTGTGGCCAGCTGGCTTATACTTTTGTTTTGTATTTGTTTATTTTACTATTAAAATGTTTAAATGTTCGCCGGTTCCCGCCTCCTTCTTCCCACAACAACGAACTCCGTTACATTGGCAAACTCATTAGTGAATTACTCCTCGTTTGTATTTCGTTTCTATGGTGAATTATTGCATGATACCTGGATGTTCAGTCAGAACATATGCGGTGCGACACTAGGATGGTTCACATCACAACACAAACGTCCGTGTGCTCGTCTGATTCAGAGATTTCGTCCAGGAGAAATTACTATCGTTGAAATTCTCTGCAGCAGACGGACTCTATCTGTGTCCGTAGCGCACAGCGAGAGCACAGGCACCAGCAGTCCGCCCAGCTCGAACCCGTCCGGGCTCCTCGTCCGCCTCCTGTTCCTCCAGCAGCCTCAGCTGCTCTTCACTATATTGCGGCTCGTAAAGATACCCACGAACAGCGGATTCGAGCAGCTGAATTTCAGAATCCTCTACTTCCATATCAAGTTTAGTTTCTTCCATATCGTGTTTAGTTTCTTCCGTCATTGTCATAACTTCCTATCTTCACAGCGCTTGTTAGCTTAGCTTATAAACAAGATGGCTGATATTGATTTCAGTATCTACAAGTGAAGTCCCACCCACTGATCTGTGATAGCTCTGTTAGCGCATTAGGTCCAACCTATGGGCGGGTTTGAAAGGGTGGGATCTAGTGCTTGTAGTCTTTAGAGAAATCCCCCCCTCTTACACTTCCTCCTACAATGACGTAAAATGACGATTTTTGCGTCATTGTAGGAGGAAGTGAAAAAGGTAAATAGCAGATTTCTCTCGTCTCAGGGGAAAATGAGAGTGTTTCACGACCATTCAATAGTATGACTAGGTTTCTAACAATGGAAAGCTTAATGCAAATGGGTGGAGTGTCCCTTTAAGTGTCATTTGCTCAATTATGACATTTTGAATGCAAATATGACATTGTTTGAGATGTCTTTGTTATGACACCTTGACATAAACCAATACATCATAACCTGTCAGTGTCTTTGTCATGACATCTTGACATTAAATTAAGTTAAACTGTCATGTGGTTGGTTTTGACATTAGCTGTCATGAGGCCATTATAACTGTCATGAATATTTTTCGTGACCTCAACTACAGTGGTACAAATTGAATTTTTCGTTAAAAAGTTATAATGGCTTCATGACAGCCAATGTCAAAACCAACCATCTGACAGTTTAATGTAGTTTTAAACAATAAAGCTAAGTGGTTTCTTAAGTTTTTATAATGAATCTGCTATATCTTCTTTATGACAGGTTGGGTTGTCTTAGTAATGTCAAGTCGTCATGACAAAGACACTGACAGGTTATGATGTATAGGTTTATGTCAAGGTGTCATAACAAACACATCTCAAACAATGTCATATTTGCATAAAAAATGTCATAATTGAGCGAATGACACTTAATGACAGTTATCATAAACATGCATAAAAGCTCCTTCATATTCATAACATGTGTTATGTCATGGTTATGAAGGTGTCATGTTAGTCTTATGCACACCCCTTCAAGTAAAGTGTTACCATGTAAGGTTACTTAAAGACAAGTGTACCTAAAGAGACAAGTCTATGCACTTTCATGACGGTTTCTTAAAGGGATAGTTCACCCAAAAATAAAAATTCTGTCATCATTTTCTCACCCTCAAGTTGTTCTGAACCTGTATGACTTTCTTTGTTCTGTGGAGTTTAAAATAATATATTTTTAAAGAACATGGGTAACCAAACAGTTTCTGTTCTCCATTGACTCCCATAGTATATATATATTTTTCATACTATGTAAGAAAATGAGGACCAGCAACTGTTTGGTTACCCATATTCTTTAAAATACCTTCTTTCATGTTCATCAGAAGAAAAAATCATACATAAAATCATATGGTTCATGGGTTCATATAGCGGCAAACCATTGAAATTTCCGTTGGAAGTGTTTCGCCTATCACGATTTTTATTTTATTTTTTGCTCCTAAGGGTTTGGCTCCTGGTTTAAGTGGAGAACAATGTAAAGTATTGTTTCATATTATTTCATCATTTGTTTAGTAAGGCTACACAGGGCTTGACATGAATTTTTCTGCTCAGCAGCCACTGTGGCTAATGGTTTTCCAAAGTTACTAGCCACTCAGCTAATGAATTTTGACATTAATACCATGGGGAAAAACTGCCATTTAGATATTTTTAATATTATCTCATAATTTGGCAGCATGTATATTAGGCTGCTGTCACTTTAAGAACAGCCGCACATATCCATAATACTGTTACACATGCGTTTCTTTCTCAACTGTTTATGTTCACTTAAGACATAACTGACTGTGTTTATGTGAACACTTTTTGACATTATTTTGTGTGTTCATTTGACTGTTTAAGGGCAATAAGCCGCAAAAAAAGAACACAATTTAGTACTGAGAGACGGCTTTATGTGCCGCACTTTTGAGTGTGAGCACAAAATCTACGGGAATGAGTCAAATTATGCACAATAAATTCAAGCCCTGCAACACCAACAACATTCATCCGGAGCAAATGAAACGAGTGAGTGAGGGGAGGCGGGTTTGTGTGTAATTCGCCTATCGAAAGACGAGAGAGAGAAAGTGCAGCTGTTATCGTGTATCTATGGAAAATGAGTATTGGTAGAGTTCCAGATATATTTCAATATCGATATATATATTTTTGACAAAAATTTGTATATTATATAGCCTATAAATTTCAAACCGCCGAGGTGACTAGTAGGAGTGACTGCGTTACACTCCACTGCTGAAATCTGCACTAAAACAAAGCAAGGTTCGGTTATGTTTCCGATACCATTTTGGTATTATATGAATGGTGAATTGAAACGAGGTGTTCATTTATTTCATTTTCAAAGTATTTCATACTTTGTCTCACATGTTTGCTTCAAATCATCACAATAAGCACTAAAAAAAGCATACTAAATACTTTTTCACAAGGGGATATTTGAAGGAAAACATACACAAATAAAGGACAACAATGGTGGACTGATTTATCTAAAACAAAATATCTCCATGCAGTGCAGCGTGTCGGTTTTGCGTGACACACATGCGTGTGTTTACCTGTGTTTGTGTGGTCTGAGTTTCTATGTCTCTCTCTGTCCTTTCCTAAACACACAGACACACTATCATCATCATCATCATCATCATCATCATCATCATCATACCGTCTACCAGAAGTCCCACTATAGACCAGGTCTGCAGTAACAGCACATGGTTCTGCGGGCAGATGTTTACCGTGGTCAGGTGTCTCTCTCTCTGCTGGCGTGTCCTGTGGGCGCGGGGCGACGGGTAACTGGGCATGATGGGCGGAGCCATGGAGATGGAGATGGTGACCCTCCGCTGCCTCTCGCTGACCTCCTGCCTCTGCTGCTGGTCTGATGATGTGCAGTCACACAAACACAAGGCAAATCCATCCGTAAGTCATTTATATCAACAAGACACGTGATTTGAGGAATAATAATGTCTAGAACACAAATAGTGAGGTATATACACTCTGAAGTTTAATACTAAGAGTAAGGTGTTTGTTCAGATCACAAACTTTAATAGCCAGGGCTACTTTTACACAGGAGCCTAAACTCTGAGAAAATGATAACGTTAAGCGCATCAGAATTAAATATATTATTCAGAATTAAACAGTGTAGCTGACTTACAGATTCAGTTAAATCGCTACTTTTTCAGAAGTGAATCGCTACTTTTTCTAAAAGAATCGCTACTTTTTTTCAAAAAAAGAATCGCTGCTTTTTCAAAAAAGAATCGATACTTTTTCAAAAATGAATTTCTACTTTTTCAAGTGAAACGATACTTAAAAAAAAAAAGAATCATTACTTTTTCGAAAGTGAATCGCTACTTTTTCAAAAAGAATAATGTAACAAAATAATAATGTAACACATGTATAATAATAATAATGTAACGGTAACGCTTCCTTTTACAGTCCTGTTACCTATGTACATACTATGTACTTATTATAGTAATTACAATTACTGGGTAATAACAAGGTACGTACCCTGAACCTACCCCTAAACCTACCCCTAACCCATGTACTTACCTTATATTAGCCAGTACTTTCTAGGTAAGTACACTGTAAATACACGTAAGAACTGTACCATAAAAGGAAGCGTTACCAATGTAACAAATGCATAATAACACTAATAAATGTATAATTACATTGTAATAAACGTATAATAATACTGTAATGTATAATTGCATTGTAATAAATGTATAATTACATTGTAATAAATTTATAATTGCATTGTAATAAATGTATAATAAGACTAACAAATGTATAATTAGATTTTTTACACTACTTTTTCAAAAAGAATGTAGCAAAATAATAATGTAACGTATAATAATAATAGTGTAACAAATGTATAATAACACTGTAAAAAATGTATAATTACATTGTAATAAACGTATAATTACATTGTAATAAATGTAAATTTGACTGTAACAAATGTATAATTACATTTTTTACACTACTTTTTCCAAAAGAATCGCTACTTTTTCAAAAAGAATAATGTAACAAAATAATAATGTAACAAATGTATATTAACACTGTAATAAATGTATAATTACATTGTAATAAACGTATAATAACACTGTAAACAATGTATAAGTACATTGTAATAAACGTATAAATACATTGTAATAAATGTATAATAACAACCTTGAAAAAAATCGCTACTTTTTCAAATGAATAATGTAACAAATGTATAATAATCATGTAACAAATGTATAATAACACTGTAATGTATAATTACATTGTAATAAATGTCTAATAAGACTGTAACAAATGTATAATTTTTACACTACTTTTTCCAAAAAGAATCGCTACTTTTCCCAAAAAGAATCGCTACTTGCATTGCATAATTATATTGTAATAAATGTATAATAACACTGCCATAAATGTATGATTACAATGTAATAAATGTATAATAAGACTAACAAATGTATCATTAAATATTTTTACACTACTTTTTTTAAAATAATAGCTACTTTTTCAAAAAGAATCGCTACTTTTTTCAAAAAGAATAATGTAACAAAATGTAACAAATGTATAATAATAATGTAACAAATGTATAATTACATTGTAATAAGCGTATAATTACATTGTAATAAGCGTATAATAACAACCTTGAAAAGAATCACTACTTTTTCAAAAAGAATAATGTAACAAAATAATAATGTAACAAATGTATAATCATGTAACAAATGTATAATTACACTGTAATGTATAATTACATTGTAATAAATGTCTAATAAGACTGTAACAAATGTATAATTCAATTTTTACATTACTTTTTCCAAAAAGAATCGCTACTTTTTCCTAAAAGAATCACTACTTTTCCCAAAAAGAATCGCTACTTGCATTGCATAATTATATTGTAATAAATGTATAATAACACTGCCATAAATGTATGATTACATTGTAATAAATGTATAATAAGACTGTAACAAATGTATAATTAAATATTTTTACACTACTTTTTTAAAAATAATAGCTACTTTTTCAAAAAGAATAATGTAACAAAAATAATGTAACAAAGGTATAATAATAATGTAACAAATGTATAATTACATTGTAATAAGCGTATAATTACATTGTAATAAATGTATAATAACCTTGAAAAGAATCGCTACTTTTTCAAAAAGAATAATGTAACAAAATAATATTGTAACAAATGTATAATAATCATGTAATAAATGTGTAATTACATTGTAATAATCGTATAATAACAGTGCAATATATAATTACATTGTAATAAAAACGTATTACATTGTAAAAAATGTATAACACTAATGTATAATTATATTGTAATGTATAATAACACTGTCATAAATGTATGATTACATTGTAATAAATGTATAAGACTGTAACAAACGTATAATTATTTCTACACTACTTTTTCAAAAAAGCTACTTTTTCAAGAATCGCTACTTTTTCAAAAAGAATACTGTAACAAAATAATAATGTAACAAATGTATAATTACATTGTAATGTATAATAACACTGTAAACAATGTATAATTACATTGTAATAAGCGTATAATTACATTGTAATAAATGTATAATAACAACCTTGAAAAGAATCGCTACTTTTTCAAAAAGAATGTAACAAAATAATAATGTAACAAATGTATAATAATCATGTAACAAATGTATAATAACACTAATAAATGTATAATTACATTGTAATAAACGTATAATTACATTGTAATAAATATAATAACACTGTAATGTATAATTACATTGTAACAAACATATAATTACATGGTAATAAATGTATATTAACACTCTAATACATGTATAATTACATTGTAATAAACGTATAATTACATTGTAATAACTGTATAATAATAACCTTGAAAAGAATCGCTACATTTCTCGAAAAGAATAGCTACTTTTTTACTTCAGAAGTAAACAGTGTAGCTGACTTAATGTTTATTTTTAAACCACAATTTTTAAACCACAACCCTCTCTAATGTCAGAATGTTTATTTTTAAACCACAACTTTAATGTGCTTCTTTTACACATATTTTTAACGATATCTTTTGCATTTCTAATCCAAACAATGTCAAACTCGGCACTGCACTTACTCGTGCCCGTAGCAAGACACCTGTCAAGTTTGAAATCCATCAGATCAACGGTTCGAGAGATATTCGATTAACAGAGAGACAGACACAGACAGACAGACGTTCCTGTAATTTATAGACAGATGGAGATTTAATGGTTTAATTTGTATTATGCGTGTGGCTAATTATTACATCGTCTGACATTCTTTTGCCGTTTTTTACTTTTTCTTATACATTACAAATATATCAAATCCGTTTTAAGAATTACCATTTAAATTTTATAGTTTTAATAGTTATATCCTGTCATGTACAGTGTTGTTATGAAAACTAGAACTATTAAAATCATTTTCGTTAATTAAAATAAAGGTGAAATAAAACAAATTATAAACATTAGATGAAAAATATCAGTTGCCTTGGAAAAGTTTAAGTACTAAAATTACTAAAACTGAAATAAAATAAATGATAAATACTAAAATACTTAGAAAAAATAATAAAAATGACAAAAGCACTTGATAAAATTACCATAACTTAAACTAAAATTAAAACTAAAAATACTATCTTGTTAAAGTTATGTTATTGTTAACCTAAACTTAAACTATTAATACAATTCTTTTTCAAAATTGAAATACAGCTGAAATCAAATAAAATATTTAAATATTCGATGGAAAACTTGAAATGTTGCCTTGGCAAGTAATTGGGGGAAGAATTTTTTTTTTTACTAAATTTAGTAAAACTAAAACTGAAACAAACTAAAAATTCAATCTACATAGAGATACTTTAAATAAACTTAAATAAAACTAAAATTACAATAACAACTGAAAATATAAAAAATAAAGCGAATTCAAAATATTTACAAATACTACAGTATATTACTATACTATATAAATGTATATAAACTGGGCATTTATCACAAATCACATCATTGAGACGTGACGTTTCCATCTTCCTCCACCAGAGGGCGGTCGGTGTCTGAATGGAGGATTATGAATAACCCAAACAACTTTGCTTAGATGAGATGTGTTTGTCAGAAGGTGTTCTCAGGATGAAGGAATAAATATGATGATTGATAATCGAGCGCTAGTGATTAGTAAAGGTCTCTAACCTCTGTACAGCGCCCGCAGGCTCTGCTTGGCATGTCGATGCAGCTCTTGGACGCAGGCGGGCCGGGTCGAGGGCAAGAACACGTTCCTCTGCAGGAGCCAAGGGGCCTGGTAGTGTCCACTCAGCTTACTCTCAATGTCCAGATTAGACAGCGCTGCAGAGAGAACGACAAATATCATACAAAGACATCATTCACACATTAGTGGCCATATGTTTATGTTGACATAGTAACTAGACTGCGTTAATTAGTGGATGTTTGCTAATTAATTTGCCTTTTTAAAGTAAAAAATGACAGGAAAAGGGAAATAGGTAGCCTACTTTTTAAAAATGTGATTTCTATACCTCCACTAAATTGTTAGATGTGCTTCATTGCACATTCTCTTGGCTTTAAAGATTCCCCAAGACAGTCTGTCAACACAATGTGAATCAGTAGGTCTAGTTGCTCCGATTGAGAGCTTTAACTCTTAGCACTCTTGCCTATAAACCTGCTCTAATCACTTCCTCAAACGCTCTCAGAGAAGCTACAACTGGTGTGAAGTGCAAATAACCTCATTGCTGATCATATAGCCCAACATTAGCCAAACAATGCTGCGATCTGCCAGTGGCTAATGGATCAGTGTGTGAGAAACAAAAGGATTTAATGGAACCAAACACCTGATTCATGAGCCTAAAACAAACATAGTGGTACAGTCTATTTCAAACTAGTTCTGCACCCAAAATCACATTCAGTAGACGAAACACAGTATGTGCAACTGATGCTGGTATCACACATGATAATGACAACATGGCGAATGCAGTGCATCTGAATTACATTCATACTACACACATTCACACTATATAGAACATGTTTTTTTAGCGGTTGCAAAGTAAAAAATAAGTACCTATACTCAAGGGTATGCGATTTCAGACGCAGCCCATAACTATAGTTTTGGCATGCAGATCCAGTTAGCCCTGGCTGGTAAAGGCCATACCTACACCATTCAGGGGCTAAAACCATCTTTCTTTCCATTGACAGACATTCAAAATGAGCTGATTCAGACTAAACCATTTGTAAGAAACGTTTAAATCACAAATATTATAATATTACTTAATTCTTGTTCGCATGCTCATAAAAACAGGAAATGCACATAGATATTTTTCATGCACACGCACACACACACAGCTATATGACATTCCATAGGCGTAATGACTTTTATACTGGACAAACTGTATATTCTATCCCCCTACACTGCCCCTATCCCTAAACCTACCCATCACAGGAGACATGCTGCATTTTTACATAAAAAAAACCACATTGTTTTTTATGTTTTTTAAGCTATTTGAAATATGAGGACTCATGCAATGTCCTCATATATCACGTGTAAGTTGTAATACCAGTGTAATATGCATGTCATTATACACATTTGTGTCCTCATATATCACAAAAACAGAAGCACACACACACACACACACACACACACAAGCGCCTCAGTTCTGAATAGACACAGAGGGTCTGTCTGGCTGGGATGCTGCCGGCAGTTTTCGCAGTAATGCGAGTGAATAGACGTTCAGCTCCTCTATATGAGGCGTTCCTGTCACCAGCATTAATGCAGAGCAATCTAGGTCACAAACTCAATAGAGCACAACTCTGTATCTGTTATCTCTCTGTGTGTGTGTGTGTGTGTGTGTCAGACATAGAGGGACACACACACACAAACAAACACATACACACACACACACACACATTTTGCACACTTTACAGCAAAATGACATGTCATGATGTAAATAACAATAAAATGTGCTTTCTATAAAGTCTACAAGGGTATATTTTGTTAATATTAATAATAAAGTAAAATTTATTTTTCAATGTTCTATGGTGACATTGCATAAAATGCTAAATAAAAATGTTATTCTTATTTTTAATCAAATAATATTTTGTGACAATATTAAATATAATTTTACTTGGCACATTTACATTTAAACGTATGCATTTTCAGATTTTTTTTTTTTTTTAAACGGGTTAAGTTTCATTCAAGGTATGTTTCATCAGTTTTTATTCATTCTATGTCATCATTTTCAAGATGTATAATAATCAGAACTGTTTCTTGAGCAGCAAATCATCATACTAGAGTGATTTCTGAAGGGTCATGTGACTCTGAAGACTGGAGTAATGATGCTGAAAACTCAGATTTGATCACAGGAATAAATTACATTTTAACATATATTCACTTCGAAAACTGTTCTTTTAATTTGTAATAATATTTCACAATTTGTTTCAGCTTTTACTGCATCAAATAAATGCAGCCTTGGTGAGCATGCGAGACTTCTATCAGAAACATACTGATCCTCAATGTTCAAACAGTACTGTAGATTAAGATGAAGAGTAATTTTCACTATTTAAAAGTTTGTCCCCAAATTAACAGCAAATATAATGTTTAAACATTCTGTTTATTGGCACATGTCATCTTTAAAGATGATCCACTGCAACAGAAACATGCAGAGTGATCTTCTCCTCACTCCAAGAGCATGACATCACCAGAGACCTCTTCCGAGATAATGCATCATGGACCGCGTGTTTACCAGACGCATTTACATTAGTTCCTGCTCCATGTCGTCCTGGATTTGGCTTTCGGCTGTTCTGCAGACCACCTCTGCCATCCCATACCCCGCTCTCCTTTGTAGTTATGCCAGATTATTCCTCTCAATTCTGATTTCTCCCATCTGGGACTAGATTCAAAGGTTTCGTTTCAGGAGGATATCTGTCTGGGAGCGAGCTGGACCGGTGTCCTGGGCCAGTTCTGAGTCTGGATCAAAGACTTTTGACATGTGAAGATGAACCGGGCCTTAGATGTAATAGCTGCCTTTCATTCTGAAAAATAACGCTTCCAAAAACCGATTTCACAGCGTTTTGTCAGGAGAGGCTGTAGTTCAGAGACAAATATGAAGAATTTAATAGTATAATAGAACTATAGTTCTTTGGTGAGCACATTGAAAACCTTCATGTGTCTGGCTCCACTGATTCTACAAGAAGAGATCTGAACTGAATCCAGTTCGTTTTCATCCACCACTTGACCCAATTAAATCAGTTTTGGGATGTGAAACCTTTGATGTGAAACTATAAACCAACTTTTTTGGCATCACATACTGTACACCACTGTTTAAAATGTTGTTTTTTGTATCACTTAAAACATTTTTTTTGGAAAGAAGACTGTTCTGCTCACCAAGGCTGCATTTATTTGTTCACAGATACAGTAAAATCAAGAATATTGTGAAATATGATTGCAATTTAAAATAAGTGTTTTCTATTTGAATATATTGTAAAATGTCATTTATTCCTGTGATCAAAGCTGAATTTTCAGCATCATTACTCCAGTCTTCAGTGTCACATGATCCTTCAGAAATCACTCTAATATGAGGATCTGATGCTCAGTAAACATTTCTGATTATTATTCATGTTGAAAATAGTTGTGCTGCTTCATATTTGTGTGAAAACTTTGATACATTTTGTTTTCCGGATTCTTTAATGAATAGAAAGTTCAAAAGAGCAGCTTTTATTTGAAATAGAAATCTTTTGTAACATTGAAGATAGAAGTTGAATAGAAGTATTAATTTCTTTAATTAAAAAAATCTTACTGGCCCCAAACTCTTGCACAATAGTGTATATTTCATCCAAATTTGTTACAATCTCCATCAACGTTCACCATTAATTGAATCAAACTAGAGATCATAAGTCAAATCAAAAGATCTAACCTCTGTACTTTGTACTGATGTATTATGCCAAACGTCGTCAGTGACGTTGAAAAGATGCTTAGTGACCACTGTTTGAACTAATACTACTTGGACTAATCTGACAAATCTCCAACAGCACATCAGCTTCTGCTGTTTAATTGCAACTGCCTGTATGGAAGAGTTGAAAAATGTTGCTTGATTTAACTGAATTCACAAATTGAAATTCACGTTTATTTACAGTGCAACATTAAATTTAGGGATGAAATGTTTCCATCCATTAGTCCAAGGGTGAAGTAATGGTTACTGGACACTTAGGACACGTTCAGACTGCCAGCAAAAATCATATTTTTTGTATATCTGACTGGCTCCCATCAACATTGTTGATGTTTGAGCTTTGTATTGCTTATTTTGTGTACGGCGATTTGAGAAGTTGCTTGTAAAGGCAACAAAAACAAAACAAAACACATGAACGCACACAGCAGGGAGCAAACAAAAGCGGCACGAGAGACGGCGTTAAACTACCTCATGTCTCAAAGCACATAACATTACTGTAATAATCAACATACACAACTCAAAGAGCTCTGTACCACCTGACTGCTGCAGATTCATTTCGCTGTGCAATTAAAACGCATGAATTCGAGTCACGAACCGTTCCGAAATATAACGTCACAGGTTTCCATTTCTTCCAAATTACAGTTATGGTGTGAACGCAGCATAAACTGGTTGTTTTGGTTCAGGAGGAACTGTAAAAGGTGGCTGCTGTTTCGTTTGCTAGCATGAAACGCACTGTTGATGTGTGATGTCTGTGCGAGCAGGTGCGCTGAGGTATGGAAATGCATCCATTCACAGGCAGGTAGGACAATATATATAAATACATTTAGACCATTTAACTTAGTGATTGGTATCAGGATGTGAAGAGACTTTTAGCATTACAAAAAATGTTTCTGAAACAAATCACCTTCCCTGCCTTTAATAGTGCGGACAGTCTGCCTGAAAAGATCTGATTTGAGAAAAAAAAATCCGATTTGCCTGCATTTTAAACAGCCTTAGTGTGGTGGAAAGCATTAGGAAGGTTTAAAGTAGGGTTTCCAAGTGTGACCCCCACTGAGGACTGAACTCTTGCCCTTCTCAGTTCCCTTTACTCAGACAGACACGGCTCCAGTCAACCATGGGGATGTAGCATCGCAGTCCATCAACTCGCAATCAAGATGAAAACCACCGAATCACGCCATACAACTAAACACAAAAAATGTTCACACAAACAGTTAGGTGCCATGCAAATTGGTCATCAATCTCTGAGAAAGTATATATATATATATATATATATATATATATATATATATATATATATATATATATATATATATATATATATATATATATAATATATATATAGTCTAATATATAAATCTAATTTGACGTGACAAAATTTGCAATTTAAAGTTTTATGCTCACATGCACAATTTTTTATAAAGAAAAACATTTTTATTTACAAATTGTTTAATTTGCAAAAAACATTGTTGAATTTATCACATTAGATAATAGGGGACTGCCCTTTTGATAAATTTAATAAATAGAAATAAAATAAAGGTTCAATAAAGTTCATAAATAAGAAATAAATACATTAAATTGATACAAATTAAAACAATGATTCTATAAAGTTAAAAATACTATATATTTATATTTAAAATAATATATAATATATATGTAATAATATATAATGTAATATTTGCATATTCTATAAAACAAATTAAAATCCAAAATGCATGTTTTGCATGTTTTTGTGGTGAAAATACAGACTTGGTGTGAATATTCCTTTAAACTAAAATAGAATCTACAAACAGAATATTAAGTACTAGGGGTGGGGTCAAATGGGGACATTGCATAAATAATAAAGTGCATTATTGAATGCATTAAAAACTAATGACAATGGTGAATATGACCCAGAAGCATTTGTATGAAATCCATTAGTACCATTATAGTAACAGTAGAGATCTCACAAGACCTCTTAACCTACACATTCTGAAAAGACAAAGCCATATTGATTCTTATTCTAAGACTTATAGGTGCTGAAATGGGTATTTTTTTAGGCAAGCAATAGCCTATAAGATCCTCAAGCATTTCTAAAGCTCAGTCAGTCGGTTGATTCAAGAAGGGGTAGTTGTGTGGAAGGGGGGCTGGGATATCTCTTCCTTATAGAGCTGTTTGGTTTTTAGTTGTTTAGCAGCATGTGGTAAAGAGCAACCCAGCAGTGATCTCTAACTGGAATAACAACAACTCTTTCTTTCTATCCCTCCACAGTCCGAACACCTCAGAGAGAGAAGGGCATTTGTCTACATGGGTCTCTTCAGCAGCTGTTGCACCTAATTGATAAACACCCTAAAGTGTTTCCACACTAAACTGAGAAAAAGAAACAACAGGGGTTTCAACACTTTTGAAAACAGCAGTGCAAATGTAATTCAAAAGAGTCCCTCTCTTGAGGATCCAGTTATTCATAAAACTATGATAGAGATGAACATTAACTAATCCATTAATTCAATTTAGGGAATCAAGCGTTAAACAAAAAAAGAAAATGTGCAAATAAACCACTATTAACAGGCACAATTGATTCTTGGTGAAATCCCCCTCGTCCACACAAATCAGAGAAATCTCAAAGGTGGTAAAAACGGGCCATCTCCAATGCCTCTGTTCCACAATGACAGAAGTCCCAAAAACAATAGAGATGGTTTGTGGAGACCGCTTGTCTACTGATTGTATCATCCGAGATAAGCCAACAGGCTTATTCTGGCATGAAAAGTGGAGATGGGAAACAGAACAGACTTTATCATTGAACCTTTTCCTTTCCAGGTCCTGTTCCCTGTTTTCTTTGCTATCTTTCCAAAGTCAGTGCTATTCTTCAATCGTCAATGCTATCTGTAGATTAAACATGTAAAATGGCATTTTTTAACACCACAGTTGGAAAGCCGAAGCCAAAGTTGGAGGCCTTGGCGCCAAATCATTGCAGATATTCCAAAACCTCAAACATTTAAATTTAATTGATACTTTAACTACAACAGAACATTCTTTCTGAACATTTCATAGTTACAGTGTTGGATTTTATCTGAGCTCTTTTACTGTAAAAATCAAGGGTGCAGAATCTAAACTTTGGCCCTGTAAAGGGCCAGTGGTTTGCATCAACAAAGTGACAGCAATGCAACTAAATTGAGCCCAATTTTATGCAAATGTATTATGTTATGCAAGAAAGTAACTCCAAATGAGAATGCAAAGAGTGGCGTGATCATTTTAAATGCAAGTAAATATACATTATAATGCAAAGTATGAAAAAAATGCATATTCATTTTTAAATTTGCTTAAGATTACATTTAACCGTGTTATTAAATTACTAAAGTTTTTTTTATCCTAAAGCCTTTAGGAGAGCGTTAGATTATGGCAAAGGTAATCTAAATGTAAAAAATGGATGAAATAAGCATGTACAATTAAATATCCACTGTTGGCCATACCAATATATCATGCATCCCTAGTACAAACTACTTTGTATAGTGAAAAAGTATAGTGACCCCCAGCTATTTTAACTGCTGTCAGTGTGAATGTACTTTACGGCTGTCCTGTTTCCCAAGCTCAAACCCACCATCTTCAGTCTACAATCACCCTCTAATCACCAGCCACTGGTTGAGACACGAACCCTGAGCCAAACCCCGACCACTGGCATTCCCCAATCCAAACACACACACACACACACACACCTTCTGACGTGAGAAAGTCTAGCCCTCCAAATGTTAGCCATTCGTTCCAATGACACCACGCCTCACTGAAGACCACCTTCCCTTCCCACAGGTCACAGCACATTTGGTATTACCACAAGTCAAAAGTTTGGTTTAGCCCAAATAGTGTGTCAATCTGGCAAATCTTCCAGGTACACAACATTACAACCATACAACGCGGTAAATAAGTCCATTGGGTCACCAAAGAAGCGAAGTAATGCACATTTCACACTGTAAAAATTATGCAAAAGTAGACTTAGTAACATTCAAATGACATGAGTTCACTTAAGTCCGAGTTTCTAGGCTTTACATCAAATTACATCCAGGGATAAGATTGCAAAACAGAATTTGAGAGTTATGGATCAACTCTAAATCACTGGACAGCCATAAAAAGCTACAAAGTGTAGCATCCAAGATGTCACTATGACAGGAGACATCTACCGTACCTTTAGACCTCAGCGGCATGCAGCATCCGAGAGCCATTACCGTGGTGGAGTGTCTCAGCCGAGATGGTCAGCAAGGGATAAGTGTGTCTCTATCTTCCTCCTTGGTTTTTTCTCATGTTTTCATTTGCTTTTCTGCTTCAGCCCCCTGGGGCTTGTTCATCACCCCATGGAATCACAGCACACTTCTTTCTCTCCCTCTCTCTCTGACTGACTGAGACCTCAGGCTACTTTCAGCTCAGCTTTGCTGCAACATCTGCAACCCCCCCAATCTCCAGCCTTTTACCCTAGATCTCCTCTACCCCCTATTGCTGGTGCACATGGTTCAGTCCGGCCATAACTTGGGCCACTGTAATCCTGTTATGCTTCACTGAGCAGTCCAAAGGAAGGAAGCACAGGGTCACTAATCCACACCACTCCTGGTGGGACTCTGGCCAGTTAATGCTGCTAGTTGCACAGACTCCTGTATGCATGATCGATTCACACTAATCAGCAACTCAAGGCAACTTAAAAATCAATATCAAAGAAGTTTAATACATAGAAACAATGATAACTAAGCTGACATTTACAAAGCATGAAAACACTAGGCGCCCTATCAAAACCTTCTGTTTGACTGGACGGTCTGACATGTCAATTTCTGGCTCAACCAAAGTTGTGAGTTTGAGGGCGGTATTACCGGTTTGTCCAGATAATTGTAGACAGAGGTGTTTGGGAAACCTGGGAAGCCATCAGTCTTGTGATTTATTTAGTAGCGCAGTCATTTCAGACTTCCATAGACTTCCATTGCTCTTTGCTAGTGAAGCTGGAAGACCATAGTACGTTTGTTTAGATGACTGGGGACACCAATACTTCATCAGGGTAACCCCATCCAAAACATATTCCCTACATAAAACAATTAGATCTGTAACCTTTTCTTGGGCACTAGACCCAAGAAATAATAGTATAATAGCTGCATCCTGTCTATTGACAAATAGTCCAATGCGGTCAATGAGGCTACAATTAAACGACCCATAAAACAAGGACTTGTGCTCTAAAATCTTCTTACCGCTCTGAAGAAACCAGTATGCAATTTACAACCTATTGTTTTCAGACACAAAGTTGAAATGGCTCAGTTACTACAGTAAATAGGTTGTCTTTACTGTGAGTTGTGGCTAGTGTACCAACAGACTTGCATATGTGTCTGTCTATGTGTGTGTGTGTGTGTGTGTGTGTGTGTGTGTGTTATGTTAGCTGGTACACTAATCACTACTGTGTCATGGTGGTGTAGAAGAGTCAGATGGTAAACTACAGATCAGCTCTTTAACCTGGTCCATAATAGAGGAAAAAAAACTCAAATAACATCTCCTTAGTGTCTCAATTGTTTCTCATACACCAGTGGGCTTAAATCGGGATCAAATGGAGACTATTTCCGTCTTCCCTTGGGCACTTATCTCACATGTGTCCTTTTGAGTGCCAGAATACATCTAAACAATGTCTCAAACTCAAATTACCATAGTCTGCAATAGAAAGCTAGAGATTGAATATAAAGTAATCATTAAAAAAGCTACACAATCCAAATGAACTGTATAGCTCTATTCGATTATGCCTAAACAAATTTAATTTTAGAAAAAAAATCTGAGACAAAGTAAAAAGATTTTTTTTAAGTGCAACCTTTGAGCAATGACATTTCCCTTTGGAGGTTCTCATTTGCATAAGTATTGCTTACTAAATAAGAGGAGATTTCATATGCAAGGCTTTGAGACATGTCTCAGAAAGACAAGGACACTTATTCTGTGTTGATTACAAACACAATTATAGACGAAGGGAGCAACAGAGAGAGAGAGAGAGAGAGAGAGAGAGAGAGAGAGAGAGAGAGAGAGAGAGAGAGAGAGAGAGAGAGAGAGAGAGACCCGCCTCCGTCTTAATCTCCTCTAATCCGACTCACTCTCAGCCTCTGCTGACCTTGGCGCCATCATGACCAAATGCTGGAGTGAGACCACAAGAACAGTGTTTAAACACACAAAGCTGTTAACACCTGAGACAAGAGAGGTGGATGTGTGTTTATAGTAGTTAAAAATTCCGTGCATTAGCATAAAACACTTTTACAGCACTTTGCATTTTGGTTGCAGACAGGTTACACTGCAGAGTAATGTTGAAAACATTCTATAAACCACACCATTAAAAAAAGTCACTTTTGCTCACCTAAGTGGCATTTATTTGATCAGAAAAATCAGCAATATTGTGAAATATTATTGCAATTTAAAATAACTATTTTCTATGTGAATATATTTTAAAGTGTAATTTATTCCTGTGATCAAAGCTGCATTTTCAGCATCATTACTCCAGTCTCATGATCCTTCCAG
The DNA here is from genome assembly GCA_030578255.1 of Tiaroga cobitis. Classification (NCBI taxonomy): domain Eukaryota; kingdom Metazoa; phylum Chordata; class Actinopteri; order Cypriniformes; family Leuciscidae; genus Tiaroga; species Tiaroga cobitis. The sequence continues at coordinate 5,499,130 of CM060613.1, forward strand.
AAATCGTTCTAATATGCTGATTTGATGCTCAAGAAACACTTCTGATTATTATTGTTAATATATACCGATGTGCAGCTTCATATTTTTGTGGAAACTGTGATACTTTTTTTCCAAGATTCTTTGATAAATAGAAAGTTCAGAAGAACAGCATTTATTTGAAATATATATATATTTGTAAACTTATGTCTTTACTGACACTTCTGATCAATTGTATTCTTGCAAACACTTAATGTGTTCTTGCTGAATACAATAATTATATTTCTTACAAAAAAAATACACTTTTGAACATTAGTGTGCAAGTAAAATAAAACAGTTTGGAAATGTTATGATAAAAGTTTTAAAATCTGAAAGGTTTTCTGTAGGTAGCCTCAATATATCAATATAAAAGTTATATTTTTAAAAACAAAAACACAATGTTCCTTATTTATATCTCTAGATTATAATTATTTATTAACCCAGAATACTGTCTAACACTTGATGGCTGCTCTGTCAAGTCTTCGTCGTCGGTTAGGAACCTGGGTGTGCTCTTTGATACCAACCTTTCTTTTGAAAGCCACGTGTCTAGTATCTGTAAAACTGCATTTTTCCATCTTAAAAATACATCTAAAATACGCCATATGCTCTCATTGGGAAATGCGGAACAATTAGTTCATGCGTTCATGACCTCGAGGCTAGACTATTGTAATGCTCTACTGGGTGGTTGCCCTGCACGCTTAATAAATAAACTACAGCTAGTTCAAAACGCCGCAGCTCGAGTTCTTACCAGAACCAGGAAATATGACCATATTAGCCCTGTTCTGTCAACACTGCATTGGCTCCCTATTAAACATCGTATACATTTTAAAATATTATTGATCACTTACAAAGCACTAAATGGTTTAGCTCCGCAGTACTTGAGCGAGCTCTTAACGCATTATAGTCCTTCACGTCTATTGCGATCTCAAAATTCCGGCCAGTTGATAATACCTAGAATATCTAAATCGACTGCAGGCGGGAGATCCTTTTCCTATTTAGCACCAAAACTTTGGAACAGTCTTCCTACCATTGTCTGGGAAGCAGACACACTCTGTCAGTTCAAAGCTAGACTAAAAACACATCTCTTTGACCTAGCATACACATAATACATTATAGACTTCTATAATTCAATGTTAGGCTGCATAGATTAGGTCAGCCGGAACTGGGAACACTTCCGTTAAATCTTGATGTACTCATTACATCATAAGAAGAATGGCATCTACGCTAATATTAGTGTCTTTGTTTTATCCCAAGGTTTTCCCGCAGCCTGCCGGATCTAGGCCGTATCCAGATCTGACGAGGGAGCTTTGCTTCAAGTAGTTTGTTTAGGCTGGGTTGTATGGAATTACAAACCTGTGCACATATTTTCAAAAGTACATAACTATAGAATCAATTCTTAATGCGCATGAGAACGCATGTGAATGCCGTCAGCGTTAATCACAGGTTCGCGTTTAAAGTCTGTTTAGAGAGAACGGCGTCGTCTTCGTGGCCCCTAATTTAATAACAAATGATCATTTCAATGGAGGTGAATCAATCAAAACTAACTTTAGCTGGAAATAACATTATTCAAGAACCGCTATAAAGCCAAAACAATCTCTGTTACCTTAAATTATATGTTTATCTCTGTAAAGCTGCTTTAGAACAATCCATTGTTAAAAGCGCTATATAAATGAAGGTGACTTGACTTGACTCTAAAATACATTTAATGTTATTGATAAACACTTTATTTTTGAAAGAACGTGGCAAAAATATTTAGGTGATGCTGAATGTAAGACGAGGTTGGATGTGATAATGTGCTTTATAAAACATTCAAAAGGAATGTTCTAACAACACCAAAGAAATGTTTCTGCAAAGTTATGAAAATACTTTTAAAACAATATCAGTCATATTAAGTATGTAGGATGAAAATCTTTTATCACAACCTTTTCCCAAAACGTTTTACAATAAAGCTGTGCTATAGCTGGGTATTATATTTAGTTTTCCTTTCCAATATGGTCATAAATGATTCATCTGCACTGCATGCATGGACACACTGATGACTGAATGGGTGAGGAGGAGGGAAGGGAGATCTTTAGTCTCAGACAGCAGGTAGACGTCCAAAAATAACACGTCTAATAAATCAGCTATAATTTGGCTGGGTTACCCTTAGTCTGAAACTAAGCCAAGGGCGCACACACACACACACACACGCACACACACATCAGCGAGACATAAGGCTGTTGGGTCAGTGGATCTGTTATGAGTGCTGATTCATCACTGTTACCAAAGTGTGATTAACTTTTCAACAGTCTTGACACTTAAGAGTGTGCTGTTTATATTTAGCTACGTGGACATTTGAAGGTAACTCTATCGCCTCTGCACACTTGCGATTTGCTGGTTAAGTATTTGTACACTTGCAGGTTATAGCCATTGTTTTTTTTTATCATTGAATATCTCCACTATGATCTCAGCACAGGAAGAAAAGCTTTCCCTCTAATTCTCTCTGTCTTTCTTTCTCCTGATCTTTGGCTCCTTCCTCTGTGATGAAGCTCTTTGATCTGGTCTCAGTAGGTGGAGCTCATAGATCATCCAGGAATGTGATTGTAGGTTTTATTAAGCCTGCGTCTGCCATCCGCTTCCATGACCACTACAGCCGCCGCTGCCCCGCAGGTAAAACTACACTCGTCATCATTCCACAGCTTCCTTAAAAGGATAGTTCACCCCAAAAGGAAAATTCACTTACTCACCCTCAAGTTGTTCCAAACCTTGAAGGAGTTTCTTTTTTCTACCAAATGCAAAAGGAGAATGTTGGTAAAAAATACTATGGAAGTCAATGGGATCCATAAACTGTCTGGTTACCAACTTCTTCAAAATATCTTCTTTTGTGTTCCGCAGAAGAAAGGTTTGGAACAACTTGAGGGTGAGTAAATGTTGACAGAAGTTTCATTTTGGAGTGAACTATCCCTTTAAGACTACAACATTTATTTAGAATTAAAAAATAAACCAAAAGAAAATATGATAGGTTCGTAAGATAACAAGATTTTTGATGCGAGTAAATTTATGCATGCTATTTTTTAGTATGCATTAGGGCAGTAAGATTTTAAACATTATTGTTGCCACATGACCTCTGATTAATAACAGAGACTAGAGACATGCCACTTCCTCAATCCTTAATACAACTATAAAGGGAAAACCCGTAACGCCAAAGATGGTGGTTGTATGCACATGCCCCGCCCCTCCCGCTGGAAAGCCAATCGTCTGCTTTTAACAGTCAAGCCGGAAAACATTTCAGCCTATCGTCTGGTTCCACCGACGCATGCGCACAGTTGAGGTTTGCGACAGCGGAAAATATGTTACTGTTTGAAAAGGCGGTAGATTTGATATGTGTTAGTTGTGTAAATATCAGACATCCCAAGTCTCCCGGAAGTTCCGGGAGTCTCCCGCAGATTGATAGCGGCTCCCCGATGACCGCAAATCAGTTCAAATCTCCCGGAATCTAGAGCGAGCGAGCAGTAGCGCGCGCACGACAGAGTGAGAGAACCCTTGCGCATGCGCAGTAAAAGTATAACCTGTGGGGAAAAAGGCGTTTTAAACCTTATTTTGGGGCAAAGTCATCAAACTTTTTCAGCGATTTTTATCATATTGTATTACTGTTTGTATACATGCAGTTTTTATGTCCCGGTGACCAGTGAAAGTCCAGTTCTCCCCATTCATTTAGATAGGAGCCTGGTCTTGTTAGTCCGAAATTAGTCTCAGCCTCAGACGTCACGCCCACGGAACGTTGGCTAAACGTCTGATGCATATGGTACACTTAACTGGAAACACTTCAGGAATGTCGAAGTCGTCATCTGATTGGTTGAATTTTATCGGATTTCCGGGGGGCGCGAGTGTCGCGTTTATTTTCGGTCCGCCGGGAAACAAAGCGCAGACGTGTGATTGCGGAAGAAATACTGTTGTGTTTACATGAGTGACAATGAGCATTTATCAAGATCAGCAAAACGTAGAATTCTCAAAAGTATGCGAGGTTCACGGGAAAGACTCTTGAAGTTTTCTTCTCCTTCTTTGATTTTCTATGCTGACTGACTTGTTGCACGCAGGTCTGTTGTTGTGGGGACATTTCCACGCACCGAAACGTGACGCTGAACGAAACGAACTGTAATTGGTTGTTTTACATGTCGGTCAAACGGCCTTATGGGCGGGCCTTGGCCAAAGAAAGCTGCTATGAATTCCAGACCTTCAGCCGTCAGTCTGAAGGTCTGGCTACGCGAGACTAGTCCGAAATAGCTGCCCGGAGCGTGGCCAAGATGGCGGCCGAGTGGCATGACTTGCCTAAAAGGACTTTGCTAATAACCTCTGGTTATTTTAGCCTATACATTTTTTGCCAATATTAATGTATAAAAAATGTGTGATTCCTGTAATGAAAACCTGAATTTTCAGCATCATTACTCCAGTCTTCAGTGTCACATGATCACTCTAATATGATGATTTGCTGAAATATACACATATATATAAATTATATATACATACATTTTCCAAAATAGAAGGTCTTGTTACATTTATTTTATTTAAAACAGCCTTGTTATATTGATTCCATTCAAATTATTGCTCAAATAGTCGATTAAACTTCCCATCTGTGTCTGAAATCAGCCGATCCTCTCTCTTAAACTAACACTGGATCAGGCGACCTGGTTCTTCTATCCAGCGCTGAATTGCAGTGGTTTAGTGTGTGACACACACACCGCCTGAACGCTACAGCTAAGAGCACACATGGATGGTATTTGTGTGCTCAGTGAGAATGAATTAGACCAAAACTGTGCGTAACGCTGACTGGATTAAACTAAATATCCACAGCGTCTTGTTTTCATTAGCGGGGCGCCCGTACCGAATCATTAAAGAATCAAGTGATGTGGTTTAAAAGACATTCCCTTTCCAAACCAGAGCCTGTAACACAGCAAACTAAACTCTGACAGAAATTAACTTCATTAGACATTTCGGTCAGAAGCGTCAAAGCGCATCAGCATCAACTCGTTTTGAAATGCGTGTCTTTTACCACCATGAAAGTCAATTAAAAATGTGGTATTTTAGAAAGTGTGTCTCTATCTTTAAAATGCCTATAATGAAGAAGTCTGTTTGCCTTTTTTTCCCTGCAAAACATTGTTCTTATTATAATATTCTCTATTCAAAAATATAAATTTCTATACAATGATAAACTGCATTTACAGTTCTCTTGCAAAAAATATTCACCAATATAGATGTCAAACACTACGGCAAGGTCATGGTTGATTCCTTGAAGTCGCTTTGAATGCGTCTGACAAATGCATGAATGTAAACAAAAAAAAAATCAACACAACTATATTAAAGAATGAGGTTCTTCAATCCAGTCTGTTTTTCAAGTTATTGAACACATTTACAATGACAATGCACTGTGGCGTCTCAAATTAATTGCATACCTCCTGCAATTTGGCTGTTAAATGAGACTACTTCAGTCATTTTCAGATTTATTTAGTTAAATACTTCATTTGACTTATAATTACATATAATTGCTTTTACAGAGGGGAAAATGCTCCTATTTGATGAGCTTTAAAAGAATCCAGGAAAGGAAAATTCTGGGCTAAATGTGTTCAAAATATGCATGTGTGTGTGTGTGTGTGTTTATATACTGTATATGCATTCGAAAAATCTAAGAATCAATACAGAATCATTTCTTGATTCACAATGCATCGATTTATTTTCCCAGCCCTAATATTGGCACCGGCCAATATATATTCATTTTTAATGTTATCGTCATCGACCCGATAAGAAAATTTAGCCGATATACTAAAGCCAATTAATAATGGATTATTTCCTTCAGATGCGCACTGTTCACCATGATGGCTTTGAATTGCTTGAAATCTGATTGGAAACACTTCAAAAAAAGGAAAATATAGTAAAGTGCAACATGTCTGTCATCTGCTACACAAAATTATAATAAGATCATAATTGTGTGCTTGGGTCATTTTAATGGTGAGACTTGTTTTTGTAATCAGGCTCTCAAAATTTGCATACAAATTTGGACTTTATCAGCCAATATATAGCGGTTATCGGTATCTGCCAAAATTTTCATATCGGTGCAACCCTGATATATGTCTATTTAAAGTTTGTATTATTTTTGAACTTCAGTTTTAGTTATTTCAGTGCATCAAATTTTGAGAAATGTTTCCTAGTTGAAATAAAATAACAACATAAAGTACATTTTTATGGTTTTAGTTTTATTATATTACTATAATAACCCTGTTATCAGGGTGTTGCTATGCGGTTTCTACGGTGCTCTGGATGGTTGCTAGGTGGTTTCTTACGGTCTTCCCTCAAGTGTCTGAGATATTCTGGTCAATGTTATTTCATGACATTTTCTGCACTCATTCTTTCATCTGTCAGGCAAAAATCAGCCCGATGGTTTGTTCGACAGGGGTCTGGTCTCTATAACTGTAGCAGACTTGCATAGCAGCTCACGCTCAGATCCGGACCCGAGGAGCACAAACCCAAACTCATCAAGAAGCTCTTATCAGGCAGCCCATGGGAACATGTTCCTAAACCTAAGATCGGTGCATCTGTGTCTTCAAAACTCCCTGAAAACAGCAGGTCCGCTGGATGCTTTCATTTTCCAAGCAAAAAACAACAGATATCCTTTACAAAGTCACAAATCAGCAGAAAGCGACACGAGATGAGACCCTCGGAGCAGCTGTCTGATTTCAGAAGTGAACGCGAACGCCAGAGTCCCTGAGAAAAACATCTTCAAAGGCCGACGGAAGAGCAGAGCAGTGTTCGCTGAAGTTTAGACACAGAACTTTTGTTTAGCCAGCTGTGATGTATTACTCTGCCCTGTGCTTTACTCTGGAATATTTTCATGACTGCACTTCCCTAGTGCTTTTGCTCATACTGTACTTACGGTTAGTGATGTGACCAAACACCTGGCACCAATTGAACTTAGGCATGTTGACCCGTGTCACGTGCGCATTAGTAAATGCTCAGATGCATCATATTCTTTTGCTTGTTGATAGAACTGGTGAAACAAATCCCACAGACCTGCATTGAAGGAGGGACCCAAACCATGTAAAATACTACTTTACCACATTGATTTAGCAGTGAATCAAAATATAAAATACCAAGGCATCATAAAGGCATATTCTGTGTTCAGGACAGGAGATGTAATGCCCTCTAGTGGTGTATAAGGTAATACCAGATACTAAACTTCATAGAATCTCCACAGCCAGGTAAAGAACAATATCTCAAACTGTACATGAAAATAAGTTAGTAATTGTTATTATAGATAAAGTATTAAAAAATGAGAGGACACTTACAATAGTTGTGTTCAAAATGTCCACCGAAGAAATTTTGACCAGAGGAGAACTGAACCCTGACTGAGCCTGGTTTGTCCCAAGGTTTTTTCCCCCATTCTGTCATCTGATGGAGTTTGGGTTCTTTGCCCAATTTATAGGTCAAATAGTTTGGGAACCCTGATTATTACATGCAGTTTTCACTTAACGCTGTGCTATACTCACTGTACCTTTAAGAAATGTTTATATTTCGCATTGCGTCTCTCTCTGTCTGATTCCCGCAGTCATTCTTGTGTGCTCTGGGTCAAAACACACGGATGCACACATTGGACCTCCCACCGGCCATTTATCTGTACCGCCCGGGGTCACAGACATCACCACCTACTTTCACAGACTCGACCTTTGACCCCCAGCCACCTCATTACAGCGCTCCTAACAGACCCAGAGGTCTCTGATCTGACTCAAGGGGAAAGGTCAACTACTGGCCATGGTGATTCTCCTGTAATTAAGCTCAACGCTGGAGACCCTTTTGAATTCAACTAAGCAAAGGTCGAGTTTCATCCAATCACCATTAAGCTCATCACCACCTGAATACCTCATTCAGCCAAACAGGGGGGGGGGGGGAGTGTAACCACCCAAAATAGGAGCAATTCAAATAAGGAAAAAGTAAACGGAATGTTTCAAAGAACCATAAAAGCTCAATTACAAGAGCACAAATTATTTGGGACATGATGTACAACGCAGCTAGAAGCTAACGTCAACGTTTTCTAATGTTAGGCTAACGTTAACCTAACGTTGCGTTAGAGATGTTAAAGATAACATTCAAATACGTTGTTGACTTAGAACAGATGTAGATCATGATCCTTGTTTATTTCTTGTTTAATTTATCCACGTTTAGTTGGTGTTGTGGTCTACCGCATTACTTTATCCAGAGCAGACACTCATCTCGGTTGAGATGTGGCTTGGGAAAGGGTAAAAAATACACACCGTCGCCCTGCCTCCCGGGATACCTAGTGTCGGAGTTGCATGCACCCCGTGCAGACCGTTTGATCATTTTAAACTTAAAATGACACGAAAAAACATATAAAAACGAATGAAAATTGACTATCTGAAATGCATTTCAATGGACGTGGAAGTAGAGAATGTCCGAGTGTATTGGGTTAGATATGCGCACTGTGATTGGCTCGTCGCGTTTGGGGGCGTGGCTTAGCCATAGGTCAATTGTATCTCAAAACTTTTTGTGTTTTGGTTTTAAGTCTCTAGTTATTAGCTAACTGCATTTTCTTACAACTCAGGTTGTCCAATCTGAAACTGAACAGAAAATCTGCACGTATCTGGATATTCACAAGCCTTCGAGTCAAAGTAGAACAATTTACAGATGCTGATGGAGATCCACTTGGCTCGAGGTCTGGTGGAGTTGTTTTGGAAAGGAGACGTTATTGAGAGCAGACCGCCGTCACTGCTTCACATCCATTCATACAGATAGCCTGCCAATCCTGGAACTGCTGTGTTGTGTGAGCACTGCGAGTTTGGCAGGATCAAGGGGGTTTTAGTTCTGAGTGAAGCTCTTCTAAGTGTGTGTTCTCCACAAAAAAATAAAATCCCATTTTAATGATTTTTATGACGCATGAAATGGTTAACAGTCCATGAGAAAGAAACTCATTTGGCCTTACAAGCTCCAAAAACAATTTGCTAATCTCAGCGCAGTTATACTAACACAATGGCCACGAAAAACAAACGCAGCCCTCGTGAATGAATAAAGCATCGGCATTGGCTTGGAAAATCATCAATGAATCATAAACTTCATCAAAAAGTCAACAAAACAATGATTGATTATACAATAGTTAAACAAACGGATCATAGAAGTCGGTCGACTCATTTAAATTGCTTAGTGAATTGCATAATTATGAGTGCTGGCTAACCAAGAATACTAAATATTCAAATTTAGTGTGCTACAGACATTAATGATACCTCAGTGATGCAGCTGACATCGTTGGCCACATGGTCTCTCTCACACACACACACACACACACACACACACAACTTAAACCTGCTCTCATGTGCTTGTAATGGATCTCCCAGAGAGTTCTGGCCTGGATCCACTGCTCTCCACTGCCTTTGAAGTCCACAACACACACACAATAAGAGATGTTGTGCGATATAAACCCTTTTTATCATGCCAATAACACTTGATCATGAGAGAGATATAGATGATTGCCCATGTTTAACTTTCCTCTCGAACACACTTTTTTTACACATGGTATAATGGTAAAATCATGTGTGTTTGTTTTTTGGTTAAGATACTAAAATAATACTGTTTTTTTTTTAAAGAGATATGTCTCATACCAACTCTAAAAAATGCTTTTTTTGACATGTGCCACATTGTATTATCATTGAAGTACCAAATTCATTTTAAAGTACTTTTTGCAGTGGAAGTTTTGTGTGTCATGCTGATACCATGTTTTTTGGAAACGGTACCATGGTAATGCAATATTTTTTAGACATGTGCCACTTTTAAAAAGCCACCAAAAAGTACTATGGTATAATTGGAAGTACCTTGGATTACCATATGAATAAATACCATTGGACATGAATTATACTGAAATTATAATTATGGCATTCCAACATACTTTCAAGAACACCATGGTATTACCAATGTTATTTTAGTATCATTTATATGCTATTATACGGTAGTATTTATTCATATTTTGAATTTGATTTTATTTTTAGAATTTTAGTTTTCATGATCATTTTAGTTTAAGTTTCTTTGTAATTTTGTTGTACTTTTGTAATTTGTATTAGTTTTTGTTGTCATTTTTTAAGAATTTTATTTTATTATAATATCATATTTTTGTAATTTTAATACTTCAATCAACACTTATTAATCTCGGTTAGTTGTAAAGTCAACATTGATTTTTTTTTTTTAAGTTGACATTTTCACGTAATATTTACATTTTATATTATTTCAGATTTATTTAAATTACTGAAAACAATTTTTAATATTATTTGGTTTTAGTTTTAGTAAACAATAAAAATACTTGATATTACCATGGTACACGTCCAAAAATTATGCTAGAACTATGTTACTTTTTTGATGCTTTCTTTTGAACGTTGTGTTATTTATGCCTGTTGGATTTTGAGAACTCCCAAAACCAGCACTTCACCTCCGTGACGCTGGACCGGAGGAGCAGTATATTACTTTTTTTGGATAGTTAAATTTGAGAGGCGATTGTAAATTTGGGGAGTCCCCATCTCTAGCAGGTGGGAGTTTCACTTCCTTGAAAAATCACGGGCGAACAAAGACCCCGCTGTTACGAAGAGAATCCGAGAGATCCCAACAACAACGTTTCAATTGAGACTTCACCATCCCGGGCTGGGAAAGTTTCTGCTCGACTAAACAAGCCCAACCTGAGACCATCTCTCCATCACGCCATCCACCACAGAAAAAAAAGTCACTTGTCTCTGAGCAAATCAAACATGCTTATCCTGGTGAAACAGGGAAAGAAAACGATTACGGTTCGCCTGCATGAAGGACCTGCCAACTAAAACAAGGAAGAGAATAGTACAATAAATCTTTCATCACACGGCTCGAGTGCCAAACAAGCCCACCTCAACGCCCGTTCTGTTCTCTGATGTCATCTGTGATGATTTATCGGAAAGATGTACTTCATGTCAGATGAATTTAGAGGAATGCTAAGTTCTGATCGGAGCAGCTGCGTTCAACTTCAACTGTAAACATGAATTATGCTAATAAGACATTTTACTTTACATTTATTCTGAACATTAATATTAATAAATGTAATATTGTTGAACATGGATGTCTTTTATCATATTGCTGTCCCTGCCGTTTTATAAAAGCTATCAGTCACTTGGGTAAAACACTTCTTACCTGTTGCAAACACTGTGGGGGGGAAAATCAGATAGATCGATAGATAGATAAACAATTGCCTCCATGTTATCTGTGCTCAAATAATGCTTTCAGATCTTACACACATCAGTCAATAATATGAAACACTTACAGATCATCTATTAGACATCACATCAACAAATAGAGATCACAGCATCCAAAGCATGCAGTTACAGAAAAAAGTGTATTGTAACACAGCAAACGCATTTTGCATTTACCGTAAATAGTATAGTAATCACAACTAAGGTGAATAAATTGTATACTGTACTGCAAGTATAGTATTGAACTGAATATTGTATATTACTGAATTTCTGTATATTCAGCACTGTAAAAATAAAGCAGTCTAACTACAAAAGCCAAAAAGGTTAAAACGCTCTGGGCTCTATCATACACCCGGCGCAATGCAGCGTCAGGCGCGAAGCAAGTGCCTTTAGCTAGTTTCAGCCTGACGCAGTTATCATTTTCACGTCCTGCGCCACGTTGTTTAAATAGCAAATGCATTTGCACTCATTTGTGCGCCCATTGGCTGCTGGTCTGAAAACGAGGTGTGTTCAGGCGCATTATTGGCGCGTTGCTATTTTAAGGCAACAGAAATAGACTGCGCCATTGACCAACTGAAACCTGCATGGTCTAAAGTCAATAATAGGGGCGTGACGTCACGGCTCTAGCGCTGCGGTGGCAGATGGGAAAAATCGCCATTTGTGAGGCCACTTTTTGACGCGCCGAGGAAGTTTAGTTAGTAATGTGCGCCTATATGCGTGTCCACAACACTCGTACACTCTGCTTATTACACACACAGGGACGCATAGAAGCACACACACATGCTAAATATATTTTAAAAAAAGGATTACAATGTAAAAGATTAATATTTTGTACATAAAGATACGGTGGAATCCGGCTTGTCCCGTAGATGATCTGCTTGTGCACTTTAAACTCGCGCAGATCCGTTTCCTCTCTAGAGAAGCGTGCAGTTTTTCCGCTTTCCGCTTTTCAGGCATGTAAATAGCGAATCCGCCATAGCGCGAGCGCAACTGGCCTTTAAAGGGATTGGGAGATTAGACTCTGATTGGTTTATTGCACATTACGCCCAAAACACACCCATTACTCATTAAGAGAATAGGGACATGTCTTTTAGGGCATGCACCGGGCGCGCAGACCATTTTTCTCGTCGTTTAACTAGCAAAAGTCGATTCAGACGCCCTAAGTGCAGGTGCGCTTTAGACCACGCGCGAAAGAGGGTAAAAACCCTGCAAAATCTAAGTCAATGAGAGATTCATTATGCCTCAGCATCACGTCTTCATGTTAGTCCGGCCTGAGGTCTCTGTCCACGTCACAGGCAATGTCATCTCATGCCAGGCAAAGGGAAAAAACCCTCTAGTGTGTTGGATCCAGCCTTGACAACACTGTCCACACCTTGCTCTTCCTCATCCTCTTCCTCCTCGTCCACCACCTGTTACACATCCTCTTCCTCCTCTCGCTCTCAGAAAGTAGAGAACAAATAATAAGTGAAGCGACTAAACTTAACTTTATCTAGTCAAACTAAAACAACCGACCAATTAAGAAATCAGCATCAAAATGAAGTGATCTAATCAATAAATCAATAAATACTGAGGTTCGGGAAAGGAGACACATCTTATATGATCCCGTTTCACTTTTTAAACAGGATTTCCACCAGTTGCCTAATTCCAAAAATAGACAAATACTCTCGCTGAGGTCACAAAATCATCATCTCCCTCAAACGGCATCCTCTTGTGTTTTCCACATGCATCGCGGGTCGTCTGGAAAACACGGCCTGTGATTCTCCCACCAAAACGAACACGAGCAAAGCGGGCGCTCGATCCCACTTCCCTTTTATGAGCCTCGTTCTGCAACCCACAAATCATTCAGCACAAATCGCACCGCAGCGTTTACATCCAGACATAACTTCAACACAAGAAAAATGCTTTTAAGGCCTGAGTTGATTGGCTGGAGAAGACAGAGGAACAGATTTACGTGCGAGTGCAATGAATGGGCCGGCGCGTGCCGTGCGAGATACACGTGATATGAGAGGCTCCCTTTGATTCAGGTTCTCCAGATTGCAGAGCGACGGCAAAAATCAGCTCAGATGAAGGAGCCTGTTACGCAACCGTCTCATAGTGAGCCCTGAGTAAACACACACACACAGAGAGAGAGAGGAGCATCTAGTTTCAACCATTCCCACAGTTGTCACTCAGCAGCTCTCTGCACGCCCACAAACATGAGGCTCGGCCAGGTAAAAAGTTTGAGGGATGGTGAGAGCGAGTTAAGAGAGTGAGGGAAAAGAGACTTATTTAGCGCACTCCAGAGGGCCTTTACATCACTCCGATGAAGTGATAGGTTAAATAAACTTATCACTTCATCTAAAACAACAACATGTTTATTAGATCCTATACCAACTGAACTACTGAAAGAAGTGTTACCTATAGTGGAAGAGCCTCTTCTCAATATTATTAACTCATCTTTATCTTTAGTTCATGTTCCAAGAACGTTCAAGCTGGCAGTTATAAAACCTCTTATTAAAGGTGGGGTATGTGATTTTCTTTTTTGACCGTTTTTTCAAAATCACTTTAAATCCTATTCCTAACCCACTTACAGCCACTGAGTTAGAAGCACTGAAATGAAAATTAAGCAATTTAATCATCTGTGGAATGGGCAGGACTCGAAAAGCTCCAGCCGATCATTTCCAAGACCACCTAAAATCATTGGACAGTAAGTGCGTCAATCAAACGGTCGTACCATCCCCCCACCCCCCTCGAGCGAATCAGGGCCAGCGTTGGAGGAAAGAAGGTAGGACGTTTTGAGTTGAGTATTTTTAAAATCTGCCGGCTGTTTTGCAAATCACATACCCCACCTTTAAGAAACCACAATTAGATCCAAATAACCTAGCAAATTACAGACCCATTTCGAATCTTCCATTTATGTCAAAAATATTAGAAAAAGTTGTGTCCGCTCAACTCGGCTTCTTCTTGCGAGAAAACGACATCTATGAAAAGTTTCAGTCTGGATTCAGGCCACATCATAGCACTGAAACTGTGCTTGTTAGAATCACAAATGATTTACTTTTAGCTTCGGACCAAGGCTGTATCTCAGTACTAGTTTTACTTGATCTTAGTGCTGGGTTCGACACTATAGATCACACAATACTCTTAGATCGACTACAAAATTACACTGGTGTTCAAGGACAAGCATTAAGCTGGTTCAGGTCATACTTATCTGACCGCTACCATTTCATCTACTTAAATTGAGAAAAATCGATCATAACTTCGGCAAACTATGGAGTGCCGCAGGGATCTGTGTTAGGCCCTTTATTATTCTCAATATATATGCTGCCACTTGGTAATATTCTAAGGAAACATGGAATTAGTTTCCATTGTTATGCTGATGACACTCAAATATATATTTCATCACGGCCAGATGAATACGCTAAATTATCCAAATTGACAGATTGTGTTAAAGATATAAAAGATTGCAGATTTCCAATTGCGAGCTCATTTCTCCCAATTGCGAGTTTATATCTAAGAATTCTGACTTTATAACTCACATGTAGATGTAAACTGGCGATTGTGAGAAAAGAAGTCATAATTGCGAGATGAAAAGTCACAATTACCTTTTTTATTTTTTATTCTGTAGCAGAAACAAACTTCCATAGCCTACTCACTCATTTCTCTCTCTTTTGAAAATATTTCAAGTCGTGATGTCGGTTTCTGATGCTTTTCTACACATTTTGAGTGTTTCTCCACAGTCCTAAATCAGAGGATGTGGTCAGACGTTTTCGCAGACAGCAGGGTTTAAAAATAAACTCACTGGACCTTCCTGTGTGCATCACACCACACTACGTCACAGCGTCTGTGTGTGTGTGTGTGTGTGTGTGTGTGTGTGTGTGTGTGTGTGTGTGCGTGTGTGTGTGTGTGTGTGCGTGTGTGTGTGTTACGTCCTCCGAGCGCATCATAACATTCGGTGGTGGTTGCGGTGCCAGCAAATGGCACGGGAAAGCCGTCTCTGCCGTTATTTTTAACCCGTTGTCTCCATGGAAACTGCCACATATGAGAAGACCCGCACACTCCTGCCAACTTACAGTACATAGGAGTGTGGAAATCTTCTGCATGGGAGTGTGTGTCTGATTTGTGTGGCCACATCTGTAAGGGTCATATATTGTATCTGGATCTGTGCATTTAAATAATCTAATATATTCCCCATAGTGATTATTTTGGGGCTGGTTTTGCAGAAATTAATCATGGTACAAAAGTACAAAGTATTAAGTTTCCCTCCATGTACGTTCTCAGATTCAACAACAACAAAAACATGTAAACAAACAGATTTTTTCAGCAAAATCAACTATTCGCTTTAGACACAATAAACAGGATTTGAAGCATTAGAATTGTTACTTACCTGGAGAAGATGAAGAAACAGAATTGATGGAGCGACAACATGAAAAAGAAAAAGAGACATTTATTTAGTCAATGGACACTGTAAGTGTATGTATACATTACTGTTCAAAAGTTCGGGGTCAGGAAGTTATTTTTTTAAAGAAACGAATACTTTGATTGATCAAGTATGCATTAAATTAATCAATATTGAAAGCATTTTATGATATAGCCATTTCAAATAAAATCTGTTCTTTTGAAATTTCTATTAATCAAAGAAAAGAAGTATCACGGTTTCCACCAAAATATGAAGCAGCACAACTTTGCACATTGATAATAATAATAAATGTTTAACAAATCAGCAGTCATCAATCATATCAGAATGATTTCTGAAGGATCATGTGACACTGAAGACTGGATTAATGATGCTGAAATTTCAGCTTTGATCACAAAAAAAAATTACATTTTAAAATATATTCACATAAAAAAACCTGTTATTTTAAATTAAAATAGAATTTTATTTTTTTTACTGTATTTTTTTTATCAAATAAATGCAGTCTTTATAAGAGGTTTCTTTAAAAAAAAATCCTACCGCCCCCAAACTATGCAAAATAATGTGTCAATATGTCCACTTAAATTATTTAACCATCAACGTGGTATGGCCTAAAAAAAAAGACTTTAAGGCCTGCGTTCAGTTTGAGGTTTAAGTAACCTTTAAAATAGCCGCTCCAGGGATTGAAACATGCACTTTTCCCCATTATATGCGAGCAGTGTCCTGTACTATAGTGTTTGCCGTCAGTATCTTTAATGTCTGACAATGCATGGGCTCAAAGAAGCCCTTTAAAAGCTCATAAAGGGAAACCCTCCGCTGGAGTCTCTAATGTGAGGTCATTCATTTCAGGTCAACTGCACTTCACTGCATGTGACAGAATTTATGTGAGAAACCCAATATGTGCTCATTTTTTTTTTTTATAACATACTAAAGTGTGCAAACAGCAGATTTAAAAAAGACCAATCACAGCGAGCGAATCGAAGTTTCAATCTGGTTCAGTCAAACTTTCATGTTATATACATTAAAAAAATGCATATACGCATTATAAAATACTATTGGTTATTATTAAATATTTGTGTTTTTTACAAAATAACATCTATTGTTCCTCATAAATCAGATTAAATGGAGACTAAAAACAGACTTCAGCTTAAGTCTCCCACTTCTCAGATGTATTTCTTAGCAAAAGATTCCACTAATCTCGCTTATATCAAAAGTTATACATATATATCAATATAAACTCAAACGTTTCTCATCACAGTTTCTGCAAGACCTGATCTGAGCTTCATTCATTCACTCTGTATCAACAATCATCCGATTCTTGCTTGTATTTCTCCTACAGTCTTGAAAGTAAAAGTTCTTTACTGGCATGTATAGTTCCATGAAGAATCTTTAACATCCACGGAATCTTTCCATTCCACAAAAGACTCTTTATAGTGAAAAGAAAGTTCTAGATTCACGGTGTGAGAAAAGGGTTCTGTTAAGAACGGTTCACTGAAAGGTTCTTTGAGGAACCAAAAAATGATTCTTCTATTTCTATGGCATTGCTGTGAAAACCCATTTTTGGAACCTTTAGAAAGAGAAGAAAAAATGCTGAGACAAAGTTTCTACAGTATATGCAACACAATAGAGAACTCCATTAAGTCTCCTGAGATATAAAAGAGCAAAAAAATGTTCCTCTGGGATCCTTCATTCAAAAAATATCTGATGTGCTGAGAGAGCATGCAGACAGTTTCTCTCTCTCACACACACATGCACACTGCAGCGCACACATCCCAGAGGCAAAGACACACACACACACACACACTCGCTCGTAAGCCACATCATTACTCGTCCTGGATTCGCTGTCTCTGATTGGTCGAGAGGGAATGGATGGGTAGCAACAACACAGGCTGGCACACGTGGTCGGCCCTCTACGACACACTCACACACACACTTTCTGTCTCTCGCATGCAAACATGAAAACATCCATCCTCCCTGTCTTCAACAAATGCACTCATTCACTGCACCATCTTTGTTTCTCTCTCTCCATCACTCTGCGTGATGTTGTCATGCTGCGGGAGAGAATGAGCAGGAACAGCCAATGGGACGGCCTGTCATTCACACACACACACATACACACATGCACACTGACCAGCCTCATGCTACTCAAAGCCTACGAGAATGTAGGTCAATTTTTTTCCTCCTGATAGTAGTTAAAGAAAGATATCTTCTCTGTTGGAAACACAGTACAGCGTTCAACCAGCATGTGTAGCATTACAATGAGTGACACAGGATCATTTCAATGGGATATTTCACAAAAAAAAACAAATTCTGCCATTGCCTTCTCATCCTCACGTCGTTCTGAACCTGAATGACTTTCTTCTGTGGAATACAAAAGAACATGTTTTGAAGAATGTCCATGCTGCTCTTTCTATAAAAAGACCATATGATTCATGCAATATATTTGACAAATAGAACCATAAAAGTAGTCCATATGTCAATTATCTGAATAATTTTAGCATGTTATTTAATACGGCAATGTTAATGTATTTGGTCTGGGTGGATTAGATCTGATACACTGATGCTGCTGCAGAGCAATATGGATTTATATATAGTATACACTCGCTGCTGTAAACATGTAATAAATGCTGCTGCTGCATGAATAGACATAAATCCTGTAGCAGATCTAGACAGGTGAAGGCGTTCAGAGGAACTCTACAGGACCAGCTTACAGCAAACAATGAACCAGACTATTTAAATGTTGAGCAAGCAATCTCATTGGCTGCATCAGCAGAGGCCAATCAGCTTGTGCCATGCTGTGATGATGTGATTGCTTGCAGATCGCATGTAAAGGACCTATCAGCCTATGTCCTGTAGAGTTTCATTTATGTGTGTGTGTGTGTGTGTGTGTGTGTGTGTGTGTGCATGTGTGCGTGTGTGTGAGTGTGTTAATAATAATAGAGCAAGTATTACCAGCTAGCAAGAATTTCTTCATTAAAAATGTTGACATTGACGTAATAAGCGTAACAGAATGATGAGAAAAACAAAAGCGTAAGATGTGATATGGCTCATGATTCCCACGGTGTTGTTTTGTCGCCACGGGGCAGAAAACCAAACAATCCACCTGTGGGTCCGGAAACGGCTCAAAACAACAAGCAATATGGGTGTTGTTTGAAATGCTAATCTGTCAGGACTTTCATTAAATGTTTAAGAATGTGACACCAAAACATCTATTAATCATCTTACGCTAAATTATTGCACGTTATCCACAAAATGTACGAGTTAGTGAATAGTAAGTGTCATAAAATATGAACATCATTCAGATTTCAGATTTGTCCAATGTTCATCCACTAGCTTTACACTACTAAAAACCTTGTCTTCCATTTCACTACTTCATCATTTTCTGTCTTTTTTAAAGTAAAATTTGTTAATTTTTGTGCAAGCAGGTCAATGTAACACAGCCCTTTTCTGCATGCAGTCATTAAAGAAGACTGGCACGACGTCAGTGAACTCGCCCACACACACACACACACAGAGTCAGGATCATATCGGACCACCATGACGGCACACATAGCAGGAGGAGTGTGTTTCTCAATCCCAAAAGCTTTTATATCAGGCCTAATCTGCAAGTTTCTGAAGTCTTGTCATTGCATTGGTTCTGTGACGGTCAACAGAAAGTTAAACGCAATATTTCTAAAGCCACTGCACCATTTGGAATAGAATTGAGAAAGTCTTTTAAATTCAAATTCAATTTGACTTGAGGTAGCAAACAGAATGCAAATTCTAAGAAACAGGAATTTTTGACCTAAAAGCAAATCTTATCATGGCAAATATTAAATAATGGCTTGAAAAAGCTTTGAACGTTTTTTGGGAGTGGAAACGTTCAAGTTTAAAGGAATTCAAAGAAAATACAGCTGATGCATTCTGGGAAATTAAGTGTTTTCAACCTCGCTAAACAGAAGTTAATTCATTAGTTCAAGAGTTTGTAAAACTAATTTGTTTTAACTAAGTTGTATAAACTAATTTGTATATACTTTATCAATCTTCCCGTCCATACATCGGGATTATAAACCTTCAAACATCAAGGATTTTTCAAGATGTAACATTTTTCATGACAAACTTTGCTTTTCTAGTTAACAAGTTCGATGAATTTCTCTATCGTCATCACCGGCGGCCATCTTGTCACAGGCAAGCTTTCTGGCGGGCTCTGTGGTGCCTGATGTAAGATGAGTGATCAGCACGAACACAAACACTCTTGTGTCGTTGAAATCTTGACGGATTTACAAAGGGTTTGGTTTCTTACAAACGTTATTAACGTGGCTATAATTCTGGATGATTATTTATTTATACACTTATTATTCATAAGTGTGCAGTGTCATAACTACATCTCTGACGTTTATAACAAATCAAACCGTTTGAAAATCGGTAGAAAATTGAGCAAGTTATGGTTATTTAAAAAGTACATGCACCATTAAAACACAAGGTTACGAGTGAGCGAGCTGCCTGTGACAAGATGGCCGCCAGGTGCGGACGCCGACCTCCATTGGCCAGCAGCGCGGACGAGACATCTAGCCTTTATTATGGATATCTATGTTAAAAACCACCGTTTGAGGAACGCTTCCTGGAAGTTTGACATCACATGGGCTGGATAGAACACTAAAGGAAGTCCAGGTTTGGACGCTTGACAGGTCCACGAGTCGAGCTCATGAAGAGGCACCTGTGGGACAATCAAAACACGGCAAGCCACTCAATCTGCCCTCCATTAGTTCCCGATAGTTCAGAAGAATGCGAGTGGCTACATGTGCGTGCCGAGACCTGTGGTCTTTGAGTGACCCTCCCTCGAGGCCGGCTCGCCCTCTGCCCGTAAATCCTGGGTGGAATAGGTGGTGTCATCCCAACCCTCATCAGTCCACCCTCAGGATCGCTTATTTCCCAGCTAAGAAAACATTCAAAGCGTGCCGGATTGACCCGGGGTGAGGGTGTGTCGGTGAACGTGTGTGTGTTTTACAGGCATTGTTTCAGGCGTACCCCATTTTACTGCGTTCTTAAAAACACACGTGCACTCAGCGAATAAACATCCTGATTGTTTCCGCGTGTTTAATGGTTTTTCACTGACCGCGAATATCGTCCGATTTCCCTGAAGCAACGGTTAAAACGTCCCAGAAGACTTCTTAAAATGAAGCACCTGCCCCCTTTTTTCGCCCTGGTGAGGTAATCGCTCGCTCGAGTTTCGATTCGTTACTCTGATCTCAAAGATATCGGGTGACAGTTTTGGATGAGGAAACACATCCGTAATCTGCTTTCAATTAGACCTCCCTCTCTCATACAACTCCACGCAATCCCAATCGTAGTAGAAACTAACCGCATAACGTGTGTTGTGTAAAAGCGCAGTATAGTCGCTGCACATGGAGGGCATTAGGGAGAGTCTGGTGCTTGTGGATCTACACGTGCTCTAGTTACAGTCTGGCATTCGGACAACAGCTAAAAGGCACCGCAGTGATGGAGGCATTTTTGCGAGCCCTAATGGTGAGTATTGCTAAAACACAAGGGCGGAAAAGAGTAACTAAATACATCTGCCGCCACTAGCAATTCTGGGGTCTATCGAGGGGTCTGTCTGTGACTTTGGACAAGGTTTTGGCACACTGGTACTCATTTGAGCGGGGCTTTTTATTTAAAGGGATAGTGCATCCACACACAAATAATCTGTCGACATTCATTCACTCAGATGTCATTCAGAGCCCTGTTTTTTTCTATCCACCTTATTCAGTGCAGCAATATGCAGTACTCTTATATATAACAGTGCATTAAACTGTAAAACGATTTGCTCTGCTTATTATGATTACTGTATATATATATATATACCATTAAAACACGATAGTCCATATGGCTTGTGCACTATATTTTAAAGATACAATACCTAAATTTAAAGGGAAAGAGCGCGGAAAAATCAAGTTAAATTTTGTCCTCCACTGTAGCTCTTTTGTATTTGCATATAATCATATGCAGCATGTAAAGACACATTTCCAATGCAAGGTAAGTTTTGTTTTTTAGATTATACAGCATATTTCATAAGTGCTTAATATAAACAATTATACTGATGGATAGAGATTAAGGATGAAAATAAAAATAATAAAATTAGGATTAAAAACAATAAAAGTTAAGAAATAAACACTGAAGGTATTAAGGAAAATGAAATAAACATATACATTAACTCTTTGCCCGCCATTTGACGGAATTTTCCTTCTTTCCGTGTTTTCACTGTTATTCGGTAGAGGGCGCTTTTACACATCGTCTGAAAGAATACTAAATCACATGCAAAAAAAAAAAAAAGAAGAAAAAAGTGATAAAAGCATTGCTTGGGCAGTCCTTGGAAAAAAAGTATTATTTTTGTTCAAAATATTGCTTTTTTTATGAAACTGTTGATAAAAAGGGAGGCATGAAGCTAAAATTACTTATTTTCTTTCTTTCTTTTTTTTTTTAAAGAAAAGGCTTGGTTCTTTCTTTTAATATATTGCATGTTCAGATATTCATACAACAAAATATTCTGGGGGCCAGTACATTTTTGTGAAAATGATCAAAAATGCTTGCAGTGGCAGGCAACTTTTTTTTTTTTTGTAACGCTGGCGGGTAAAGAGTTAATAAAAACACTTAGGTTTGATGTCAATGATGCCAAATGCCAGATATGTTTTTGAGTGTCCATATTACCCTTTCATTGTAGGGAAAATAAAAGTGTGAATATTCTGCATAATATCTATTTAGTTGTGATGCATGGGAAAAAAAATAAACTCATACAGGTTTAAATAGATATGAGGGTGAGTAAATGATGTCAGAATTTGAGGTGAATTAACTTTTTTAAATGTGAAGTAAATCATTTTAGCGCCACTAGTGGCATCAAATGGAATAGCAAAAATAATGATTATTTCCAAAAAAACATCTTATTACCATTAGTCACACAAACAGATATTGACATTAAAGGGATAGTTCACACACAAATGAATATTCTGTCATAATTTTCTCACCCTCAAGTCGTTCCAAACCTGTATGAGTTTCTTTCTGCTGTTGAACACAAAAGACGATATTTTGAAGAATGTTGGTAACCAAACAGTTGCTGTTCCCCATTGACTTCCATTGTATTTTATCCCCATACTATGGAAGTCAATGGTGTCCTGAACATTCTTCAAAATATCTTCATTTGTGCTCAACTGAACAAAGAAACTTATACAGGTTTGGAACCACTTGAGGGTGAGTAAATGATGTCAGAATTTTCATTTTTAAGTGAACTATCCCTTTAAGCCAAAAATCGTCATATTAGGCCGCAGAAACAAACCGATCAATGTGTTCAATGTGCCTCATAGCGCTCACAATCTTACCATCAAACACTTCCAAGAGTTTTCCCAGCACACTTTTGTTTATAAGGAGGACCGGGTTGTATGTTCCTTCTCAGCGAAGAAGAGCTTCGTCCCTGTACGGTGCGAATGACATTTCTCTCACAGTGAGGATGACATCGTTTGTCACACCGTGGGCCGCACACCAGCGCAGAGGCTCCTGGGACAGTGAATCATTTCTACATCCATGAGTCTCCACAGACATCACACACACTGACCCAGTTAAAAGCCTCCGACTCAACGCAGAGCAACAACATGTCAGCTTCAACAAACACCATCAAAACAAAGCCAACAAAAAGACAATTCTGATTTTTTACAGACCGCTGAATTGATCATAAATCATTTACAAACCAATATACAACATATTTTGGTGAGAAATTATTCTTATTAAAAACAGTTAAAAATGTGACAGACTCAACAATGCATCAGGAAAAGGGGACGTTTGATTCACGCAGGAGGTGAACAGTCTCATCCGGCCCCCGGGAAAACTACCGTATCTTCATGGAGATAATTGCTGTTATCTTACAGTCATGTGAGACAGGCCTCTGATTTGATTGGCTAAGCAGATTCCACATTGACCAATGAGGAAGCGCATAAAAGTTCCTCATCTCATCTCTTCTCATCCCTTTCTCAGCAGAACACCACAGAAAAACAGTGTACTTCTGAGTGGATGGGAATCGTGAGGAGTTTAACATGTATATTTGGCAGATGTTTCATAGCATTTTATAAGTTCATGCATTGCCTGGGAATCAAATCCATAAGCTTGGAGTTACTACCATGCTTTATGGTTTATGGTTTGAGAGGAATTAAAGTCCCCCTGTGGTGAAAATCAAGCTTTTAATGTTGTTTATATGCCTTTGTGGTGTTTTTAAAATGCTTTAAGACAAACCATGTGTAAATTCATGTCAACAGCATTGCTGAGTATTTTCTCCTTAAAACTGCAGTGAACCAAAGACAGTCTCAAAAACACGGTTTGAAATCGCTGGTGTTTCTGACGTCACACACTACCTTGTAACCAATCAGATCAACGTGTGATCGTCAACGAGTGGATCTCTGAGCTGAGTGAGTGAGTGGAGGCGGGGCTCATTAGCATATTCATAGACTAGAGTATGCTACACAAGAGTATACTAAATGAGGCAAGGGTGTAGTTTTACATTCAAGCTATTTTAATGCATAAAGACAAAATTCAATTTAAAGCTCCAGTAGGTAACTTTTGAAAACATGTATTTGTTAAAACTGTCATTATGTCCTGACAGTAGAATATGAGATAGATACTCTGTGTAAAAATCAAGCTTCTCTGGCTCCTCCCAGTGGTCCTATTGCCATTTGCAAGAAATACACGCTCCCGGCCAGAAACAACCAATCAGAGCCGAGAGGAGTGTCTTAGCACTGTCAATCACGCTCGTGTACGCGCTGATCACACCCCTCTCTTGCACAGCGCGAGCGCCGGAGCGCGAGCCGTCGTTCAAACTCAAGATTGCCGGCGTGCTGCAGCTGTGCTTATGACGGAGAAACAACCTAAACTGCCAATTCTCGAGTGACAGCTGCTCATAAAACAAAGAGGTAAAAGGAAAAAGACTGATGACGATAAACAAGCGAAAAAGAAAGAATTACACAGAGCCCATTGACTCGGTGTCAAAACTAACATGTAGATAAAATGTCACGCACTCTGCTAAGCAACAATTGAAACCTGCTAATTCACTGGCTTGTCATGTTGCTGAAATAATGTACTAGCTCATCTTATCTAGCATTATATATCGCTAGAATAATTACTTACATACTGTAACGTTAGTTACCGTTATATTAACGTTATCTTACTAGCTATTTATAACTTATAGAAAGAGTGCAACGTTATAAAGTTACATGTAGGCTATTGGAAAATACATAATGATTTGAGGACCAAGTTTGTAGTCAAAGTATGGGCAGGCCATAGTCAATGTAAAGCATATTATTGACGTTTAGTCCCTATTAGTGAATGTGCCATATAACTTTTTATCCGCCGTCATCGGTGGGCCTGTTTACTAGCCTGCGCGTTCACGACAGGCTCCGCTGTGGAGGACGAGCTGTGGAGGGAGGGCTGTAGCGCAGCAGAAAGCAAGGGGGTGGGACCTGGAAGTTGTGCTTGTTCAAATTTTCAGGCTAAGTCAACGTTTTCTCAAAACTCCCTACTGCAGCTTTAAGGGAAAAAACGCTTAAATATGTAATTATGGTGCTCAAAGATGAGTTTTAAGGGATAAAAGTATTGACTACAGGGGGACTTTAACACTGAACAGTTATGGTTTAATCCCATTATTGATTATTTTAGTACTTGAAGTTTGATCATTGGAGTATGTTTTATAAGAAAATGCTCTTTCAGTTCTTCAGAATTCCATGTTTAATTCAATGCCTTACTTGCTGTTTATTTATTTATTTATTATTATTTCTGACATTTACTAGCAACTTCTGAGTAAAAATTGTTTTCATGAGTTTATGGAAGAAAAGTTTGCATAATAAACGGCATATGTTTGGTACAATTGATTATGTTTCTTTAACTACTCTTTAGTTCAGTAAAAGCTTAAGCATAGCATAACACGGTTAGCCTGGGTTTCCCCATACTGCCTTTGCACAGTGCGATTTTATTCACGCTGCTAGGTAGTCTGGATACCATGGACCAAATTTTCGCCTCAGCGAGGGGACCAATCACAGAACGGGGAGGGAGCAGCAAGACGATGACGACATCAATGCGACACACCGAAGCAGTTTGTGTATACCTATGGATCCAACATGGCAGCAGACACAAAGTTACCTTTCGATGCAGCCTTAGATATTGTTCAAAGTAGTTTAGAACTCAAATAAATCTCTGACCCATCGTCTTCTTCCTCGTCTAATTTCTTTCGCTCTACATACGTCATCTGGTATAATTGAAACGATTGGCTATGAGCTACGTACAGGCGCATTTGATAGACATTCGTAGCACCCAACAAACGGATCAGGGCATTCGTAAACCACCCCTCAAATACGAGAAAATGAACATGTGGTTCCCAGACCACGTATCAGTGTCAATGAGACGTGGTCTGACGTTAGCCAGGCTATAACACGGTTACAGTTCTCATTTAATTTCCAGTTGGACATCAACAAAAAAAAGCAATGGCGTGCAGTTTAGCGATTCAGGAATCGCTCCATATGAATCAGTTTCAGATTCACAATGAGTGATTTTTGAGTCTGGGAGCCAGATGAGACGGTTTACTTCTTGTGTGAATAAAAAGTGTTTGCTTGATGCATTGTCATGTCATGTGTGTCATGTCTTTAAACTAAAACACTCACTTAACCCTCCAGTCGCACTGGATAGAAACAGTGATTTTTTCGAGAGTCAAACTGTTTGCAAATTCTTGCAACCAGCAAGACGTCTCAATAGAAAACAAGGTATCTATTTATTTCTTTGTTCTATTTCGCACAGCTCAAAAACATTTATTTTTCTTCTAAGAAATGACATACAGGCTTGAACATCAAAGCTCAGCCTAGATACTTCACTCATGTTGTTCTTTAATATTTATCTACTTTTATCTTCAAATCACACCAATCCTTTTTACATTATATAGATAACCTCCTCTCCCTCTCTCTCTCCGATTCATTCCCTGTTGTTTTTCACTTGGGTAAAATATTGGACAAAACCTCTGTAAATCCTTCCAGCAGGTTCCCATATGAGGCAGCTGTGAAAATCTGCCTGGAATTTAACAAAGGAGTGGGAAAGCACTTCTAAAAATATTTGCAAAAGACATATAAAGTTGCCATGCAGTAGGTATACGGTGTTCAATAAAATGTGACAGGACTAAAGGTTAGTTATGGTGAGTTTGTCTCCCAGTGTTTATTTTAGCCAGCTAACCCTCTCATCATTCTTCTTCACATGTCGACGTCGACCGGCGCTTGTTTACTTGTTTTCTGTGATGCTTGCGTGTGGGAAAGCCGTAGATAAAACCTCAAGTCACTTTCATTTGACCATACAAGGTGAAGCAGCGAGCACTGTTAAATCTCGCCCACGTTGTTATGGGTAACCCCGTCTTTGGTTTGGGTTAGTGCTAAACACTCTTTAGCCCACAATGAACCGCTCAAAGTCAAAGTGCAAAGTCGACTGGGTTTTTAAATATACAAAGTTGGCTGTTACCATGACAGTGTTTGCTAAGGAGCTTCTATGAGTTTCACAGGGTGTTACAGCCGGATCTCCCAGACGGTGGAATTTGGGGGTATTAATAGTTTCAAACTCCTCTAAAACAAAACATAAATGTGCTCTAGATACTGTTTGCTGTGCAATTCGCTTATAACAGTCATTGTAAAAAAATAAAATAAAAAAATCACAATCACTTTATTTTCATTGCATGGCTTCAAAAGCGTAATGAGACACTGTCAAACCAAAAGTGGAGCAGAAATCAATTTGAATCCACTTTTAAGGCCAGGTATGGTGTGAATGCAAACCGATCTGGGGTGCGTTTCCCAAAGCCAACTATGGTCGCAAGTTCCGTCGTTACCAATAGAGTTCAATGGAAATTGCGATCATAGTTGGCCAACGATGCTTTTGGGAAACGCACCCCAGGTATCTTTTTTACTCGTTGGTCCCCTTAAAGAGGTATGAGGTTATTTTATAGGACTAACGTGTGAAAACACCCTTATTTTCTTCTTCTGAATGCATTGTTTTTTATGGAAGCTTGTTTTTGCAGCTTAATTTTTTATGCCACTTTAATATATCACAATGTGAAGTTTTACCTCAAAATGTAATTCTCGTAATTGCAACTTTTTTATAGTAATTCCAACTTTATGGTTTGGGGGGGGGGGGGGGGGGGGGGGGGGGGGTGCACCTTCTGTTCATGTGAATGTTAAAAAATAACAGTTAAAAAGTTACAAAGTTTAAAAGTTTTAAAAAAAAACTATTAATTAATCATTTTTTTTTTTTCATAATTGCAACCCCCAATCCCAAAATGTATTTACAGTTTGTAAAGTCAAATAAAAGGAGGAAAATACTGTTTTTCCCACACTGCCACAAGATCCCAGAAGGCAACATATGGAAGTCAATCTGTGGAATCATTCAGCTCCAAAAAAAGTACATTGAAGAGAGTTCAATAAAGCCAGTAAACGCACACCTGCCCGGCTTTAGATCCTCTTAAAGGTCTTTCTGTGCAGCCCTGCAGCTTAGAGAAGAGCCGAGCTTCGGGAATTATCATGGAAAATATGTGGCAGTGGAAAAAAGGATTTACATACCAAGAACCCGACAGAAAGACTAACAATCCTGCAATGAGCACACCTACGGGTGAGAGAAACCAGACACGGTGCAACATTACAGTAAATATGCTGAAACGCCCTCATTTCCCAGTGATATCAGTTGCATCTGATATCTACAGTAAGTCGGTGAAAGAGAAGAAAGAAGAAAAGCACAATACACCATTACACAACATATCTGGATTAAACATTGACAGTCAAATGATGTAAAGATGCAGGTATAATATTGTAGTTCTTAAACTTAAAGAGGCTGTATTATGCCCCTTTTCAGTCTTGATTGTGTTTTTGGGTTCTACTAGAATAGATTTTCATGCTTGAATGTTTAAAAACACATTATTTTTCACATATTCTCCATTGTTGCGGCTCCTCTCTTCCCAGTCTGTCAGTAACGCTCTGTTTAGTTCCTGTCTCTATGAAGCCCCTCCTTCTGAAAAGCACACTGTGCTCTGATTGGTCGGCTGGACCGGTGTGTTGTGATTGGTCAAGCGCTTCAAGTGTGTTTGTGAAATGTCCCATCCCTTACCATAACTGCCAGTTTCAACACACTACTAATGAACTCAACCAGGCCCCGCCCCTTTATTTTGTATTTACCTAGGGCAGGAATTATTTAAATGAGGAATATTGCCAGTTGGTGTGAGGTATTATATTTCCAACGAAATGGCATTGATGAATCGTTCACAATTTATTAAGACCAATTACAGCTCAATTTTGGAAAATGACAAACTCAAACTGAGATTGAGGTTTTTGGCTCGCGTCACTGAAGGTCTGGTTAGGCTAATATGCCTCTACAGGAGATGGATGTGCTGAAATTACAGATGCCCTCCGACCCAATCCATTAAACCAGATTAAAACCAGCTGAGCATGAGTGTTGCACGTGTGCTCCATGTGTCTGCGCGAGTCTATCTAGACGATTAGATTTGACAACGTGCAATCAAAGTGAGCTTGTAAGTGAGATGACCTGTTTTACACCCGAATGCAACAGTAAACCTTTAAAAATACAAATGTTTAAACACTCTAAAAAAATGCTGGGTTGCTTCAAGCCATGTTTGGGTCAAATATGGACAAACCCAACTGTTGTGTTTAAAAATGTAATTTAGAAATGTAAACCAACGGTTGGGTTTGTCCATATGTGATTGTGACCCAAACATGGGTTGAAACAACCCAGCATTTTTAGAGTGTAAAAGTATAAAATCATCCACTTTACCAAAACTGCTTATGCATTTGAAGTAAGTCATGAAATCTAAATTGACAGTGTTATGCTCTTTATTTTTTACGAATCATTAATGCATGTTAGTCCAAACAATTAGTCTTCATAATGTTTTATCAAAATGTAAGAACTTGATCCAGAGTTGTCTGAAACAGCGTTTCTATTTAGGCTTTTCTTTCTTTCTTTTTGTTACTTTATCATCATCTCTCTCCAAGTCTTTTGTCACCCTATTTTCTTTCACCATACCTTCTTTAACTCGGAGATCCGAAAGTCAGAAATAATTACAAAACTCAAATCTGTAAAGTCTGTAAACTAATAAATAATGTTTTTAATAATATTTCTGGCTATCAATTGATGAAAACCTTCAGTTTTGACAGACAAGGTGTGATTATCACATTTAGAGGCTCTCCGAGTCTCCAGGCCTGGATTCTGTTCATTTAACACGGCCATAAAAAACTGCAAATGTGATTATTATTACTAGCTCTGAATAAACAGGTTGTACATACTTCAGGGACTCAAGGACCTGCCAAGTGTTCAATAGGTTAATAAGAAATTCCTGTGATCTTAAAGGCTTAAAGGGAGAAAAACAGAGACACACAAACAGTTCTATGAAACCAAGAGAATGAGAGATTGTGACGCGTGTGTAATGAAAATGATTATGCTTTTCAAAAGTTTGGGCTGATTTTTTTATTTTATAAATCAATATTTTTATTCAGCACAAAATGCATTAAATTAATCAAAAATAATGGTATTTTGATCTTTCCATCCAACATTGATGATAATAATAAATGCTTCTTGAGCAGCAAATCATCATATTAGAATGATTTCTGAAGGATCATGTGACACTGAAGACTGGAGTAATGATGCTGAAAATTCAGCTTTGATCACAGGAATAAATTATATTTTACAATATTTTACAAATGGACTCAATCGGTTCTGAAAATGGCAGGGTAAAAACAAAGAGGTACAGATGCCATCAAGAAAAACATCTGCGACTAAAAGAGCACAATCATCTCTTCAAAGTCGACATGACAACTCAATTGACCGTTTGCTTTCTTAAAGGGACAATTCATCCCAAAATGAAACTGGTCATCATTATACATGTCATCAAATGGATTGTGAACACCATTTTTATGATGACTTTAACCATTTGTAATGTTATAAAGCATCTAAAAAATATAAATGCCGCTTTAAAACAGATGCTCAAACAGACACAACACTACCCAGGCGAATCAAAACAACACAGAAAGGGGAAGCTCCTATTGGACGAGGCTGGATTACACTGATGCAGAATGTGTATTGTGATTCAGATCAAAACAGCCTGTGATTGGATGGAGAAGCATATGCTGGCAGCCAGTGGCCTCGTTTGGCATTGTTTGTGTGTGTGTGTGTGTGTGTGTCAGGGCCCAGATTATTCCGAACCTTCTGTTAAAAGTCGCACAAAGTCTGTCAGGGACTCGTCTCTGGGTTTCTCACCGTCTCTCTGGCTTCCGAACAAACTTTCTCTTGTGGTATTCCAACGTGTTCCTGTGTCTGTCTCTTTCTCCCTGATTTAAAGAGCTCTGAATGGACGAATGGACTGGATCCGGAATATTCCAGAGAAACTATCCAAGCAAAATGATTTCATTGTTTAGTCTCTTCCATTCTCCCTGGTGCCCTCATTACGATACAACCAACCCTCACACCGGACACACACACACACACACACACACACACACACACACAATGCAAAACGAGGCCATTGGCTGCCAGCACATGCGCATCATATATGACAGAAATACAAGCACTTAAACTTATCCGAATGTTGTCTGAATTATAAAGTCCACTTAATATTTCAACCCAAAATCAAAAGAAATAAAGTATAAATTATATTTTGCATAAAGGCAAAATATAATATAAATATATATAACATATAAAAAGCAGACTATTTTAGGACCATTACAATTATTTATTACTTTTACGCCAATTAAGCAAATTTGTATTAATGAAATGTGACACAATAATAATAATGATAATAATAATGGTAGATGTGTTGTACTGTTTATGATTTATGGAGAATTAAAAAAAATTATAAGTTTAATTCACATTACATATTTTTAGTGTGATAGATTATAAAAATACTGTTTTATAGTGACAATCTAATCAGTAAAGTAAATTATGATTATAATAATTATTATTATATTTTATTATTATGTCATTGATAACAATTGAATAATAATAATAATAATAATAATTGTAGTTTTGTTGTACAGTATATAATTTATGCTGAATTTAAAAAAAGTAGGCTAATTCACATTAAATATTTTTTTATGTGATAGATTAAAAAAATACCGTTTCACAGTCAATTAAATGATAAAGTAAATAATGATAATAATAATAATAATTATTATTATATTTTATTACAACATTAATAACAATGAATTAATAATCATAATAAAATATAAAATGTTCAGATAATGTAACAGTGATGAGAATTTGGAATGAAATGAGCCATAAAATAATATCAGAATCTAAAAACTTAAATAAGCTTCCTTTACCAAGGCAAAATATCATTTCACTTTTTTTTTTCCTTTTGATTTTGGGATGAAATATGACACAGGCGTGTTCCTTTACATTTGTTTTTTGAGATTAGTCTCTTCAGTCGTTGACATATGACTTTTTTTTTTACATTTTAACAAAACTATTCGTTATATTTTACATAAAGGATATACAGAGAGGTCATTTTGGTAAAAGGTTAAAGAGGTCCAACAGGAAAGGTATTAAGAGATCAGCTGTCAATATAATCAACAGATATAGAACAATAGGGTTATGCTTTTCCTAAAGATGATACATTTTAATATAAATGGATAATAATGGATTTCAGTGTGTGTTGTAAAAAAAAACCATCTCTCTCTCTCTCTCTCTACTCTGAAGCGGCAAAAATGCGACTTGGCAGCCTGGGCGCATCTTGCCTGGCAACACAGAGGGCAGTGAATCCGCTCCGCCATCCCAGCCGGAGTTTGTGTCCCGCTCCGCTCGTGGCAGCACAACTGACTCGGCAACAGTGCGAAGCTCCCAGACTAAACTGTGACAGGTTGAGTCAAGGTAGCCGACGGCCCAATCTGGCTGCAATTATGCCTACCACCTTCATCTGAAAATGAGCTGCTTTAACAAGGGCACTTATCATTTGAAAGAGCCTCCCACCTTCAAACGACGTCGACAAACATCTGCCCAGACCTTTAAAAATAAATTGTGAGGTTTGGTCCAATTACGATCTGATTTCACCTTATTCGCCTGCACCCTAACGCAGACGTTTTATTATGGGTCTGCTTTTCTCCCTCATAACTTTCCAAGTTGATGTTTTTCCCCCGCCAAACAAAAACTGCTGATGTAGGCTATCCCATCAAAACAGAGACGTCTGAGGGAAGTTTGAACATTAGTCTGTTTATAAAGGTCCGTTTTTTGTGTAATCTGGCAAAAAGGTCTGCAGACGGTCAATTTAGCACGAGGAAACTTGAGGCACGGAGACCTTGGTGAGGAGGAGATCTTTAAACACGGTGGTTGGCGCACAAAACAGTTTGAATGACTTGAAAAGACCAGCTGTAGGGATCCACTCTTTCCTGAGAAGATATCCGATTAGTTTAGATTAGTTTAAAAGTTTCAAGTTCGCTAGATTATCTTTTGGCGTAGGATAATCAGCTGACTCACTGATTTAGACCCAGATAGAGTGGTTTCTGGGTGGTTTCTACAGTAAACGTGTGTCTAACTTTCACCGCAGGCTAATGGAAGTTAAAGTGAGAGATCAGGAGCGTATCTGCCAAGAAAAGAGAGGATTACAGATGAGACTCTAAGAGACGAGAGAAAGAGAGATTGTGTGAAGAAAGAAATCTATGGATTATTTCCATGCTCCAACACACTAAAAATACTTTCAAAAATGCATTTTGTTCTTAAAACACACTATTATCAGAACATAAAAGAACGTGTGCACGTGTTATCGTAAAATTTCTTCACACCACAAGCTTAAAAGACCATAAAAATATATATAAAATGACATACTTTTACAAAAATTGCTAAAAACAACTGCAGCAAAATTGCTCAAATTAAATTAGCGTTCGTTTTACACATTATTTGATAAAAAATATCATAAAATTGTGCACTGTTATGCATTATTAAATATTATATAATAATTTAAAACAATTATAAAAACATTTTTAAAACATGCATATATTTTGCACGAACACTAAATGTAAAAATAATAATAAATAAAATAATGTACATTTTCTGAGCAAAAAATGCATTGTATCGGTTTGGTACATCATTTGTGTGTGTGTGTGTGTGTGTGTGTGTGTGTATAACATGATACATTTTATTTATAATATGTTTGAGCAAATATTGAGTAAAATGTGTGTTTTTATATTATATATACTTTTATCTTTCAGCAATTTTGCGAATGTCATTAAATATACTAAATATAAATACATATACTTAAACATACTATATATATATACTTATCAGCATTATAACCCTCTTGCTTTTTAGACATCAACACGGCCATAAAGAAATGCATATCCGTCGACCACAACTTGAATTTCACAGGAACACAATGAATTTCCATACTGGTTTATACTGGTTTAGTTCATGGACCTGTATAGCCATTCTGTACACATAAAACTTAGCTGGTTTATATGCTGTATAGCATATTTAAAGCTGGTTAAAGCTGGTTTATATGGAAGTCTTGGTAGTGCAGGTTTGGTGCTGGTCTAGCTGGTAGACCAGTAAAGATGTCTGACTAAATGGTTAAAGCGATGCTGTTGTGTTTCACAGAAGAATTACAAACCATAAAGGTTTGAAGCAACATGATAGTGAGTAAATGATTTGAGTGCACTGTTCCTTTAAGATACTCAAGCATGCACACTTCAAACCACCTCTCACAGCCACAGCGCTCTGCTCGAGGAGAATTCAGAGAAAGGTAAATATTTGATGCCTGAACTGCTTGTTACTTCTCCTCCATGAGAACAGACATCTTGTGTGGGCCACCATGAGTTCCAGCAAAAACACCACAGCCACAAACGCTTTTAAACCGCTGGTTTCACTCTTAGAAGAAAAGTTCTATATAGAACCTTGAAGAGTTCCGTCAGGCACATCCTATATAGAACATTTTAGAGGATCCTATCATGGGATAATTTTATGGATAGTTTGAATTAATTAAACTAAATTTAATTCAATTTAATTAAGTGTTATGAGTTAAGCAGCTTGTATGCATTATTTAAAAACACACATTTTAAGACATTTCTCTTTATATAAAACCTTTTTTATGGCATAAAAAAGGTTCTTTAAAATTTAGTCAAGAACCCTGGGGTTCTATATAGAACCCCAATGAAACTTTTCTTTCTTTCTAAGAGTGAAAGGTTGGGAAGCAAAACACAATCAAGTCATCTGAACAATAAGAGCAGAGTAGTCCAATCACAACAGACTGGACCATCTAACCAATCAGAGCAAAGTAGACCAATCACAACAGACTGGACCATCTAACCAATCAGAGCAAAGTAGACCAATCACAACAGACTGGGTCATCTGACCAATCAGAGCAGAGTAGACCAATCACAACAGACTGCGTCATCTGACCAATCAGAGCAAAGTAGACCAATCACAACAGACTGGGTCATCTGACCAATCAGAGCAGAGTAGACCAATCACAACAGACTGGGTCATCTGACCAATCAGAGCAGAGTAGACCAATCACAACAGACTGGGTCATCTGACCAATCAGAGCAGAGTAGACCAATCACAACAGACTGGGTCATCTGACCAATCAAAGCAGAGTAGACCAATCACAACAGACTGGGCCATCTGACCAATCAGAGCAAAGTAGACCAATCACAACAGACTGGGTCATCTGACCAATCAGAGCAGAGTAGACCAATCACAACAGACTGGGTCATCTGACCACTCAGAGCAAAGTAGACCAATCACAACAGACTGGACCATCTGACCAATCAGAGCAGAGAAGACCAATCACAACAGACTGGGTCATCTGACCAATCAGAGCAGAGAAGACCAATTACATCAGACTGGGCCATCTGACCAATCAGAGCAGAGTAGACCAATCACAACAGACTGGGTCATCTGACCAATCAGAGCAGAGTAGACCAATCACAACAGACTGGGTCATCTGACCAATCAGAGCAGAGTAGACCAATCACAACAGACTGGGTCATCTGACCAATCAGAGCAGAGAAGACCAATTACATCAGACTGGGCCATCTGACCAATCAGAGCAGAGTAGACCAATCACAACAAACTGGGTCATCTGACCAATCAGAGCAGAGTAGACCAATCACAACAGACTGGGTTCCCAGACCAATCAGAGCAAAGTAGACCAATCACAACAGACTGGGCCATCTGACCAATCAGAGCAAAGTAGACCAATCAAAACAGACTGGGTCATCTGACCAATTAGAGCAGAGCAGACCAATCACACCTGACTGACCAATCAGAGCAGAGTAGACCAATCACAACAGACTGGGTCACCTGACCAATCAGAGCAGAGTCGACTCTCAAAAAGAAGGGGTTTAGAGCCCTTAAGTTTGTTTGAACAAACCATTTCAGCCACTTTGAGAATCGAAGTGATGTGCAATGTATATTACGAGAAAATAAGAGTGTTTTGGATCTTGGATGCATGTAACCTGTTGTAGAAAAATCAGGAGCCGACAAAATCAGTCATTATTTATTCATTTAAGATTTTTGGATGAACCGTTCCTTTAAGACAAAAACAAAGTGCAATCCTCAGGTAGAGAAAAATCACCCAATTTCTAGCAAAACAAACATCATGCCAAGTACCACATAAGCTCTGGCCAGAGAGATTTTAGGCCTCAAATAAATGAGAGAGGCTTCGGTCATGCTAAATTAGATTCTGCATACAGCAGAAATGTGGCTTATTTCGTTTTCTTTCGCTGTGGGAACTGAGTTCTGTGGGTAATACGGCTCCACGGGTATGACATCAGAACAGAGAGAGATCCAGAGAGACAGATAGATAGATAGACAGATAGAGAGAGAGAGAGAGAGAGAGAGAGAGAGAGAGAGAGAGAGAGAGAGAGAGAGAGATTCATTGCAGAAGATTTGACTTTGAGTTACATTGAAGAGTGTTAAAAAGAAAAGAAGACGATGCCAAAAACGGAAAGTGGAGGAGAGAAAAAAGCAGCACAATCAAAGCAGATAATGGAGAGAGAGAGAGACCGAGAGAGAGAGAGAGAGAGAGAGAGAGAGAGAGAGAGAGAGAGAGAGAGAGAGAGAGAGAGAGAGAGAGAGAGAGAGAAAGAGAGATGGAAAGAGAATATCCCATATGACAGCACTGAAAGTGATGTCAGCGATCCTAATTACATAAGCATGTAACGAGGCCGATGACATCACAATGAGGCCCTCAATCAATCACATCCCACTGAACTCTAATGGAAATCTGATTGGATTGCCTAATAGGCACGAGTTACCCAATTATTTTTTTTTTTTTTAAATACAAAAAAAAAAGAAAAGAAAATATAATATATTTTTTTTGTTTTGTAATTTTTACAAAAAAACTGCTACAGTAAATGCTACAGTAAAATCTAATTGCATGTTTTTTTATAACGTAAATTTAACAGGATATGTTTTACAGTAATTTTTATGCTCGTTTTGAATAAAAATAAAAATTGTCAGATTGATATTAATGGTACTATGGTATTCAGAACGTTGGGTGACATTATTATTATTTTTATTTTTTTAGGGGGTCAAAAATGGATCAGACATGTTTTGTGAGATTATGGCCATGTGGGCCGAGAGACGTTCACTGTGGAAAAATGAAGCGTCATCGGATTGTGTCATCAGGCCTGAAATACACACAGTCTTTCCTGAGAGGATTTTCTGATGCATCTCGAGAAGTTCGAGTGTATTAAATGAGAGTATAATATTCAGCTCCACAAAAAAAAGCACAAAGACTGACCTCATCTAAGAAGTTTTGCTGAGGAGCATAAGTTATGATGGGACTGATCTATAAAAGTTTCATTCTCATTCTTTTCACTGTCATTTTCTTTTTCAAACTCCTTTAAAGCTAGAAGTTAAGAGGCTTATAAAATGAAAATGAAAGTTCATTGAGCGTAAATGTATAACACGGTGAGTCACTGATTTTGACGTAATGTTCTCAGAGAAGATCTGCAAGACATTTCAGCCAAATAGGATGAACCGCGCACGGATCTGACAGCCCCTGATGTCATATATGATTAAATTAACTTCACATTTCAGGGATGGACTAAAATTACTCCGCAATACAAAACAGGGGCAGGATTTTCATGTCAAATGTAATCCTACTCGTTCTGAGGATTTGAGATCTAAAAAAAAAAAACAAAGCATGAGTGATTATTAAAGCTCCTTTGGTAGCAACCCATACACATGGGTTATGCTGATTACATTACAAACTGTGTCACAAGAAAGGCAGCAGGTCCTTCTGAAAAGCCATTTCTGCTCTTTCAGTGAAACTGCCCCTGCTCTACGGGGTCATGTGGAGGAGCAGTGGGAGATTAAATGAAATCATGTAGGGCAAATCTCAAAAATTGTGAATTTGGGAGGTAAAATGTTTTTCTCACAATGCAAAAAAAATATACATTTGAATAAAATAGAATAACATTTCCTACAGAAATTCTCATTTCTGTCATATTTTTTAAATAAATTAAATACAATTAAAAAGATTTTGGTGCAGATTTTTGCATTTTAGTTTTTTTTTTTTTTTAAGATTCGCCCTTTAAAGCAACACCAAGCAACTTTTCCTCTGCGGTCCCCCTACAGGTTGGAAGTGGAATTGTCCATTAAATAATTTAGCCTAGCGCATCCTACTGTCGCACGCACGCTCGCTGTTTATCCAGCACCGGCTTTGGACTCAACAATGGCCACAGACAAGGTAGAGTATGATGCATGATTTTATGAAAGTATGATGTAACGCTTGCCGTAAAGCAAGTCAAATTTGTAGTTTTCTTACTATAGAAACGCGACCCGATCTGGCAATCTTACATAGCGTGGATATATCAGATAAAGGGCCGCAAAGCGGTGGCATACGTGCATTTCACCATGTCACGACTTGATGAACTACTGAAACGATTTTGAAAACATTATTTTAAGGTAAAAAATCTTACATAGTGTTGCTTTAAAGATGCTCAGTATGGTTGGGAATCGAAAATAATTTCATCATCATCATCAGCTTATCCGGGGCCGGGTCACGGGGGCAGCAGTCTAAGCAGAGACGCCGTGAGGGACAGAGCACAAGCTGTGCGTGGAGGTGAGTCCGACCTCTCAACCTCCCGCACAAGCTCAGGCCCCTTCCCTGTCCCTAAAGCCAGTTTCCGTGTCCAGAGATCGGGTCATTGGGGCCCTCGCCTCCGACTGCCGCCCGATCCACTATGCACCGGCCCCTTACGGTCCCTTAGGAGGGCGGGCCCCATGGCATGCGAGACCCAACCCCGGGCCTGGCTCCAGGGTGGGGCCCCGGCTGCACCATGCCGGGCGACGTCTCGGTCCTTGATTTATTGTGATTCATAAAGGGCTTCTGAATAATTATTTAAATGATCTAAATAATTTCCAATTCTGGAATTGATCAGGAATCAGAAAAATTTCAATTCCTCTTATCGATTCATTTATGTGCATTTAAATGTGATTTTAACCCATTCAAGCGCAAGAAGACTCAGTGTGCAATACTGAATTGAGTTCTCATTCACGTCGTCTTGCGCTTGATGGGAAAAAAAACACAAAATTGTCAAAATATTCTTCTAAACACTGTTTTGTCTTAAGTGAACGTACAAAGCTGAGACAGAAAACTCATGTGTAACAGTATATTGGATCTGTGCAGTTCTTAAAGTGACAGCAGCCTAACAGTCCTGCTGAAGTCTGAGTAACTAACATTAATCAAACAGCAAAAGACAAAGAGAAAATTCACTCGTTGTTCTTGACTGAATAACTTCTGTAACTATATTTGTAATGTATATTTTATTTATAAAGTGCAGTGTTATTTTACATTTGATAACAGTTTATATACCTGAAAATCTTAAAACACTTTATTTTATTCTGATCTTCAGTTTGTGCTCTTAATTTGTCAAGTCAAGTCAAGTCATCTTCATTTATATAGCGCTTTTAACAATGGATTGTTTCAAAGCAGCTTTACAGAGATAAACATATAATTTAAGGTAACAGATTGTTTTGGCATTATAGCGGTTCTTGAATAATGTTATTTCCAGCTAAAGTTAACTTTGATTGATTCACCTCCGTCGAAATGATCAGACTTTTAAACGCGAACCTGTGATTAACGCTGACGGCGTTCACATGCTCATTCAGAATTGATTCTATAGTTATGTGCTTTTGAAAATATGTGCGCAGGTTTATAATTCATACAACCCAGCCTAAACAAACTACTTTTCTTGCCTATAAATTTTGATACAGAATTTTGTTTTATTTTATCACTTCGGGGTACGCGAGCCGGAATTCACAACGCTTTATCTGTAGAGTGGGAAAGGGATCCTCCATAGGGAGAGGATAGTGGACACTTCAGCACTGCATTGTCATCGGGTCCAGGCGGATCTCCTTCGTCAGATCTGGACACGGCCTGGATCCGGCAGGCTGCGGGAAAACCTCGGGATAAACAAAGACACTAATATTAGCGTAGATGCCATTCTTCTTATGATGTAGCGAGTACATCAAGATTTAACGGAAGTGTTCCCAGTTCCGGCTGACCTAATCTATGCAGCCTAACATTGAATTTATAGAAGTCTATAGTGCGTTATGTGTATGCTAGGTCAAAGAGATGTGTTTTTAGTCTAGCTTTGAACTGACAGAGTGTGTCTGCTTCCCGGACAATGGTAGGAAGACTGTTCCAAAGTTTTGGTGCTAAATAGGAAAAGGATCTACCGCCTGCAGTCGATTTAGATATTCTAGGTATTATCAACTGACCGGAATTTTGAGATCGCAATGGACGTGAAGGACTATAATGCGTTAAGAGCTCGCTCAAGTACTGCGCAGCTAAACCATTTAGTGCTTTGTAGGTAATCAACAATATTTTAAAATTTATACGATGTTTAATAGGGAGCCAATGCAGTGTTGACAGAACCGGGCTAATATGGTCATATTTCCTGGTTCTGGTAAGAACTCGAGCTGCGGCGTTTTGAACTAGCTGTAGTTTATTTATTAAGCGTGCAGGGCAACCACCCAGTAGAGCATTACAATAGTCTAGCCTTGAGGTCATGAACGCATGGACTAATTGTTCCGCATTTCCCAATGAGAGCATATGGCGTATTTTAGATATATTTTTAAGATGGAAAAATGCAGTTTTACAGATACTAGACACGTGGCTTTCAAAAGAAAGGTTGGTATCAAAGAGCACACCCAGGTTCCTAACCGACGACGAAGACTTGACAGAGCAGCCATCAAGTGTTAGACAGTATTCTGGGTTATTACGTGTGGAAGTTTTTTGTCCAATAATTAGAATCTCTGTCTTAAATTGTGCGATTGCTAATTTGTTTATTTGTTCTTATTTAATTACTGAGTGTTTACTTGTCTTTAATATTGCTCGAAATGTATATTAGTTAGGCTAGTTGGTATTTTTAAACCATAGGCAGAAGATACTTGTGGTTGATTTTTGTTCATGGCATTCAGCTGCAAAGAAATGTTTTGCAAAAAGACTTAATAAATGTTCAGTTAGTTACATGTAGTGCCCAGATATACAGCATGAGCCATTGTGACCTGGCTGGGTGGGCACTAATGCTAATGCTAATGCTAATGAGACCAGTCTGTCTGGGTCTGGACGAGCACAGAAAACCAAAGCAGATTACAAGGATGTGACACAAAGAGACTGTGACCCCCAAAAAGAGATTACAGAGAGAATGAGGTGACAGAGAAAAACACACAAAAAACACAGAATGATCATAAAATGTGTTGCTCAATATCAGCTTCCTCATATGCAACTAAACTTATTGGTAACACATTACAATAAGGTTCCATTTGTTAACCTTAGTTAACATGAACTAACAATTCAAAATACTATTCTAAAGCATTTATTAATCTTAGTAAATGTTATTTCCAAAATTTACTAATGCATTATTTAAATCAAAAGCTGTATCTGCAAACATTATTTAATAGACCTGAGCTGACATGAACTAACAATCAATAGTTGTATTTTAATGTTGTTACCAAAATATTTGTTCACTGAATTGTTCATTGTTTATATGAATGTAAATAACAAAATAATACAATTTTATCAAAATTATATTTGTGCGTATATATATATATATATATATATATATATATATATATATGCACAAATATAATTTTGTGCATATACATTTATATATATATATATATATATATATATCGATTTGACAGCAATAATATATCTCTATATATATTTATATCTACTATATATATATATATATATATATATATATATATATATATATACATACATACATACACTAAATGAAAAAAATAATGTATAAAATATTATATATAGTTAAAACTATTTATGTTATATACATTATTTTTTCATATAATAGTTATACTTACCGACAAATAATGTCAGTTTTTACTCAGAAAATGAATAGTGCACGAATACTGAATTGAGTTCTCTTTTGTGTCTTCTTGCGCTTGAACAGACAAATGCACAAAATTATGTCAAAATATCCTCATAAACGGTTTTGTCTTAAAGTGAACGAGAATGATTGAGAAAGAAAAAGCATGTGTAACAGTATATTGGATCCGCGCGTTCTATATTCTGTCTTTCAAATTAAAGGAGTTTTAAGAAGTTAATAAAACATACAGAGAAACTTCTCAACCATAAAAATGTC
Source organism: Tiaroga cobitis (assembly GCA_030578255.1). Lineage (NCBI taxonomy): Eukaryota > Metazoa > Chordata > Actinopteri > Cypriniformes > Leuciscidae > Tiaroga > Tiaroga cobitis. The sequence goes on from CM060613.1 coordinate 5,541,426, forward strand.
CCTATGGATGGCTGTGTGAGTTACAGAGAGCATTGAAATTTCCCCAACCTGTTAACTCTTCCTCCAGGCTCATTCCCTGAGTGTGTGGTGTAAAAGCACCCGTGAACATGATGAGGACGTGTGCTTGTGGAGCTGAGAGCGTCTCATTCGGCGGGAGACAGAGATTACAGGGTGAGCCACGCGCGCACATGCCGCCAGACGAGGGGAGTACTCGTTTGTTCCCATGGAGACAGTGCAGGGAAAGTCGGGACCTGGGTGGGAATGTGCGGGAAGGGAGGGGATAGACAGAGTCTCTTCCAAAATCTGCCATCAGCAATATTACACGCGTGGTAGCGTCTCACAGTTTCCCCTGTAAGCATCCGTGATTATGTGAAGCCACTCTAACACATGAGAGAAAGACAAAAGCTGAACATGTGGCTCACTGTCAACTCCATAGAAATATCTCTACTTATCATAGAGTCCAAATCCAGGTGCACATGCGAACACATTCTGGGTGTAACAACAATAAAAACATATCCATGATTCAGTCTTGCATACAGACACATAAGTAAGAAATGACATATACATTTTCCCAACTTCTTTTGTAATTATTTGTGAAATTTACTTGCAATTTCTGAGTGAAAATTGTTTCCAAATAATGTTTTTTTTGAGTGTGAGTGGAGACTATACGGTGTACCGGCAAGAACGCAACAAAACACTGCCAGGTTTCTGTGATATTCTGTTTTTTTGTTTGTTTTTTACATCCATTAGGCAAAATATGATTGCATATAAAAATAACAGTCATAATCAGGGGTGTAAAAAGGTACTGAGAAATTGTACTTAGGTTAAAGTACAGATACCAATAAAAATGTTACTCAATTAAAGGTACACAAAAATACTTGAGTCAAAGAAAAATAGTATCCACATTTAATTGTACTTAAAAATGTAATAAAAGTTTGCTAAGCTTTTTAAAACGACTTTTAAAAAGAAGAGGCAGTAATATATTTGATCATTTTAGTGTCTTTGATGAAAAAATGTGATACAGAAATCTGCCAAGAATCAAGCGTTCACCAATGGTATAAACTGAGTTCAATTAAACTAACATTTTAATTATAAAAAAAAAAGAATAAAAATGAAAATGGATAATTTATTACAATTATTAAAATTAAATGAAATTAAAGTTTAAAAATAAAATAAATTAAAGTTAAAATTCAATTAAAATATAAAAATAATAAAAAAATAAAATCTATGAACAATGAATAAATTATTACAATTATTCAAATTAAAATGATTAAAATGAAAGATAAGAAATAAAATAAAAAAGTAAAGTAAAAAAAATAAAAGTAATTAAAGTTTTATTAAAAAATTAATTAAACAATTATTTAAATTAAAAATTAAAATTAAACTGAACAAAGTCAAATTAAGTAGCCCTATGCAAAGACAGAACATGAAACCTTACACACAGCATACATCCCTAATTTCCCGAACACAGCACGAATAATCTGAGAACACAGGCAATTTTGTATAAATAAATTGAAATATACATGTCAAAAAACGACCCTCAAAACTACATACAATGTCTTCAGAACTAAACATAAGTGTATACTTGCTCACGCGCGACCACATACTAGCATACCCTCGTTTCAGATTCCTCCCTGATTGATTTAGCAAGCAGTTCTTTCCCATTAAAGCTCTCCTATCTCTCTCGCTCTCCAGAGTAAACAGACACCAGTGCTGTAAAGATCACCAATAAAGTCATTAGGCCAGTTAACCTCCCTGCAAGCTGGTTATAAACACACCTCGCTAATGCTAACCTAATCAACAGCCATAAACACGATCAATGACATCACCGGGCTCTGACTGCGCCGTAACCAGCGTCGAAAGCCCTTGAACTGGTTTAGGGCCTCAGATAATGACAGGTCAGCGAATGATAGGCATGGAAGAGGAATGTAAGTGGACATGGAGAGTTAGGAAGTGTGGGACATTGCTATTAGACGTGCAGTTCTCAAGTGCTGACATTAGCATTTACTCGTGCAGATGTCAACAAGGTGAAGACACCAGTCTTCTAGATTACAGATTTCACAGAGCAAGTGCATCCTTATCTGACTATGACAAATAATATATACGACTCGATTCAAATAAAAATGATAGAAAATGTCATAGAAAAGTAAGAAAATTAGATAAAAAGACAACAAACACGATGCATTAAAGGCTGCAAATCAGTGTGACTGTTGTTTTCTGTTTGTTTGTATATTAGTTTGGAAAAGGACAATGTATTTCAACATAAAAATATCATTACCCACCATGCCTTCAAACTGAATTAATCGTGATTAATCGCATCTAACATAAAAGTTTTTAAATACTATATGTGTGTGTGTGTGTGTGTGTGTCCAAAAAACATGCACCATAAGAATTTAAATTACTTTATTTCAACCAGTTGCCAAAGTAACATAAATTTCATCCAAATTAAAACCAATTAAAATGAATTAAAAATAAGTATTTAGACATTTAAAAAAAAAAAAGAACAAAACACAACAAACTAGTGTTGTCAAATCGATTAATAACATCTAACAAATGCTTTTATATATATGTATACTGAATACACAAACACACACACTCATATATTTACAAAGTTAGATGCGATTAATCAATTTGATTTAAGAACCATTTGAACATGATGAGATCTTCTGTCCTCTTAGTTGTGGTAGAACTTGTTAGTGCTCTACTTAGCATGTGTTGCCATATGGATAATTCATTAGCAGTTCATTTGATGTCCATAGAGATCTCTCAGCTCGCTGAAGTCCAAAAGTTGTACACAATTATTAATTTAAGAGTATACACCAAATTCTATTTGCATACACAGTTTGCAGAGTGCCACACTTTTCAACCCCACGGTGAGGAGTAAAAACAGCCTATATTCAACATTTGCTTATGTTTCATAGTTCTGGAAATGTGCATTACAGCCAAATGCTCACACTAACATAAAAGTAACATTGTATTGCATTGTTTTTTGAACATGGAATTGGAACATGAACATTGAAACTGCGAGCATAAAAAAAGTCCCATATACTACAGTAGTGCCATCGCATTTATTTGCCTTCACATTTCTGATTATGATTCATTATTTTGCAGTCTTACTCTGTTTCCTCTAAAATAAATAAGCACAGTGTCCTGTTTATTTCTGCAGAAGTATTCAACGCTAAACAAACCAAGAAAATGGCAGTTCTGACTGTGAACAAATCTCAACACGTGCAAACAAATCAATAAGTTCAGATCAAAGCGAGCCGTTGCTCAGTCTGTTTCAACACAAACACTCATGCATTATGATTATATCATGCTCTGCTGGAATATATTGCTGGGCTTGTGACTTTTTGAGCAGTAGACTTGAAAACGGCTAAAGGATTCTCCCAACTGGAGTCAGTTACACGCCTTAAGGGAGGATCAAGAATATAATGCATGCATCAACGCTCACAATACAACTGCATCATGGGAATGCGCCTCAAATCAAAGTAGAAACAAGCATCAGCTTGAGGTGTGTGTGTGTGTGTGTGTGTTTTCTTGATGGTGACGAAAAAAAAAAAAACTCTAAAAAAGCTTTTGTTCTGGTCAAGATGCCAAGACAAACTCAAGTGATTCCACAGGTGAAACTCGAAAAATTTGAATATCGTGCAAAAGTTATAATTTTGATGATTATGGCTTACAGCTTATGAAAACCCCAAATTCAAAATCTCAGAAAATTAAAATATTACATGAAATCAATAAAAAAAAGGATTTTAAATACAGAAATGTCGGGCTTCTGAAAAGTATAGTCTTGCATATGTTAATACAGTAGTTATATATACTAAATATACTAGTTTCACCTTTTAATTTGACTTACTGAAATACACAAACTTTTGCACGATATTCTAATATTTCGAGTTTCACCTGTATATACTGTATATATATATATATATATATATATATATATATATATATATATATATATATATATATATGCAAATGTAGTAAAAAAAAAACTTGACTTGATTAGCTGGGAAGCTCTTTTCTTTGAATTATCCCTCAACTTCCTGTTTCAATAGGAAATGCTGCTCCTGGCAGGGTCACCCGGCTAACAACCATGGAATTTGCTGAGGACATTTTCTAAAAGTCTGTTTACAGCACACATAGCCAGACTGAAGAGCTCGAGTTTGCTAATATCAATAGTTAGGCTCATCGGATGGGAAAATGAACCACCAGACAAAGATGTCGTACGTCATTAAAGGATCAGAACGCAAGCAAAACTAAGACAATCCAGTGAGAAAACATTGTTTGTGGTATTAAAAAGCCTAAATGATTCATCTGAATCAGTTCTATTGTATTTTGAGTTTCCAAAACATTTTGACAAGACATCGCATATCAAAATACCCAGTTGCTTGTCAAACAATGCATAATACGCTGAGATGTTTCCTGGAGTTTTGATTGCAAACCCAGCAGAGATTGTCGATGCTTTCACCTCACACACACACACACTGACACAGATCACAGTAACATTTTACCACACAGATTGTTCTCGAATGATCACATGACTCAGTGCGATGTGAAACCCGAGCCTCCGAGGCCAATGTTTGGAGCCAGTCAGGCGATTCCTCCTGCACTTGTTGAATTACGACCGAGATGAATTACGTGGGAAGGAAGAGATTTCAGGAGAAATGGCATAATCAGGAAGAGATCTCTTACTGTTTGTCATGCCCCGCCACAGGTACCTTGAAATCCATTTTCCCTAGACAGACAGGTCGACGGCAGGGATCCTCGCACAGTGCCAACCTCTGTCTAAACATCTCAGGAATCATTAACTTACATCCGTATTTCCCAGAAGCAATTAGTTTATTAAGTAAAGGTCTGGCTAAAATATCCCCACTACCTGGGCGCCAATACAAGTATACTGTAGAGCCCATTAAAGTCAGAAACCAGTGATTGACCGCTTCCCTCAAGCCTAAACTTAATCGAAGAAGTCAAGAAAGAGTACAGCAGCTGTTAACCATTGACTATGGGATTCCATGCAGGAAATTGAAGGGAGAATGGGATCAGGACAAAAAGCTGGACTTGAACTGCATGACTTACTGTACATGTGCACCATATAGTGTCAATGTGTCAATAGCACTGTTGCTCTAACAAGCTAGTAATCCCTTGTTCAACTCGGTAAGTCAAGTTATAATGCAACAACAGCAATTTAGTGAATAATCTGGACCTATCATCTGTATAATCTGAATAATCATAAAAGCATTGTCTCTACAATTAACTTAGGTCACGAGGCCTTCATTGACCTATTTGTACTGGGAAAGAGAAAAAAAGGAAGGAAAAGCATGTAGGTGATAATATTAAAAAGTTGTATATTTTATATATATATATGTATATATATATATATTGTAAACCATAACAGCATCAAAATGTATATCTATAATAAAAAATAAAATAATTATAATATATAAACATTTTTAAATACATAAAATAAAGAAGTTGTATTATAGATATACATTTTAGTGCTCATTAAAGGGTTCGTTCACCCAAAAATGAAAATTAAGTCATTAATTACTCACCCCCATGGTGTACCAACCCCGTAAGGCCTTCCTTCGTCTTCGGAACACAAATGAAGATATTTATGATTAAATCTGAGAGGTTTATGACTGCTACATAGGCTCCCTAAGGGAATGACACCGGACGGCCCAGAAAGTCATTAAAGAAAATGTTTAAATATTCCATGTCGCAACAGTGGCTCAACTATAAGTTTATCAAGCGACGAGAATACTTTTTGTGCGAAAAAACAAACAAAAATAACGACTTTATTCGACTATTCCTTTTCTTCCTTGTAGGCCTGAAACGAGACTTCAAGAGATTTCCACGACGCATGCGCGAGAACTGAACTGAAGTAGTTGAAGGAGATCGCAATTCTCGCGCATGCGTCGTGGAAATCTCTCGAAGTCTCGTTTCAGGCCTACAAGGAAGAAAAGGAATAGTCGAATAAAGTCGTTATTTTTGTTTGTTTTTTTGCACAAAAAGTATTCTCGTCGCTTGATAAACTTATAGTTGAGCCACTGTTGCGACATGGAATATTTAAACATTTTCTTTAATGACTTTCTGGGCCGTCAAGTTTCATTCCCTTAGGGAGCCTATGTAGCAGTCATGAACCTCTCAGATTTAATCATAAATATCTTCATTTGTGTTCCGAAGACGAACGAAGGTCTTACGGGGTTGGTACAGCATGGGGGTGAGTAATTAATGACTTAATTTTCATTTTTGGGTGAACTAACCCTTTAACATGTAAACCATCTAAGAATGATATATTTATTTATAATTCAATTTATAAAGAAAAAATATTGTGTGTGTGTATATATATATATTTATACACACACACACACAGTATATAATAACATTTCAAGTTCTATATAATTTTAAATGTGTATATATATACAAATACAGGTGAAACTCGAAAAATTTGAATATCGTGCAAAAGTTCATTTATTTCAGTAATTCAACTTAAAAGGTGAAATTAATATATTATATTGACTCATTACATGCAAAGTGAGATATTTCAAGCCTTTATTTGTTATAATTTTGATGATTATGGCTTACAGCTTATGAAAACCACAAATTCAAAATTGGAATATTGTGAGTCTATATAATATATTAATTTCACCTTTTAAGTTGAATTACTGAAATAAATGAAATTTTGCACGATGTTCAAATTTTTCGAGTTTCAACTGTAAATGAATTAGTGTGTGTGTGTATATAAAAGATATCAAAAATCATATATAAAATCATATAAAGTTTTACATTTACTTCAGATTCCAGAACCCCAGTTTAAAACCCACTGCTCTGAGATAATAGAGTCTGTTGTGATTGAACTAGGTCAAATGTCCACAGTCGAAGTGAATGGTGACCACAGGAGCCCTCCTCAACCCCTCATCAAACTGTAAGGTGCTTACTATTGTAATCCGCCCGCTGAGGGGCCGACGGGAGGATATATAGAGCAGTGGGCTGAGGTGGGTCATTGTTTTGGGGGGCAAGAGAGGCCCTTATATCCCCCACCCCATATCTGTTTATCGGTTTCGCTTGCAAGTTGCAATCTCAATCTTTCTGTTTTTCTGTGCCAGTTCCAGTCGTTGTTCTGGCCGGGACCCAAGATCAACAGTGTTACACACAAATCACACATCGAGGAACATTTTATTCGCCCTTCAGTCAAACAGTGTTTTAAGTTATCAACTTGATGTGACTTGTTGACTCGGTCAGTGGAAACATGCAAACAAAGTCAATGAATGAACAAATAAACAGGTAGTGAGGTAATGGGATTATGTAAAACCTGTACTGCAATTTCTAAGACTGGTTTCAATTACACTATCACACTTCTTACACATGATCACACTTTCCAGACCCGATCAGGCCTTCGTAGCTCAGATTAGACACTCAGATTCCAGACCAGACCCAGTTGAGATCAGACATGACAGACGACCCAGAGACAGGCATGTTGAACTGCTCTGTTAACCCAACACATCAGCCATCTGTGCGGGACAGATGGGACCCCACGCCCCCCTTTAGCCCGAGGGGACTTTCAGTTGCATTCTCCCACACTTACACTCACACACTCTCGGTTATGAAAGGACGGGAGGACCGGGAAGACAGAAACATGAGAGGAGATGAAACAAGAGATTTATTGGAAAAGGAGGGATAATTCAAACAAAAGCGAGTTGTTTCGTTATGTACTTATCAAATTGCAAACTAACTTAGTTTCAGCTTGAAATAAATATCAAAATCATTGCACTGATTATTGTCTTATTAAAGGTAAAGTGTGTCATTTCTGGCAGGTCAGGATTCTCAAACAGAACAATATTTGTCAAGCGCTGACAAAAAGCCTTTTAAAGTGCCTCTATTATGCTTTTTCGAATATTGCCTTTTATGTCATGTGTAATACAGTTGTTTGTAAATGTAATAGGTCTGCAAAGTTTCAAAGATCAAAGTGGAGATAAATAAAGTTACTTTTGAGAACTTTGGTCTATGACACACGCTGACCAATCAGAACAGACTGAGCCGTCTGACCAATCAAAACAGAGTAGACCAATCACAACAGACTGAGTCATCTGACCAATCAGAGTAAAGTAGACCAATCACAACAGACTGAGTCATCTGACCAATCAGAGTAAAGTAGACCAATCACAACAGACTGGGTTCCCAGACCAATCAGAGCAAAGTAGACCAATCACAACAGACTGGGCCATCTGACCAATCAGAGCAAAGTAGACCAATCAAAACAGACTGGGCCATCTGACCAATCAGAACAGAGTAGACCAATCACAACAGACTGGAACCATCTGACCAATCAGAACAAAGTAGACCAATCACAACAGACTGGGCCATCTGACCAATCAGAACAGAGTAGACCAATCACAACAGACTGAACCATCTGACCAATCACTGCAGAGTAGACCAATCACAACAGACTGGGCCATCTGACCAATCACAACGGACGGAGCAATCTGACCAATCAGAGCAGAGTAGCTCTCTGAAAGGAGTTTAGAGAGACTGAATCCTTTATTGAACCGTTTCAGACACTGCGAGAAAAGAGCTGAAGCTGTAATGTATATTATGAGAAAATGAAAGAGTTGTTTGACCTTGGATGCATGTAAACTTATTGTAGGAGACGTCAAAACAAAATTAGAAACCTTTAGGGGCACTTTAATGTCAAATAAATTGCAGGCTTCACCTTTAAAGATTAATAAGTCATTAACTTTTGACCTGTGAACAGCTAAAACAGAGAAGTGTGTGATGAATGCAAATTATTATTAGCTAATTCATTCTTGTCTGTTTCATAACGGAAATGACAAACTGCCTGTAGAGTGAACCTTTCCTCTAGGATGACCTGAATGACTTTCCAATGTGACCACACTGGCGTCCCAGCCTTGACCCCCGCTGACCTCTACTAAGACTGACCAGGAAGACAAACTATCCCCTTCAAGGCACACCAACAGTTCCCAGACTTTACAGACCACAAGACTAAATAGACTCCATATTTAGTCTAATCAGCCTACACAGAAATCAGGCTATGAGAGATAAAAAATAAAGTTTGTTCAATATGTCCAAACTGTACTTTATGTGAACACATAAACAACGGGTTCATGCTACTAAGTATCATTTAAATACTATTATATGTATTTATATTTTGAATCATCTTTTATATGTATATGCCCATGTTTAATTTTTATTTGAGTTTAAATCATTTTTTATTTTATTTTTTGTTGTTGTTGTTGTTGTAATTTTAGTACTAGGCCTACAACTAAAACTTATTTCAGTTAGTCTGCCAAGGCAAATTTTTTAGAAGATTTAATTTTTTCATCTAATATTTATATTTTATTTTATTACAGGTATTGTTTAATTACCAACTATTTCCTTTAAGGTTTTCTACTGTCATTGGTAGAGCAACAGTTCAAAACGAAAAGTAAGTTAAACTGTCAACATGTTTACAGATAATTACAAAATTTTTGTTTCAAAATTTTTTGGCACAGACAAAGTGCCATAAAACGCTCAGTAATGTAACGGCATCACATACACGTTTTTTGGGGGGGTTTTTGTCCACCAGAAATGATTATAAAGATGTGTTTTAAATGTTTTATCGGCTAAACGATCAAACAAGGTGCACAATCTAAGGTGAAATACCAACGCCCTGCAACGCATTCTCATCCCAAGGCGTCATCTTATTCACACTTTTGACCATGCGTCAACATCCGACACACACGGCACCCTTTAGCTTCAGTTAGATGACGCTCATCCTCGGGCGTCATCTAACACCTTTAGCTTCAGTTAGACGACGCTCATCCTCGGGCGTCATCTAACACCTTTAGCGTCAGTTAGATGACGCTTCCGTTATGGGTAGGTTTAGGTCTGGGGTAGGGTTAGGGTTAGACCACTAGGAGACGCGTCTCATATTGACGCTAAAGGGTGCCATGTGCGTCGGATGTTGACTCATGGTCGAAGGCGTCAGTTAGATGACGCCTTGGGATGGAAATACAGCATCTCTACTGTTGAAGATGACTTCTGGTTTGTGAAGATTGCTAATCTTTATAAATCCCTTTCGCTTTATTAATGAATGTGTTTCTATGGTATATAATTACACCCTCCGTCCCTGGGAATAAACGACCCAAATCCCCCTGAGACGTGTCCCAACCTTCAGCCCTCACACGTCTCTCTCTCCTCAGGCCGCCAGCTGCTCGAACGCTCGCAAGAGAGAAACAGAAACAGAGAGAGAGGCTGGAGAGACGGTTGCAACATCAAACCTGCTTTGAATTAAACTTGCACAACCACACACTCCTCTCTACCCCCCTTTTGTTTAGGGATGCCTGTCCTGCCAACTCTCCTTCTCCCGCTTTCTGTCTCTCACAACAACACGAGCCGTCTGTGGTGCTGAGAGTCGAGGGGTTTTCCTCCTGCCGTCTGGCTAGTGCTGGAAACCAATTCAGAAATGTGTGAGAATTTGCTGAGGAGTCAGTGCGTGGGTTTATTTAGTCGTAATTTAGGGACAGTATTATTCCCAGAAGTTAGATAAGCCTAACAAAACCTCCCTATGGGAACATCTGGGAACGGTGGCGTAGGGTTCATTAGAGAACATGTCGCCCACGAGACGTAACAGTAAGCAAAACGCGTGTGTGTTTGCGGGTAAGGCTCACTAATTATCATTTATGCTCTGATCTGAAACATCTCATTTACAGTTATTGTAATATACATTAATGTATAATTGTGAATTTTATTAGGAGCAATGAAAACAATCTGGACAATGTTTGAAACTTGAATTGCTATTGTTATACCTCTGATGTAAGATGAATCAATTTTTGTATTCCTCATTTGTAAGTTCCTTTGGATAAAACCGTCAGCTAAATGAATGAATATAAATATATGTTGAATTTATACCATAATACCAGAGTATCTACAGTAACTTATGTTCCATACAAAAGGAACAATGAAACAATTAGACGTAACATTAATTCAACATTATTTTTAACACCTGAGAATGTAGCGTTACTTCCTGTAAAAAAACTATAAATGGTACAAATTTTGTAAATTTACACCATGAAAATTTAGTTTATTCCTATACAAAAACAACACTGAAACAAAATGTGTCACTTTTTATTAGAACATATTAGCAACATTAATTTTAGAATTTACAACATAACAGCTTAGAAAGTAACACATTACTTCCTCTAAAAACCAACAATAGAAGTAGAAGTAACAATAACGTAATGGTAACACTTTACAATAAGGTTTAATTTGTTAACATTAGCATGAACTAACAATGAACAATACTTCTAAAGCATTTATCAACCTTAGTTAATGTTACATGATGTTAGTTAAGGCATTAACTAACGAATGAGACCTTGTTGTAAAGTGTTACCAACGTAACTTTATACTTTTGAACTCATCTCTAGTTATGTATTACTTCCTATAAAAAGTAACAATGAATTTTTTTTTTAAATTTATGCACCAATAATGTAACTAGACCTTTTGGATTCACACAATACCACTCAACTAATTGTTAGCTGCTAGTTTTACTGCTTCTTAAAATGACAATAAGTGGATTTACGTGTACTTTAAGAAATTTATTTCAGTCAGCCCAAAACAATAATTCATCATTTAAAATATCATCAATTACTTAAAATGCTTCAACAGTACAGTGACTATGCAAAAACCTGCCTAATATGATGCATTGCAATGTACTTCTTGTAATTTGTATCATTTTGTCGTCACTTTTAAAAGCAAAGTCACCCAACACTGCACATCACCGACTTTGTTCCTAATCTAAAATAGTTAGTTTAACAAAAAAAAAAAAAAAAAAAAATTTTCACACACACAGACTCACAGTGTCTCTCCTGAACACAGCTGATGTTGAGTCTGCTAGCAACAGTAAAACAACGGCTCTAGCCTGTGACATAACATGCACACACACAAACATATACACACACACTCTCTCACACGTTTTCCCGAAAGTGAGTCAGCAGGGTTTCACTTTTTCCAAGAACAATATCAGAGCCCCGGATAAACAAAGGCAGCAGAAGCCACAAAACAGAGTCAGATCACTGGCAGCTCAGACTGGGTGTAACAGTGTAATAGTGAAAGCGTAACTAGCCAATACGTCTGGATGTGCTGTGGCCATGTTTTATCCAAACATAAAAGCAACATTCCCGTAGGAATTGAGATTTCTCTCTGATGCGCAGCCAAAGCTAGACGCATTCATTCAACTGGGATGCTTACACTGCCGTCTCTCTCTCTCTCTCTCTCTCTCTCTCTCTCTCTCTCTCTCTCTCTCTCTCTCTCTCTCTGACACATATGTATGTTCATCTGTTTATCTGACTGTAGTAACACTGTTTATTTTGGCCAAGTGCTATATGCGCGTAGCATTACCGCTGGAGTGTGTGAATGCATTGCCTGCATGTAGCTACACACCTAAACGTAACGGGCACCTCCACATTATTGTGTTCACACTATTCATGCCTTCTGAGTGAATCTAATCCCAACATAACAACCAGCCTGTGAGCTCTATAGCTTGCATGACTAGTGGTGAAGTTCTCATTCATTCCCGTGTCTTTGTAAGCACACACATGAAAAGCACACAGCTGTGAGCGCTACGTCACTCTCCTCTGACAGGCTTGCCTCGAACTATAGAAGTGAGCAGCACCATGAAGCTAAACACAAACGCTGCATGTCACGCCACTCGTGTCCTGTGTCACATCCGACTTACTGTAGCTTCTGGAAATGATTGTCAAAATAATAAAAGGAATGTTGTTATGCTGTTGATGATTTCAGAAAATCATTTTAATCCTGAAAAATAAAAACGAGTTTACTGTAAAGCGCTAACAATGGAAGTCAAACAATATCTCATTTAAAATATCTAAAACTCAAGCTATTTGTACCAATTTTATGATGCAAATGCAAAATTATATCTATCTATCCGTCCGTCCGTCCGTCCGTCCGTCCGTCGGTCTGTCTGTCTAACTATCTGTTTGTCGGTAGGTCGGTCGGTCGGTCTGTCTGTCTGTCTGTCTATCTGTCTGTCTGTCTGTCTGTCTATCTATCTGTCTGTCTGTCGGTCTGTCTGTCTGTCTAACTATCTGTTTGTCGGTAGGTCGGTCAGTTGGTCTGTCTGTCTGTCTGTCTATCTGTCTGTCTGTCTGTCTGTCTATCTATGTGTCTGTCTGTCTGTCGGTCTATCTATCTGTCTATCTATCTGTCTGTCTGTCTGTCTGTCTGTCTGTCTGTCTATCTGTCTGTCTGTCTGTCTGTCTGTCTGTCTGTCTGTCTGTCTGTCTATCCATCTGTCTGTCAAAACATTTTTACAACTTCCAAACAAGGAAGCCTAGTTCACACTACATGATTTTAAAACGTCGGGCTGAACTGTGCGGTTCACACTACATGACTTGCTCTCTGTGAAATCAGGAGTGTTCAAGTTGTTGAGCTGTTCACACCACACGACACAACGTGATTGATCTGCAACAGGAGGTAACGCACCACACGAGTTGACAACAACTCTGTCACCCAACGGTTCTATCTTGTCTACAAACCACGTTTTGTCACGAAAAATCATGCGATAAAACGAACCGGAAATGACGCGAAACAGCACGTGTGCTAATACCCAGCGAAGAAGACGAAGACCCATGCCTTACTCTGACTGGAGCAACCCATGCCTTGCTCTGATTGGCTGTAGCTCATGACATCACTGAGGTTGAGTCGTGCGACAGCTCTGGATATCTAGCATGCTAGATATTTTTCTGGGCTCGGCGACGTGTCTGCGAGGCGTCTACGAGCGTCTTTGATGCGTTGTTGGCTCTTTTATACTAACAGATTGGCGAGCGTCCATTGTCCGCTAATCCCCCGCGATTTGCAGGCGATAACACCCTGACCTGTCGGCGACCTCAACGATTTGCAAATCGGGCTTAAATCGGGCTTAAAATCCTGTAGTATGAACTAGGCATTATATAGCTACAGATTTTCTAGCTAAAGTTATGTGAATTTCAACTAATTTTAATTTAATATTCATATTCATGTTTGCTACCTCAATTCAAATTAAGGAATTGAATCGGATAATGAAAGGCATTCTAAACTCAATTCGGAATGTCACACAACCCTACAACACATGAAAACAGGCAACATCAAACTCACCAATAGTCTAACAGTGTACAACTCAAGAAGACACAGTCATTAGAAACAGTCTGGCGGCTGCTGGTCTTTCAAAGAGGGGAAGCTCTTTTTTTTTTTTTAAGCGACTGAGTTGATGGGCTTTATTTTAATAATAAAATAAAAAATACAAACAAAAACTACGAACCAGCACAGGACAAGGAGAATAAATAGGGAGCAAAAAGGCAGGTAATGAGGGAGGACAGGTGGGGCAAAATAACTAATAATCAGGAAACAAGATGGGAGTCGACAGGAGAGCACATGGCACAAGGAAAACACATGACAAGCCATGTGCTCACACCAAACATGATAAAAACAAACACATGGCCAGTAAAACAAATTACAAGCAATTGTGCTCACACAAAATGAGACTTGAAGAACACTCATAAGCCACGTGTTCACACAGAACATGACAACATGAAAGCACACAGCTAGTGTAAAACACAAGCTGTGTGCTACAAAGCACAAGACAAAACATGACATGAAAGCACCACCGATGTAAACACGAACCGCGTGCTACACAAAAAAACAACACACTGAACAGAGCGAACACGAAACCACACGTGAACATGACAAAACAGAGCGTTATGCACGAGAACGAGTGAAAGCTCATCCTGTGCGCTCACAACAGAAAACAAACACGCAGAGCATCCATGACCGAATCCCGACACAAAACCGAAACCAAACTAGACAGATGTGCCGTGATTCAAACACCACGTCCGCACATGTAACAAGGCACTGGCACCTGACATCGACGGAGGAAATGTGGGAATTAGGTTAAACTGTGAAATGTATGATGAAAATTGCAAATAACAAAAAATGTTACAGGAGTTGGTCTTTCGAGTACATTTTAAAATCCGCGATGAGACTGAGCTCGAAATCTCGAATAGCTTCCGTGTCAGTGACTTCTTATTGTGCGACATCGCTGTCAATCAAAAGGAGATGCAGTCCTCCAATCAGCACGCAGACGCCCGGACTCCAGGCCAGCCCACTTCCCTATACACCCCAGAGACGCTGAGCGTCCGTGGGCGGGACATAATCGCAGCATTTATCCAATGACCGTCTAGTTTCGAAGCACTGAAAAAACTGTTCAAAGCAGCTCCTTTGAAGTCAATGGACGCTGAGCTTCAACGGGGAAATGCCATAGGGAAATGCACTGTGACGCTACGGGAATGTGAGATCGAGTCAGCCGACCTGCTATATGGAGCTGATTCTGAACGAACTCGTCTTCGAGATGAACGTGTTCTAACGCATTTTTAGTCAATAAAATGTTAACACAATAGTACACATTTTACCATTAATTTTTTGACATTATAGGGGAAGCTGAGCTTCCCTTGCAGTCTTAAAGAAATCGCCACACTACACGCGACTTTGTCGCCAGTGGCTGCGCTGGAGGGCGTTCCCACTAACTGGTTGCTAGTAATGTTTGTGAGTGACATTCACGGATGTTACTCTATTCTAGACAACAAACACGTTTTACTGCCGCTACAAACAAATATTTTGGAAGGAAAAGTCTAAATATAAATGGAATCAGTACATAAAATGCATAATATTAAAGATGAACGAGAAACAGTGAGTGCTCTTTGCCAACCATTCTGTCATAGAGTCAGTACAGTGAACACCACTGTATGTACACGGAGATATAAGTTATAGGACAGTTTCTGGCAGCTAAAAGGAGCTTCTTGTTCAACTTGCCTCGGTCAGACTCAGCACTGAAGAGTGACGCACTCCTCTGACTTCACTCCTATTGGTTGTCGCTCACGAAAATCGCTCTTCATTTGCATAAAGTTAAACATTTCTCAACTTTGTCGCGTCGCTGGACACGCCCCACCGGTCGCCAACGGTCGCTGTCGCGCGTGTCGCCGGAAGTCGCCCGCTCACCATTGATAATGAATGGTATCGTGTCGCTTGGTCGCGTGTTGTGTGAACGCAGCTTCAGAGAGTTGTTATCCGCTCACTAATGAGCACAAGCTATGCCTTACAAATAATGCCTTAGAGTTTCATTCAGATTTGAAATCACTCTCCTCGTGTGAAAGCCTCCAGACGAGATGTTCTAAAGGCAAGGATAATACTGGGACTGCACACTGTTTCAGTCCAGCCAAAACCAAGACTTATGTATTCATAACTGTATTGTGCATATGTGTGTGTGTGTGAGAGAGAGAGAGAGAGAGAGAGAGAGAGAGAGAGAGAGAGAGAGAGAGAGAGAGAGAGAGAACCACACGCTCTGATCCTCAGTGGAGCCCAAAGTCTTGCTTCTCGTGCCAAACTGGCTCATGGGAGTCGTTCTGAACAATGTGCTGAGAGCTACAATGCCAGTGAGTGATTTTACTGACTCTGCGCCGCTTTTCAACAATCATATTCTACTTTATTTTCAACATACTTAAATTGGCAGTTCACCCAAAAATAATTGATTAATGTAACAATTTATTGTGTCACAATATATCAAAAACCAAAATGCAATAATGTGTATCGGGGATAGTGATAATGTGTATCATGTAGAGTTTACAATTTAAATGTAGAATGAAATATTGCAATGGCACATGGTAAACCCAGAAGATCACACAATTAAGCTTCAATATTTATTCAATTAAAAATAAAATACATTTAATAAATTACCATATTTAAAACTTTTTAAATGTATGTAGTCAGGGACAGAGTGCAATATGTGTCTAATATAATTTTGTATTTTTAGTTAAGCGAATTATGAATACACCAAGTACATATTCAACCATATTCAAGTCCATTCCTGATGCAATACCAAATTTAGTATTTTAATGATCAGTGCTGTTTAAAGTTGTCTTTGAAGTTATAGTTAACAAAACTAACAATTTTAACTCTATTTTGGCTTAAAATATTGTTAGATCACTATCTTGTATCAACCCTAATTGTGACATGAGTCTATGGTGGACCTGCGCCTGGACCCATCCCCACTCATCCTGCAGTGCCAGCCTCATCAGCCCTGTGAAGGCCTCATCGACACGACAGCCATCGGCACTGATCCTCATCAATTCGTCTCCATACCGGCGTGACTACTTCGATTTCCATTTCCAAACAGATGGAAATGGATGAATACTCTAAATGTTCCGATCCAATCTGACTTGTAATGCTGCCCGAATCATACACTGTTCGTTCGTTGGCCAGAGGAGAACTGGCCCTCCGACTGAGTCTGGTTTCTCCCAAGGTTTTTTCCTCCATTCTGTCACCTGATGGAGTTTTGGTTCCTTGCCACTGTCGCCTTGGCTTTTGGCTTGCTTGGTTGGGGACATTTAATATTCAACAATATTACTGATCTGCCTTACTTAAAGGCACACTATGCAAGAATTGTACCTTAATATAACAGCTTCAAAGGGGGATCAGGCCGTGAGTGCAGAGACCAGTCTATGGCAGAGGCTGTTTGTGATCTGCACATTGTTAGTAAGACATTCCTCTCCGAAAATGTAGTCCTAACCCTACCCGTAACTTATCCCTAAAATCAGAGGGAAATGATAGGTGGATAACACTGATGTAGAAGCATCTAACCCTGGTTGTAAGCCTAAACTTTTCCTTCAAATCTGACTGAAATGTTGTTCCGAGATCAGCAAAGACAGTTGGTCCAGGATAATGTTGCACTTGGTGAAATCACGTTCATCGTGTACAGCTTCAATGTTCCTCGTATAATAAAATAATTTACCAATTGATACAAAACTGAATGAAATAAACAGGATGTCAACCTCATTTTCTGTCTTGTCTCACTCTCTCTCATGTATATATGTTGGCCCACTACTCAATTACTTACAAAGTACTCGTCTTTTGCAAAAGCATTACTATTATTAGTTTACGTGTCAATTTTAAGCATTAAGGGCACCAAGGGTGATAACTATAATGATAACTATAAAGTTTTGATAGCTACTATAAAGATAATGTTTGAAAATGATAAAACATTGACAGCCAATCAGAATCCACCCTACTTTAATGAGCTAGAGCAAGTGACAGACGACATTACTGCAGCACACGGTTATAATAAACAGGATATTATCGAACGTTGGTGTCGTGGACACTAAAGGGATATTAGACTCAGAAATGAAAATTCTGTCATAATTACTCATCCTCATGTCGTTTCAAACCTGTAACCCTTTCGTTCATCTTCGGAACACATAAAGATCTTTATGATGAAATATGAGAGCTTTCTGTCCCTGAATTGACAGCTACGCAACTACCACTTTGAAGTTTAAAAAATTTCATAAAGAGATTGTAAAACTAATCCATATGAAATGAACAGTTCAGTCCAAATTTCAATCACTTCATATGATGAACAGATGGAATTTAGGCTTTTATTCACAAAAACATTTATCAACTCACATCAGTTGTGGTAAACGGAAGCTTAAGCATGTTCGCTTGATGTGCGAGAACCAATCAGGTTAATTCTCGTGTTACGCAGCACGTTTGAGCTTCTGCAAGAACCAATCAGGTTCATTCTCGTGTAACGCAGCACGTTTGAGCTTCAGCAAGAACCAATGCGGTTCGTTCTCGTGTTACGCAGCACGTTTGAGCTTCTGAGGTTCATTCTTCTGCGTGAGTGGCATTTACGACAGTAACGTTAAATACAAGTACTCCACAGCGACTCTAGGGGTCGCTGTTTGACAAAAACGGAATTCCTGCATATTGTGCCTTTAAGGTGGACATTGATGCAATTTTCTTCTAGAAACAAACTTTGTTGTATTATTTTCATGTTATCACTGTGAAGCTGCTTTGATACAATCTGTATTGTAAAAAGCGCTATATAAAGGTGAGTTGACATCTCACTCGGCGGCCATCTTTAAAATGTCTCTTGGGCCGCTATATCAGTCACGCAGGTACAGCTCTAATCTCTTTGAATGGTGAAACATCAAATTATACCAACCTTACCATTAAATTTCATATTTGAAATTGCAGCCAATGAAGTCTGACAACAACTGTCTCATAAATGTTGTTTCTAAACACTCAAATCATGACAAAAAACTGCATTTTTCAGGCTCATGTGCAGTCATAAGCACGCGTCTCAGAACACTGACTTTTTCAATCAGAACCAGGAGCTTCTAACGGCAGTTGCAATGACTTCACGAATTGGCGATTGGCTCTTTTATTTAGAAGGCAGACTTATTCCGCCATATTGTGCAATACACTTTCTCCCATTCATAGTTATATGAGTGCCCTGTCTTTGTATCTAAAGCCTTTGGTGTTTTGTTACACCCATATTATTAACTCACTCACATGTTGCTCCAAACCTGTATGACTTCCTTTCTTCTGTGGAATGAACACACACACACAGATATGTTGGTGGCCCAACAACATTTGGACTTACTGAAATTCATATAAGGACAGAAAACTTTGGGTTTGATTGGTTATTGCATGGAAGATATGCAATCAGGTAGCTTGATTTAATTCTCTTCAGACTGTTGCTTCATCGTGACAATAGATGATTTGACAGACAAAACTGACAGTTTACGTTAACGCCTACTTCCTTGTGTCAGCAAAGACTGAGAATGAATTAGTTTTACGATCTCATTATGAACTTTTTGAAATATCAAAATGGTAGTTGAGTAGCAGTCAATGGGGGACATAAATCTCTCATTTGCATATCTTTATTCGTGTTTGAAAGATGAATAAAAGCCTTACGGGTTTGAAACAACATGAGGGTGAGTAATAAATGGTCAGAAATTTCATTTTTGGGTGAACTATCCCTTTAAAGCTGCATTCACTGCCAGGGACTTTGTCGCTGCGTGTCACTAGGAAAGCAATCCGGTCGAATGCGTTTTCGACTAACTCTGGAAGTGGTCGAAAGTGAACAAGCTCAAAACTGTTTTAGTCCCCGTTCACACCTGTATTTAGCGTTGTCCACTTCTGATCCGAACGACCAAAACATCTTAAAGGGTTAGTTCAACGCGCGAGAACTTAACTGAAGTAGTTGAAGGAGATCGCAATTCTCGCGCATGCGTCGTGGAAATCTCTTGAAGTCTCGTTTCAAGCCTACAATGAAGAAAAGGAATAGTCGAATAAAGTCGTTATTTTTGTTTGTTTTTTTGCACAAAAAGTATTCTCGTCGCTTGATAAACTTATAGTTGAGCCACTGTTGGGACATGGAATATTTAAACATTTTCTTTAATGACTTTCTGGGCCGTCAAGTTTCATTCCCTTAGGGAGCCTATGTAGCAGTGATCAACCTCTCAGATTTAATCATAAATATCTTCATTTGTGTTCCGAAGACGAAGGAAGGTCTTATGGGGTTGGTACAGCATGGGGGTGAGTAATTAATGACTTAATTTTCATTTTTGGGTGAACTAACCCTTTAATACCAGGTGTATACAAGTCTCATTATGTATTGCAGTCTGACAGATTCAGTGACAGGGTTCATAATTACATATGAGAATGTTTCGGCTTTAGAGATTCTGAAAGCACACGGTTCTCAATTTGTGGAGCGCCATGCAGAGACAATGTGAGCTTTGACTCCAGGACGTTTTCTTGCGGTACCCCATCCATAACAGTTCCCTCCTGTCCTACGAAAGCCATCAAAATGAATTAACTAGATTAAAAAACGCCAATGATCTAACTCATCCCAAAGCATTCCCATATATTAAAAACTGATATCCAGCTGTCCCCCTCTGCTCGGATCAAATAGAATCCACATGTCCAACCAATCAAATTAAACGAAAGCTGTGTCTTCCTTCATATTGGATTATGACAGTGGCCTGTTTCTGTCTCTCTTCCACTAAAAATACACACACAACACATGTAACTATTTTAGTTGTGTTTATACTGTCCCATATGTGGAACTACGATTTTTGGTTTCCAGAAACATATCCAAGCTACGTTCCAAACGAGAGAGAGAGAGAGAGAGAGAGAGAGAGAGAGAGAGAGAGAGAGAGAGAGAGAGAGAGAGAGAGAGAGAGAGAGAGAAGAGAGAGAGAGAGAGAGAGAGAGAGAGAGAGAGAGAGAGAGAGAGAGAGAGAGAGAGAGAGAGAGAGAGAGAGAGAGAGAGAGAGAAGCAAAAACTCTGTTAACGTCATGTTTAGTTGGCGAACTCCCCGGGGTGCTGTACAACCACATTTGATGACTCTAATAGAGTATTAATGGTCTGGGATAAAATGAAATACATGGTGGTTGTAGTCGTTTTGTTTTCCCTCCCTTCTTCTCCTCTTCCTTTGATCTTTGCTGTTTTCCTAATAGTGGGAGAGCTCATAGACCAGACTCGACTCAATATTGAGTCCTGGGGATCCGCTTTCCAAGACCAGGGATACTCAGCAACAAACACAAACTAGATAGTATTAGTTTTGAAATTTAGGCAAGCTCTATTATTTATAACACAAAGCTTAAGTCCACTTGGATGATCTATGAAAACTGTCAAGTCACCTTTATTTATACAATGCTTTATACAATGCAGGTTTTTTCAAAGCAGCTTCACAGTAATAAACAGGAAATAAAAGAATCAATGACGCAAACTTTAGATATGAGACCAATTCAAATTTGGCAGTAAAACAGCTCTAAAAAGACAATAGTGTAATTATTCAGTGTTGATTCAGTTCAGTTCAATGACTGTGTAAAGTTGATCAGTTATGAAATGAGTTAAATTCAGATAAGCAGCTCTACAGAAGACAATAGTGTCTTTATTCACTTTGAGTCAGTCCAATGTTGATTCAATGTGTCAGTGTTGATGTTGCAAAATTCAACTAATTTGATTCAGATATAAAGCAGAATAGCGTCATCCAGCTTAATTCAGTTCTCGTTCTTATCCGATAGTGTCAGTGCAATCAGTCATGAGCTCATTAACATATGACAACAAACATATCATATTATAAGATGTTATAGAATGTTCAGTGAGAGAATAAACTATCATTAAAAAAAATGTGTGCCAGTTTTGTGAAAAAAAAAATACTTGACGCAATATTTATACAAATGACTTAGAACTGATTTGAATCTGATTTGAACTGAACTGACCCGGGTTTTGTTCATCATATTCTCTGGAAATAGAGAGATAGAGGAATAGTTCACCCAAAAAAGGTCATAGCCTACTCCATATAACATACCTAATGACTTATATTTTGGTCTGTACTTTACACAAAGCTAACATATGGCTTCAGAAGGCTTGTAAAACCCAGTTCTGTCGTGAAACTCTAAATGGCGCAGACGGATGGGTTCACTTTCACATTGGATATGTTTCAGTGTAATTAAAGAGTTAGGTTACACTTTATTTCAATGCTCCACTAGACATTTTACTCACTATCAATAACTTTGCAACTATATGTTAACTACTAGTCATGAGAGTATTAGTATTGCTAACTCTTTATTCTGATGCTCCATCAACGGACAATAAGTAACTTTGCAACTACATGTCAACTTATTCTACTAACCCTAACCTAACAGTCTACTTCAGTCTAATACAGTCTACTAATACTCTAATGAGGGTTAGTTGACACGTACTTACTTAAGCTACTTATAGTTGGTAGAATGTCTATATAAAGTGTAACCTAACTATTCCTTTAATTCCAAATTTAACTGAAGAATATCCAATGAGAAAGTGAACTTTGCCATTATCGGGACGCCAGATGCTTGTGTTGTGGGAAACTCCGAAGCCTCGAGGGGAACTTTGGGAAGTTACATCATGTCATCCCATCATCCAACATGAGAACAAATAAAGCAACGAGAAACAGAATAAGACTGTGTGTATATTTGTGTATGTGTGAGAGCGATCCATCAGCGGACGTCTCATTACGCTACAAATTCACCAACAGCTCCAGGAGGGTGTGAAAGCGAAAGAGCGAGACAGACAGAGAAGGACAGAAATCCCCAGTTTAGCTTCATAGATGATCCGTGATATTAGTATGTGTCTCGGATATCTCGGGAAGTTCCCATATGATTACTGCACACAGATGTAAGTGTGTGTATGTGTCTTATGGAGCACATGGGAAGCATTGCATGACTGTTCTCCAGTTTCATATACAAAAATCCACCATATCACTGCATGAATCAAAAGTTTATACAGAATAGCACGCTAGTTCGCGTTCGTGCATGTGTGATTTCAACGCACACATTGCTGAGATGCTGCGACCGTTCACCATTCTGTCCCGTATCATGTCGCACTTAACACATCATCATGAGAATCAGTGCAATAAGACTGACAGGAAGTGGACATACAGACAGAGGCTAATGCATTTATAATGAGGGGTTACAGCCACAGAAGGAATGACGGAATCGGAAAAAAGAGAAATGGGGCATTGAATGTAAAGCTAAAGAAAGAGCAAATGTTTCTGAGAATGTACAAAAAAATCTTAATCTTGGAAAACTGTTTCGCATAGGAATTTGACATACTGTGTAGTCTTCTTTGTAAATGCAATCTGTGTAAAAAGATCTCAGCCCAAAAAATGTCATAAATATGAATTGGTCAACGGTACAGGAAGCCTGAACTATGCTGGTACACAGAGAGACTTAAAGGCACAGAAGCAACAACAAAAAACTTGTTTAAAGTGACTAGAATATGGCCATTAAAAACTAAAGTATGGCTTTTTGGTGCAAGAAACCTTGGCTAACACTATCAATGGACTTCAAGGCCAAAATGTAACATTTCACAAGTAGAATATGAGAGCGAGGAAGATTAAAAAACATAACGTGAAGTTATTGAAAAATGCATGAATTTAGCAGTCTCACATCTTACTTATTTCATCTAAAACAGTAAAATCAGAAGAAGGCAGGTGTGGTATACACCTGTGGTATATTTAAGTATTCATATTTTGGGGGGAAATTCTCATGAAAATTTGATGAGCATTTATTACAGAAAATATTTTTTTTAAATGCTAATTTAATTTAAATAATGAATATGAATAATAATAATTTAAAAAAAATAATACATATGTTGCATTTAAATGTGCTTGCTTTAAAATAAATTGAATATAATATTTTCAATTAATAATACTTCTTATAAATAATGTAATAAAACACATATAGAAATATATAACAATAATAATAACAATCTGATACAGACCAATATTTTTATTTATTTAAAACAATTATTTGGACAGGAGCATTTCCATTACTGCATTACAGAAAAAGGAGTGAAATTATGCTTGTCATGCAAATAATGTCACAATGCAAAAGAAACCCCATAATGGTCCTAAAACAGGCTTCATTTTCTATATGCATCGTGAGACTAACCCTACGGCAATCGCCTGCCCGTTACAGGGTGAAGTAATCTAAGTGCATATGCGTGTATGGAAAGGCGAATCCACTGGTGTGGTCTGGCATCTGTTTGAGTGGAAACAAGTAAGTTTGAGTCGTCTAGAAGGATCTTAGACATCCTGCACACACATTTAACTGTCGGGCCGATTACAGAACCAAAACCAACAACACCAACAGCGTCAAGAGTGACATTCAATCAGGAAACAGTTAAATTCCCCCTGAACAGGAACGTGAACGCGATAGGGTCAAAACGTGCTTGTGGCACATATTCACACACAACACGTGGGGTCAAAAGGTGAGAGAAAGCGTGCTAGATATCATAGGCTGAACAGACAGCGCTGCAGATAATCCGACAACAGAGGAAAGACTGAAAGAGAGAGAGGAAAAAAAACAGGAATGTTGTTGTGGCTCAGACTAGCAGGCAGCCAGCATTTATTCATATGGGCCGACTCATGAGACCGGGCGTAAGGGATGCCTGAGACAGCATGGTAAAAAATGTACACCGCCTGTCAAAGCCGTGACTGACCACAGACTGTCCGGTCGCTGATCTGCTGGAGTTTTGAGAAACCGCAGACCAGCGGAGAACCGCAAATCTTTTAGGCCCTTCTGTGAAACCTTCTCACAAACCACGAGTCCAGGCCCCGCCCACAAACCACCAGACAGGCCCCGCCCACAAACCACGAGACCAGGCCCCGCCCACAAACCACGAGACCAGGCCCCGCCCACAAACCACGAGACCAGGCCCCGCCCACAAACCATGAGACCAGGCCCGCCTACAAACCATGAGACCAGGCCCGCCTACAAACCATGAGACCAGGCCCCGCCCACAAACCACGAGACCAGGCCCCGCCCAGAAACCACGAGACCAGGCCCCGCCCACAAACCACGAGACCAGGCCCCGCCCACAAACCACGAGACCAGGCCCCGCCCACAAACCACGAGACCAGGCCCCGCCCACAAACCACGAGACCAGGCCCCGTCCACAAACCACGAGACCAGGCCCGCCCACAAACCATGAGACCAGGCCCGCCCACAAACCATGAGACCAGGCCCCGCCCACAAACCATTAGACCAGGCCCCACCCACAAACCATGAGACCAGGCCCCGCCCACAAATCATGAGTCCAGGCCCCGCCCACAAACCATGAGACCAGGCCCCGCCCACAAATCATGAGTCCATGCCCCGCCCACAAGCAGTGACATCATACATAACTGTTTTTATATATAGGCGAAACAATGTTACTGCTGGAGACAGACAGTGATGTTTTTAGGGTGATGTTTTAGCTACAGAAGGTTTTTACAGAAGGACTGTGATGTATATGTGCTCCATCTAAAATGTTTCTTTTGCATGCAAAAGTCTCATATTGCATCTACTTGAGAAGCAACAAATATATAAGATTTATAAACTTGTTCTCCAGAAAATATACATATATAATATAGTTTAATATAGTTTTTTTTTTTTTATGTGCAAAAGTCACTTTAAGGGTCTCTGTACTCTATCTGTGTAACTGTAAAACCATAGTATTTGCATCTTACATCTCGGCAGTGTAAAAACAAATAGACAATTCAAAGATAATATAATAATGGTGTAAGATTTCAGGGACCGTATGCAATATCACAAATTTCCTGAAGAAAATTCACTGAAGCTCTGGCAGCTTCAACTGTGTGCTTTCCCTCCCTTTTTTTCTGCTCACTTCCACAGGTGTTGTTTTTCGGCCTCGGCACTGGTTTGCTCATAAAAATGATTTATAAAGACGAGCTTTTAACTCGAATGAATAAAGGGAGTTCGCTTTATTCCAGAGACCCACTTACTGGCACCGTGGGCTGGGTTACGGGTAGTGAGGGCCCACATGGTTTAGTGGGATTTGAGACTTTTAAAAAGGACAAATTCCACACCTTTGTAGCATTTTATGCTTTTAAGACAACTTATTCTGTTAGTAGTCAAGGTTTCTTGCTACAGTTCTTTGGTTTGCTGGTCGTCGCTGGTTTAGCAAGACACCCTGGTAGTTCTTAAGCTTAAACGGCTGCTCAAAATTCTCTTAAAACCCGCTTAGGCTGGTTTAAGTAAGTTTTCCATTTCCATTCCATGCACAGTAAACACAGGGTTCCCGTATCAACGGTTCGACTCTGCTAAAGAACTAATTTATCATGTAATGACATCAGAGAGATATCATGGGCTGGAACCGTGTGTGTGTGTGTGTGTGTTTTATCAGATGCACATTATTAACACTGGTGGGGATAGTTGGTTGGTCGCTCGCCCTCAGCAGAGTACTCTGGAAATTGAAATTCCTTGTAGCTCTTAAATCCTTCCCTCCCTCTTTCCTGCACTCTCGTTCCTGATGACAGGCCTCTCTGGCTCCGCTTTCCAGCACTTATTCCAAGGAAACGTAAAATGGAAAGTTTTACTGTGGCATTATGTGAGTGTTTTCACTTTTAAAGTGTCTTCACTTCTGACTGTATCCAGCGAGCAGGGCAGGGTTATGCTCTGTTTTCTCTGTGTAATACGGTTACATAACGTCTCTCACAGTTATGGGAGGATTGTGAGAGGGAGACAAAGCCGAACATCAGGGAGGAGCTGTTGGATTCTCGTCTGTTTCGGGTCGGAGTCACAGAGCAGTTTGAAGGCCCTTTGAAGTCGAGAGGCAGTGGGACGTGGAGAAAGAGACGAGGGCAGGTGGGCCGGCTCCAGGAGAGTGTGTGGTGCGCATGGAGGGTCTGAGGGCTTTATGAGAATAATCTGCTTTAGACGTTTCTCAGCGCTGCCATGGAGAGACAGACTCCACTGAAAGAACAACCGCAGAAATCATTTACATCATGAGACACTATTCATGAGATTAACATGGGAACTAAAGGAATTTTACATCAAGTGTAACTTTTTGAAGAGAAGAGACAATACAAGACAAGCTGAGCCAAGAAGTGACTAAAGATAAGAAGAGATAAAAAAAGATGAGACTAGATGAGATGAGATGAGAAGAGTTGATAAGAGATGAAACGAGAAGAGAAGAGAGGAGAAAAGACAAGCCGAGAAATGACTAGGGATAAGAGAAAAAAGATGAGAAGAGATGAGATGAGATGAGAAGAGCAGAGAAGAGAATAAACGAGTAGAGACGAGACAAGATGAAACGAGAAGAGACTAGTCGAGAAGTGAGAAGAGAAATAAAACGAGATAACGAGATGAGATGAGAAGAGTAGAGAATAGAATAAACGAGTAGAGACGAGACAAGTAGTGACTAGAGATAAGAAGAGAAAAAAAGATGAGATGAGATGAGAAGAGAATTGCCGAGACGAGGTGAGAAGAGAAGAGAATAACCGAGACGAGATGAGAAGAGAATTGCTGAGACGAGGTGAGAAGAGAAGAAAATAACCGAGACGAGATGAGAAGAGAAGAGAATAACCGAGACAAGACGAGATGAGAAGAGAATAACTGAGACGAGATGAGAAGAGAATAACCGAGATGAGAAGAGAATAACCGAGACGAGATGAGAAGAGAATAACCGAGACGAGATGAGAAGAGAATAACTGAGACGAGATGAGAAGAGAATAACCGAGACGAGACGAGAAGAGAATAACTGAGACAAGATGAGAAGAGAAGAGAATAACCGAGATGAGATGAGAAGAAAATAACCGAGACGAGATGAGAATAACTGAGACGAGATGAGAAGAGAAGAGAATAACCGAAACGAGATGAGAAGAGAATAATCGAGACGAGATGAGAAGAGAATAACCGAGACGAGATGAGAAGAGAAGAGAATAACCGAGACGAGGTGAGAAGAGAATAACCGAGACGAGATGAGAGGAGAATAATCGAGACGAGATGAGAAAAGAATAACCGAGACGGGGTGAGAAGAGAATAACCGAGACGAGATGAGAATATCCGAGACGAGATGAGAGGAGAATAACCGAGACGAGATGAGAAGAGAAGAGAATAACCGAGACGAGGTGAGAGTAGAATAACCGAGACGGGGTGAGAAGAGAATAACCGAGACGAGATGAGGAGAGAATAACCGAGACGAGATGAGAGGAGAATAACCGAGACGGGGTGAGAAGAGAATAACCGAGACGAGATGAGAAGAGAATAACCGAGACGAGATGAGAGGAGAATAACCGAGACGGGGTGAGAAGAGAATAACCGAGACGAGATGAGAGGAGAATAACCGAGATGAGAGGAGAAGAGAGACGAGATGAGAGGAGAATAACCGAGACGAGATGAGAAGAGAATAACCGAGACGAGATTAACCGAGAATAACCGAGACGAGATGAGAAGAGAGACGAGATGAGAGGAGAATAACCGAGAATAACCGAGACGAGATGAGAAGAGAATAACCAAGACGAGATGAGAAGAAAAGAGGAGAGATGCGTTTTTATGAGGTGAGAAAAAAATTAGACAAATTAGATGAGTAACTTATAAATTTATAAGTAATTCTATAAGTGGACTTAACACTACGACATTGCAGAACATGGACACTTTAAAGTCTAAAAACCCGCTGAGCTGTATTGAGAGTAAAGGAGAGAGTCCTGCTGTGAAGACATTAAACACATGTAGAGTAATTAGAGGTTTGCTGGAGGTCTCCGAAAGACAGACGACACAGTCTGAGTTATGAGCAGCAGCGTTCATAATGACACGTCTGAGGACGCACCCCTCATTTTCATCAATCTAATCACAGAGAAGAGCATGTGTGTGTGTGTGAGTGTGTGTGGGGCAGGCAGATCTAACAGCACGGTGAGCCGGAGCCGGAGGAATGTCTTTGATGTCACGGATGGAGTATGCAGGGCAAAGTCATAACAGTCATTTTTCAGAGGGAAAATTGCACAGGGGCTTCATGGACATCAACCCCTGAACAACAGCATGAAGTCAGTCCAAGCGGATCCCAGCTTTCTACGACAGCGCTGCCCTGAGAGATTAACCACCAGGAGATGAGCTGTCATCATCACAAAAACATACACTGAAACAACACAAAAGCGGCGACAAAAATACCTGGCAGCATTGAAAGGCATTCCAGAGCCCGGAGTGTCACTTCTAATCCACCGACATTTCACACTTGAAGCTCTTGTGTTGGAGGAATGATCATAATACTCATGGATCACGTTACCTAACATAACACCAAAACTGTCTCTTGCAGTTATAGATTGTCATAGTGTAAGTGATTTGAACAAACCTCTAAAATTAAGTATTACACTTTAGCATGCAACTCATCAACAAACTCCAGAGCAACAACATAACTAGGGTTGCCAACTGTACTGTATTAGCCGGGACGTCCCGTATATCGGGCCTAATTTATTTTTCCCGTACGTGACCTCCCTTGTCCTGTTTATTGAGACTGCTACGCTGATCTAACCACTGACTGATACAACAGCAACACGACACTTGAGAATGATCACGACACCGGTCATCATCCAATCACAGCCCACCCTCATGCGCACCAGACCATACGAATAACAAACTCTAAATTGAGAATTAATCATTCTTTTGGGGAAAATCATTGTTTGATCAGTTCGATCGGCAAAATCCCTTTCACTGTCTGGGTTTGGATTTCGGCAAATCCTTTTTGGCGAATTCAAACAAAGTGATTATTGTCCAACATCCATCCAGCCACGCAAGAAAACATGCAATCTACCTGAGGGAATAATATGCTGATGTGATTTGCTGCTCAAGAAACATTTCTGATTATTATTAATGTAAAAAAAAAGAAATTTCAGGATTCTTTAATGAATAGAAATTTATCTGAAATAGAAAGCTTTTGTAATATTAAAAATGTCTTTATTGTCTCTTTTGATTAATTTAATGCATATTTGCTGAATAAATGTAGGCTATTACTTACTTTAATTTCTTCGAAAATATTTTTTTGGGAATACTTACTGACCCCAAACTTTTGAACTGTAGTGTGTAATGTAACAAAAGCTTTCTATTTCAGAAAAATGCTATTTTGAACGATGGTTTGTGTGTAATGTGACTTTTTTTTGTATGACATTAAAATTTGTTTTAGAATTAAATTGTACATAAATAGGTTAAGCAAAACAAATGTGTTTATGTCTGAGAACCTTTTATACACACACCTAACTGCAGACACTGAAATGACAAACACTGTGTGATACATTACAAATATTTTGGGTGTCCCTTATTTTCCTATAAAAGAATCACGATTGTCCCGTATTTTCCTTTTCTGAAGTTGGCAAACCTACATATTACTGTACAGCAACATGCAAACAACCACTTAAAACACTTTAAAAACAATTTAACCATACGTAAATAGACACTCCTGTTCAACGGCAGGCTAAAAACTACTTAAAACACCATAGGAACTGCTTAACCACACAGCAAGATGCTATTTCTAATGACAATTCAAAACATCTAAGCAACCATCTAACTGTACAGCAACGTGCTAAAACACACTGAAACCTTCCTAGCAACCTATAACTATACAGTGTTGTAGACTTTTTCCTAAACCTAACTACTTAATATATATACTCTAGTGCGTCTACAGTTGACGGCGGGCGAGTCTAACCCTATACCCTAGTAGTGCGTCTACACATCGACGGCGGGCGGGTCTAACCCTATACCCTAGTAGTGCGTCTACACATCGACGGCGGGCGAGTCTAACCCTATACCTTAGTAGTGCGTTTACACATCGACGGCGGGCGAGTCTAACCCTATACCCTAGTAGTGCGTCTACACATCGACGGCGGGCGAGTCTAACCCTATACCCTAGTAGTGCGTCTACACATCGACGGCGGGCGGGTCTAACCCTATACCCTAGTAGTGCGTCTACACATCGACGGCGGGCGAGTCTAACCCTATACCCTAGTAGTGCGTTTACACATCGACGGCGGGCGAGTCTAACCCTATACCCTAGTAGTGCGTCTACACATCGACGGCGGGCGAGTCTAACCCTATACCCTAGTAGTGCGTCTACACATCGACGGCGGGCGGGTCTAACCCTATACCCTAGTAGTGCGTCTACACATCGACGGCGAGTCTAACCCTATACCCTAGTAGTGCGTCTACACATCGACGGCGGGCGAGTCTAACCCTATACCCTAGTAGTGCGTCTACACATCGACGGCGGGCGAGTCTAACCCTATACCCTAGTAGTGCGTCTACACATCGACGGCGGGCGAGTCTAAACCTATACCCTAGTAGTGCGTCTACACATCGACGGCGGGCGAGTCTAACCCTATACCCTAGTAGTGCGTCTACACATCGACAGCGGGCGGGTCTAACCCTATACCCTAGTAGTGCGTCTACACATCGACGGCGGGCGAGTCTAACCCTATACCCTAGTAGTGCGTCTACACATCGACGGCGGGCGGGTCTAACCCTATACCCTAGTAGTGCGTCTACACATCGACGGCGAGTCTAACCCTATACCCTAGTAGTGCGTCTACACATCGACGGCGGGCGGGTCTAACCCTATACCCTAGTAGTGCATTTACACATCGACGGCGGGCGAGTCTAACCCTATACCCTAGTAGTGCGTCTACACATCGACGGCGGGCGAGTCTAACCCTATACCCTAGTAGTGCGTCTACACATCGACGGCGGGCGAGTCTAACCCTATACCCTAGTAGTGCGTCTACACATCGACGGCGAGTCTAACCCTATACCCTAGTAGTGCGTCTACACATCGACGGCGGGCGTGTCTAACCCTATACCCTAGTAGTGCGTCTACACATCGACGGCGGGCGAGTCTAACCCTATACCCTAGTAGTGCGTCTACACATCGACGGCGGGCGAGTCTAACCCTATACCCTAGTAGTGCGTCTACACATCGACGGCAGGCGGGTCTAACCCTATACCTTAGTAGTGCGTCTACACATCGATGGCGGGCGAGTCTAACCCTATACCTTAGTAGTGCGTCTACACATCGACGGCGGGCGAGTCTAACCCTATACCTTAGTAGTGCGTCTACACATCGACGGCGGGCGAGTCTAACCCTATACCCTAGCGCGTCTACACATCGACGGCGGGCGAGTCTAACCCTATACCCTAGCGCGTCTACACATCGACGGCGGGCGAGTCTAACCCTATACCCTAGCGCGTCTGCAGTCGACTTCGGCTGGGTCTAACCCTATACCCTAGTAGTGCGTCTACACATCGACGTCGGCCGAGTCTAACCCTATACCCTAGAAGTGCGTCTATACATCGACGTCGGCCGAGTCTAACCCTATAACCTAGCGCGTCTACAGTCGACTTCGGCTGGGTCTAAACCTCTAGCCTAGTAGTGCGTCTACACATCGACGTCGGCCGAGTCTAACCCTATACCCTAGTAGCACGTCTACAGTCGACGGCGGCCAAGCCTAATAATCCTAACTTGCTGCGCAGCTATAATAACCAACAGACTTCAACAAATGTCCTTTAAATGCTTTAATCACGGTCTGGGAGTTCTCAACATTTCCTCAGAGAACTTCCCCCAAGAAGCAGCAATAAGCAAGGCCGGAGGATCTCAGACAAATCCCATTGAGAATCCCACCAGTAAACACGAATGCAACAGTTTTTATAGAATAGGGGTATGGCAAAATAACATGCAACATTCCATAATTTCCCCACAACTTGATTGGTTCTTCATAGACAAGCCCTCTTGTTACCAGGTAACCAAAAGGTTTCAAGGTTAGACATCTGTCTAGTTTCATTTCCCATATTTGTTATTTTTACACACACACAACCAAAGTCATGAGTTTTCACTAGTTTCGAACAGTTGCTAGTTGCTAACAGACACTCAAAACTCCCTAGCAAACTGTAAAACAACATAAAAACAACACTAGGAACCGCCTATCCATACAGCAAACGTTAATAACATTTAGAAAACCTTAGCAACTGCATAACTACAGTGACATGCTAACAGACACTAAACTAACATACTAACAACTGCCAAAAACATCGCTTAATCTAGAAAATCGCTTAGCAACTGCATGCATATCGTTCTGTTTAATTCCACTTTTGAATTGAACAGATCAAGATGCAATTATGTGTTTGTTTGTTTGATTGCTTGTGTGTGAAGGTGTGTTCTTCGCTATTGTGCTGCTGAGGTGTGTAAAACAGAAGAGTTGACAGCTCAGGAAGTCACCGGTGACAGATTCCTTTCACAGCACGTTACCCTGTCGGCCTTACAGGACTCGTAACTACATGTGTGGATGTCTGCACGGATTACACGTATTGTAATTGAAATGGTTAAAGGGTTAGTGCAGGGGTTTTCAAACTTTTTGTGTGTGTGGACCACTATTTGTAATCAAGAATTTTTGCGGACCACCTCATAATACACATAATAAAATATGCCTACACAGTCCTACCTGAATTAATCCGCACCTCTAAATAGACTTACTAGCACTAAAACTATAACTGGTCATCGCATCAGTACAACAGGCTTGTTAAAAGAAAGTTTACTGCACACAGCGCCTGCCACATATTTATTTAATCAAGCGCCCGAAGGCCTAATCAGGTTAATTTGAACAACAGGCTTATTTCCATAGCAATGGAGTATGAAATCTATACGGTAATAAGAACACCTTCGGACATAGTCAACATTTCAAAACCTTTGGCGATTTTATTATTAATCTTCAGAGTTTTACAAGTCCTCAAAAAGTAGGCTTGAGTTTGCCCACTTCCAGCACATCCGCAAAACATTTCAGAAACGCGAGATCAAGAAACTAACTGGAAATTAAAATAATAACAGGCCTTATTCATTCCATTTATAAACATTTAGTTTCATATAAACTGCCTATAAAGGCTGTGCGTGTGATGTGATAATAAGGACATATTTGCCTCTGAGTCTGCCTCTTTTCTCTTCAGAGAACCTGTTGCTATCCACCGACGCATGTCTTGGGTTTAACGGCACTGAACTTGAACGTCACTGCCGAGTGCCACTAGTCTATTTTAGTAATCACACAATGACTTGACAATTTAATTTAAGTTTTATATCAATATAGGCCTACATATTCTTTTTACTTTTTTTTTTTACGGGAATTTCCTGGTAAAATGAAGGTACATTTTTTTTTTTGTGATATTTTATTTGGCCTTTCCACGGACCACCTGCAGTACCCTGAAGGACCACTAGTGGTCCACGGACCACAGTTTGGGAATCGCTGGGTTAGTGGACTTATATTATACAGGTGAAACTCGAAAAATTAGAATATCGTGCAAAAGTTAATTTATTTCAGTAATTCAGTAACAAATAAAGGCTTGAAATATCTCACTTTGCATGTAATGAGTCTATATATTAGTTTCACCTTTTAAGTTGAATTACTGAAATAAATGAGCTTTTGCATGATATTCAAATTTTTCGAGTTTCACCTTCATTTTGAAGTGCAAGTGAGATCTAGCTTGGATTTCAGGGAATAACGACTTAAATTTCAGTCTTTTCCTGACACAAACCTATCATATGGCACTATATATGATGTGTAATATTAAGGAAAAGTTATATGGACTATTTTATAATGCTTTTTTGTCATTTTCGGAGCGTGACTTACCCTGGTCAACATATACTTTTTCTGTATGGAAAAGAACACCTGTTACATGGGTGTTTGTCTTATACATGAGTATTACATCTCCTTTTTTGTTCCATAGACAAAAGAGAATGACATGAGGTGAGGAAATGATGATACAACTTTCATTTTTGAGTGAACTGTCCATTTAAGACATTTCAGCACCTGCCTGTGTGTGTGTGTGAGAGAGAGACGAGAGAAAGGCACCTGGGTGACCTCAATTGTTAAGAAACACACCCTTACAACAACAAACAGGTGTTGAGTTTCCGGCCCGCAGTGTCGGATCGCACAGATCAGGAAATGGGTGTTCGTCTTCGGTTCACCGTAAATCAGAGCATTAATGCACAGGACAGATGATTCACTGTTTATTACTTATGGAGATGTGCAATTACAGAGATTACGGGATTAGCACGGAGATCTGCCTGTCTCGAGGTGTGTGTGTGTGTGTGTGTGTGTGTGTGTTGTATTCACATAGATCATGGGTGAGGGCAGCCTGATCACTTTTGCGACACACAAACACAAGCTGAGAGCTGCTGTCATGGGAGTTCATTGGCAATTTTCATGGGATCATTGGAAAACAATCAAAAAGAGAAACGCAGAGGAAAATTTGCGATTCTTCTCCGAAACGCTAAAGGATAAACGTCTCCATTTGCTCTCCATTTAATCTCATTGCTGTCGAAGGAAACACAATTGAGGTATTAAAGAGTAAATCAGAATAAACAAAGAGATCTCATTTATGACTGTCCTACGGGAATAGACATATACGCCTACACAAAAACAAACATCAACTCCAAACAAATCACAGACTAGTCTGAGAGGTCATGACCTTTTCTTGTCTCGTCTTTCAAAAGCTCTCACTCCCTTTCACACTCCACCACTAGAATGGCAACTCAAGCTTCACACAGACATTCACAAAATCTAGATTTTTTTTATACATACACAAAGCTAATTGCAATTAATTTCACCTTAACCATAATCGTATGTCCACCATGATTTTCCTGGTGAAATAAAATTGTGAATGTCATAATAACATTATTATGATTTTAATTTTAACATGACCATGAAGGAAATTTTAAGCAAATACAACATCACATCCATCAAATAATCCCAAATACTAAGAAAATGTTAAAATATTCATTGACCAAAGTAAACCCTACCCTAAAGTATTTCACACCACACACACACACTTTGTTCAAGCTCGAAGAACTCTCAAAGTGTAAACACTCCCAAATCCTCCCTTTAACCTTTGACCTCTCCCTCTTCCCCTGTCATACCGCTCATCACTCTCGGTTTGGAAATGGATTCAGCCTCCCTGAGGTGTAAAAAGTGTTTTCCTGTAAATCAGCTGGATTTAAAACTCTTGATATTACTGAACAACCCACTGAAACAACATCAAACGGACAACCGCTTCCCTTAAAAGACCAAAACCATCCAACCGGAGACCGCCGATGACTTTGGGTTCACCCTAGTGTGTGTGTGTGAGACAAAGCCAGTAACCCGCCAGTCTATGATTCATCTCTTACCAAAGAAACTTTGAAAAAATCCTACTTGGATTAATTTTAGCACTTAATTTCAGTGCAATTAAAACAACTAAGGGGAAACAAGACGTACTAATCATTTTCAGAGTCATTTCTTCCGGCAGGAGACATGAAGTGTCTTTTTGACACCTGTTTTTAGCTGAACATCGTATGACCTCAGTCCTGAGAGACGTACATGAAAAAAAAAAAACCTATATCGGTGAATCAGGCCTGTCTGCAGACACATACTCATCATACTCATAAAAGAGTGGCCTTTGATTTCCAGCTATAATTAACAACCATATTTTATCAGCTCACAGTCGTCCAAACCTGCATGACGCTTTAAAAAGAGAGATAAAGAGTCACAGAGAGAATGTGCATTAGAGTTCTGAGTTGATATTGCATGCCAAGAGGCTTGATAACATTGTAGCATCTGGAGAGAGTCAAATCCTAGTTGGTAGGGCTGTTTTAGTAGAGCTTCTTATTGAGAGTTGCGAACTGACTTCTATAGGAATGGTGAATCACAAGGACAAAGCGACACTCTGTCATGTGACCAAAACCTCAATCTTTCATTGCATTTGCCAAATTAAAATTTCTAGGTCTAGCTGTGCCTTTTGTATAACCTAAAAACAGATTTTGAGCATTCTTATCCATTAAACCTCAACAGAAATGCCCTTAAGACCAGGCAAGCACATGTACATGTATTACTCGGCCTATCTGTGACCAAACCCACCCTGATACAGGGAGTACTGCCAAATATTTAAGACTAAACCCAATCAAAAAACTTCAAACTGCTTTCTATACAATTATTATACAATGCTTTTTAAGCAAGTAGACCCAAATGCACTGATTCGCTAAGATCTGACTCAAAGATGAGCAAATGTGTATAAGCAAAAGCAAAAAATGAGTGACATTAAAATTAAAACAAAGTGAGCCAAGAACAAATCAATCGTTCAAGTTATTCATTTTTTCGGAACTAAATCAAATGATTCATTAAAAAGGTCTTAAAATTAAGACAAAGTTGAACACACAAAAAAGAACATCAGAATCCTTCAGATCATTCAGGTCTTATGAATTTAATCAAATTATATTCATAGAATTTAATGATTCAAAAGAATGATTTGTTCATGAAATTTACAGTGAATAACTATTTAAATTTGTGTTTGTTTGTCACAGAGTTAGTAAATGGTTTCAGGCGACTTGGAATAAAGTGCATTTTTATGTGCACTTTTTGTGTATTTTTGACCCAGTCCTCCTGAAAAGACCATT
Source organism: Tiaroga cobitis (assembly GCA_030578255.1). NCBI lineage: Eukaryota > Metazoa > Chordata > Actinopteri > Cypriniformes > Leuciscidae > Tiaroga > Tiaroga cobitis. The sequence continues at coordinate 5,579,041 of CM060613.1, forward strand.
CCAGAATATTCTTCACAAATTCACCACAGAGAAAAGAAAGTCATATGAGGTTTAAAGTATGTAAGTTAAGAAAAAGTCGAGGCCTGCATCCGAAATCACATACTTCCCTATGCTAGGCGAAAAAACAGTATGTGACACAAGAAGTATGTCCGAATCTGCAGTAGGCCTACTAATAAAAGAGTAGGCATAAAGTACCCGGATAACCGACTTCTTCTGGTGAGATTCTGAAGTGTGCATGATGGACACTTTACTGTCCCATGAGGCCACGGGAGAGGATTTATGAATGGCAGTGAAGCGACGCAACTGACAGTGGTAGGTAACATGATAATGACAACATTAGCGAATGTAGTGCATCCACATTGCATTCATACTACACACATTCATACTATAATAGAACGTAATGTTTTAACGCTAGTGAAGTAATTACTTAGGCTATTCAAAATAAGTACCTACTCAAGAGAGTATTTCGGACACAGCCGAGGTGTAGAAGGAAGACACTGAATGGAGGAGAGAAAACACAAGAACAGTCCTCGATGAGAAGGTTAGAAGAGTTTCACCTCTGGGCTGTTACTATGCAGACTTTGCGGTAGAGCGTGGGGGAGAGAGAGAGAGAGAGAGAGAGAGAGAGAGAGAGAGAGAGAGAGATGTCTGCAGCCCGCTCTAATGTTGCATAACAAATGCGCTCGCTCGTTCCCTGTTTAGCTTGTTAGCCCGGAGACGCGTGACAACACACCGCGCGCTGCCTCCCGAAGACCGCCGAGGACCAATAACAGCTGGATCATGAGACAAAGAGGAAAACAGAATGATGCAAACGGACAAGGTGTTTGTTGTCATCCTTCCTCATCAGGCAATTCAGCCCTCCCCCCAAAAAACAGTGCAACTGGTCCGTGTGAGATCGGGGAAACTCGTGAAGAAGCGCGCGATCATCATCCATGCGGAGTCTCCAGTCACACCCTACATAACTAAGAGCTGCATTAAACCACACAAACGTCATATATAATTCAACAAATCTGAGGAGGAAAACACACTGAAGCACAGCAGGGACTTGCTCGCCGTGTCTATCAATGCAAAAACACAGAAAGGTTATTGGTAGCACTTCAGGTTTTATTTATTTAGGCTATCTATTTTTCAATGAAAATGTTTTGTTATGTTTTACTAACAGGTAAAGTGGATAGATGAAAGTAAATGATGGGGAGAAGACGAGGGAAATTCAAACCTGTTTGGCAGCATTAGCACCACGGTAGATGGATGGATGGATGGATGGATAGAGCAGACAGACAGACAGACAGACAGACAGACAGACAGACAGACAGACAGACAGACAGACAGACAGACAGATAGATAGATAGATAGATAGATAGATAGATAGATAGATAGATAGATAGATAGATAGATAGATAGATAGATAGATAGAGCAGACAGGTGGATGGATAGATGAACATTCAGACAAAATGATAGATAGATGGATGGATAGATAGATAGAGCAGACAAATGGATAGATAGATGGATCTATCCATTTGTATATTTGTAATACAGTGGATGTAATTACTAAAAATAAAAAATCTGAAAAAAAATCTGTCAAAAAATATGTATTTTTAACCTAAAAATAATATTTTCTACTAATGTCACTAAGGCTGTACAAGAGGAATGATAATAAACATGTTATATTATAGTACATTATAAATAATAATAAGTGTATGTAATTACTAAAAATGTCAAAATAAAATAAAGATGATAAAAAATGTATTTATTTTTTAAATAAAAATAATGTTTGTCAAAAATTTTTGGATGGATGGATGGATGGATGGAGCAGACAGATGGGTAGACAGACAGACAGACAGACAGACAGACAGACAGACAGACAGATATATAGATAGATAGATAGATAGATAGATAGATAGATAGATAGATAGATAGATAGATAGATAGATAGATAGATAGATAGATAGATAGATAGATAGATAGAGAAGCAGCTCACACCCATCTCAAAAATAATCCGGTCTCGTACTTCATCCCAACCTGTCCATCTCAATATCAAAGCACTCAGGAAGACTCAAATCCTCCACACACACACACACACACACACACGCAGACACACACACACACACACACGACATTGGCTGTTCCTCTCGGTCGGTATGGATCTCTCTTCAACAGAAACACAGTGAGAGTCTCAGTCTGATGACCCTCAGTCTGCACTGGAAAAAAAAGCACGCGTCACTGTCCTCTACACACACTCTGTGGAAGTGTGAGATACTCTTTCCTTAGAACTCGACAAGCCATTCAACTTCACTGGAAAGAAACACACAAACATGACAGGCAGGACTGGAACGTGTGTGTTTCCAGACAGCAGCCAAAGACCAGGCTCTTATAGATCTTTACTGGAGCAACAAACACAGGATATATCGGGAATGAAATACTAGCATGCTTCTTACGGACTACTACTGCACAACATACTGTATCTGCACACTGTGTACTACTTTTAAAGCAGTATGCAATAGTTCTACTCACTTTCTGCCTCGTGGTATACTTTCTCTGATCTCTGTTTGTGATTCAGAGTAACCCAATAGAGAGAAAATAGACGTTCCTTGGCAATCATGAGTTTAAGCGTGTGGATGTGAGAAAGAGAGGTGTGTGCTTCAGGAATTATTGACATTGCTTATCAAAATACACACCACCCAGAAGGCCTGAATTGACAGGACAGAGTGAGACAGGAGAGGAACGAGTCTGACAGAGAGGAGACCGACCAGGTTTAACCCGCAAGATTGACTTCACTTCTGTTCCGTGTGTGAGGTCTCAAAAAAGCTGCATATGCACAAAATATATTTTTAATGATTATTAACATTTAATTCGATTTTTACAGTGATAATACAGTGGATGTAATTACTAAAAATAAAAAAAATCGGAAAAAAAATCTGTCAAAAAATATGTATTTTTCCCTAAAAATAATATTTTCTACTAATGTCACTAAGGCTGTACAAGAGGAATGATAATAAACATGTTATAGTATAGTACATTATAAATAATAATAAGTGTATGTAATTACTAAAAATGTCAAAATAAAATAAAGATGATAAAAAATGTATTTATTTTTTAAATAAAAATAATGTTTGTCAAAAATATTTTTTTTTTGTCAAAAAAGTGTATTTTCTGCTTATGTTACCAAGGGCTGTGCAGGAAAAATAATAATAAACATTTTATATTATAATACATTATAAAATAAATAATAATAATACGTGCATGCAATTACTAAAAACATTTGCTAAAATAAAATGTACAAAATGGGGGTGGGGGGGTGGGGGGGGTGGGGGGGGGGGGGGTGGTGGTGGGGGTTAAAATAAAATATGTCAAAAAAGGTAATTTTTTTGCTTATGTTACCAAGTCCCAGCAGGAATTATAATAATATAAAAAGTATTTCAACTACTATAATATGAAATAATAATGTAATAATGTATAATTTTATATTAAAACATAAGTGATAATTGTATAAAAAAGATACTTTAAGCAGATTCTCTGTCCGGGACAGGACCCGCGGGTTTAAGACACACACCGTATGAACAGCCAGCCTTGAAATCTAATGATGAGGAGCTCCAGCTGTCCTGAGGAGCTCGAGTGAACAGAGAGAGGAACAGTCATGGGTGACCCGCCGCATTCACAGATTTGGTCTTGTTACCACGGAAATACTAATCT
>CM060613.1:5582830-5630330 GCA_030578255.1 Tiaroga cobitis
TCGAAAGTAACTGCAACAGTAACGCGTTACTGCCCAACACTGCACACACAGCCAGAATGCCATGTGCAGCACAAGCAACATAAACAGATCCTATGTGGCCATGCTGACTTTGAACGGTACCAAAGGTGCTTCCAAAGCCCACACTCACACTTACACAAACACACTCACACTTACACACTCGCACACACACACACACACACACACATACACTCACATTTGCACTGATTCAGATTGATATGAGCTGCTGTGTTGTTCGACTCGCACTGAAAGGGATGATGGAGGGTAATTAGGGTTCTGGGGGAGGGGGTCCACACATCTATTCAATATATATCATTACCACAACAATAACACACACTTCAAAAGTTCCTCTGATAGGAGAACCGACATCATGCTCCCCACGCCAGCTGTTGGCTCAGACATTATTTGGACATTGTTCTGGAGAAAACATGAGTGGCGGCTGCCGGTATTTTCGACCGCAGAATAAACTGACAACGCATGAAGATTTTTTTCTTCCTTTTGCATGATTATATATGTCTTATCGGCAAGCAAAACAAAGGTATTTAGTACGCTTTTTAAACTCTCCTAAAATAAAAAGTAAAACGTTCAGTTTGACGGGATTACCATAATTATGATGTCATGTTTAGCAAACCGACACAAACAAAAGATCCCAATCTATCTGATTAATGACGGGATCTATCAGTCTGACCTGAGATGACCCACAGCTGGACGAGGTGCATTAGTGACCTTTGACCCCAGACGGCAGGTTCAACAGGACTGAGAACACAAGCACTGCTTCGACTGCTGGAACTGAGGTCTCGTCCTCATGGATGGTCTACTGGGACCTGCATTGCAAAAGCTGATGTGTTCTGAACTTTCCTCAGACTTCCTCTTAAAGCGGACACACTAGAGACGGGACGGCATGAGGGAAGGGGTTCAATGAGACCTCCCAGAGTAAAACAAACTATTAGTGTCTAAAGAAAGACAGACAGGACAGGACAGGACAGGACAGGGCAGGGAAGGAAGGAGAGCTGGAAGGACACGCTGGGTTGAGTGTTATTGCATAAACACCACACACTCTCAAACTGACCCTGAAGATCAGGAGATTCAGACGGAATGAAGAGACTAAATGTCTTCTGATATAACACACACACACACACACACACACACACACAGCTGAACTCTTTAAGTCTACATTTACACATTTTGTTTATTGTTAGTTCACAGTGCATTAACCTATTTGAACAAATACAACCTTTGATTTTAATAATGCATTAGCAAATGTTCAACTTTAATTTAGATTCATAAATTATGTAGAAGTATTGTTCCCATGTATAACTGAAGTAGTAAACTAATGAAACCTTATTGTAAAGTTAATTAATATCTTAAAAAATCATACATGCTACTGTATTAAGTCCAGGTGTCTCTTAAAGAGAACATGATGGGCTTTTCCACAATTACATATATTTTGACCAACAACAACAATACTATATATTTTATGTTATTATGTTTTATTTTATTTATATTTATGGTTTAATATGTCTTTCTGTTTTAAAAAATATGTGTTATTTTTATTTTCTAAAATATTTATAAAACACTGATGAAATAAAAAAATAATTGTAATTATATTTATAATTTTTTAATTATTATTATTTTATAAATATTAAACAAAATATCAATACAATTAAACATAAATAATGTTATAATATATATATATATATATAAACTATAAATATATATAAAAACAAAATACACATTTTTATATTATTATTATTATTATTATTTAATTAATCCAAAAGGCCAAAGGTTCCAAAACGCTCTCAAAACAGAAACGTTCTCTTTCACTCTTGCGTGCATATGAGCTGCATTACACATGTGCTGCAAATCACCAAACACACAACACACCTAAATGTACTAAACTAATTATAGCCTACCACACAAACTAAGTTCAACCTGCACCAAACACACACACATAGGAGAAAGGCTTGTTTCACTTTGGCATGAATGACAGAATCTGTTCTTCTGCAACACGGAAATGATGTTCTCTGTATAACAAGAATCCTATTTTCCCAATGACATCTGTGTGAGGAGACCAGCCCTTCTGCTGTCCTGCACTAGATAAACCTCCTCCTTTCACAACCACCCTGCTGACAACCCTCCAGCTGCGTTCAAAAACATGTTTGCTGGTTTATAACCGGGCTAGGGTGGAAATATCATGTTTCACAAACCAGATTGATCAAGATGCTTCAGATAAACCCCAGTTATGCTAAATATCTAAAACATATTCCCTGAGGTTAGGAGTTTTGATCAAGGCTTCAGTGTGAATAGTCTATGAATCACCTCATATTGGGTAAGAAACCACAAGTTTTGGGTCACCAGCCAAGATCTTTAACCACTGGAACACACCAGCCATGCGCGCTAACGAGGAGACAAGAGCGCGCAAAAGTAAACAAATATTTGCGTTATTACATAACACTGTCAGTGTCTTACTAAAGGGCTAGTTTATAATGTATAGCGGTAAAGCATTTGGGCTGGTCACACAAACACCGCAAGTGCGATCGATCACCATTACGCACAGGGTGAAGGACTTCATGAGAAAAAAATCAACTCTTCTGCACATTTTGGATTAAAATAAAAGTGTCTCCTGTAGTGTGGTACTCACGCACTGCCTCCTGTTTGGGGTCGAGCGCACCGGTGGTCTCCTGGATCCGGCTCATCTTGTCCCGGAGCGCGCAGACGCGCCGGCTCGTGGCGAGCAGCTCGTGCTCCAGCTCGTGGAAGAGGGAGCAAGCGTGTTTGGCCAGATCCGACAGCTGGCGCAGGGTCCGGGACAGAGACACATTACTGAGGGCGCACAGGTCCTGGAGCAGGACACACTCCTCGTCCGCGTCCGTGCGCCTGCACAGCCACTGGGGCTCCACGATCCGCTTGGCGAATGGCATTTTGTCATGTAGTGTTTCAGTATAAAATCCACCTTTGGAGGGAAACACAAACAGGTTCCATGTAAAAAGCAAGACCCCCCCTCCTCCTCCTCCGTTAGTCCAGGGTCTCTCGCGGCTCGTCCTCCATCCTCCGCTCGTTCTCTCCGGACACACACACACACTGAACCGCACTGAGATCCGCCTCCGCCGCTCTGATCCCTCTCACACTCGCTGGCGTGTTTTTCTGCGCTTTAAACTCCGAATGCTTTTAAGGAAAGTCGGAGTGAAAACCTGGAGCGGAGTAAAGCGTCAACTGGATCCGGAGCAGCAGCTTCCATTCACGAGACAGACAGATGTTTTCAAAGTCACTTTATGTACAACTTGTGTCACTTCTTGCTGGATAGAGAAACGGAGCATTTATTTTAAAGTTAAAATAAATGTGTTATTTTAATATTATTTATTTACTGTTATATGTACTACTATTAACATGATCAGTTTTTATTTTAAGTTAATTTCAAGTTTTAATAATTTTGTTTGTGCTTATCATTTTTATTATTCATTAAAAAAAAACACTTTTTTTATTTCAGTTTTAGTCATTTTAAAACTTAGTCGCCGATTTAAAATCTTTGTTTAAGCTTGTTTTATGATAAGCTTTAAATAATATTTATATGTTATTTAAGTCTTAGGTAACCCTTTATTTTAAGCTGACGTAGTTGCATGTTACTAATAACAGTAAATTATGCAAAATTACAAGTAACTAACCTTAAACTTTAAGTACAATGTAACTACGTCACCTTAATAACTATTTTTAATATAGTTTCAGTTAAAAAGAACAACACTGGTATGAAGTCATACATTTATTACATTTTAATTTGACTTAAAACACTTATATATGACGACAACTTGCCCTGGTTTCTCCTATAGAATAGAATAGAATAGAATAGAAGTTGATGCTCATTAGAAATATTAGCTCGTTTAATAACCCGCAAAACAATAACTGACCTTTCAGTGGACAATATTCTTCTTTGCATTGTTGGTGTGAAACATCAGTAATAATGCGTTTCCACACTTCAATTCCATGCAGGTAAGTGTGTGTGTGTGTGTGTGTGTGTGTGTGAGAGAGAGAGATTCCTGTGGGGACGCGTCACTGAGAGTGTCTCATTCACATTTGCTGAGTTAGGATTTCACTAAAGCCTGATAAGAACAGAAGAGCTCACGTCCCTAAAGCCCTTCCTACTGCGCCACTAACACTAGAGTACTCACACAGAACTGCCATCGCTGCAAACACACACACACACACACACACACACACATGAATGAAGCTGAAAATCCGTGAAATCAGACTGATGTATGTCATGGATTCACCAGTAAAGCTACTCACACATTTAGATCCCTCTAGTGGCAGAAGACGCTTTCTGTCTGATCTGGACACACTGGTCATAGTTCACACTCAGAGTGCCGGGGCCAACAAGTTTACAATAGTATTTAAAATAAATTATATTCAAGTTATCTAACTTAATTAAAATGCTAAAAATACAGTGCGGAGGTTTGCACAGATTGTTTTTGAAACACTGAATTTATCTACATCCACTAATATAAGCTACACAATAGGAATATATATATATATATATATATATATATATATATATATATATATATATATATATATATATATATATATTTTTTTTTTATAAAATATATATATTTTTTTTAATAGGCTAATAAATATGAAACTACATTAACAACATAAACTAAATCTATAATTTTATTATGAAAATAAATTCATCTTATATTAATAACAGTTAAGATCAATAAAAATAAATCTGAATAAAATAATTGAACTGTTCATTTAAATGTACTATAATAAAAAAACTCTACCCGAGATTAATAAATAAAAATAAAACATAATAAAATATGTTATAACTAAAATAAATAATACACTATAAGTATATTTATAAATGTACATTAACCTAGATTAATAAATCAAATATAAATACAATACAATAAATAAACCATTATAAATAAAACATAACACAAATAATACATAATAAATAAATAAATAATTAAATACATACATACAGTAACTATATATACAGGTATATTTATAAATTAACAACCTAGATAATAAATGTTGTAACAAATTATTATGTTCATGATATAATGGATTAATTAGATTAATAACCAACAATAAAATATAATATTGTGTTCTGAAAATAAATACATCTTATATTAATAAAATGTAAGAAGAATAAAATAAATGTGAATTATAAATTAATTGAACAGTATACTTAAAAGTATATTTATAAAAACAATAAAAAATATAACACAAAATATTTTATAACTAAAATTAAAAATATATTAGAAAATTCTTAATATATTTATAAATTAACATTGCCCTTTTAGATTAGTAACTAAAAATAAAACAAAATAAATATTTTATTATTAAAATAAATAAATATATGAATAAAATAAACAACTGTGGAATTATTGTAATATAAAATAATAAATACAAATAAATCTAAATTAAAATAAATAAATGTATACATAATTAGTAAATGAATACTTAAATTCATACCACTATACTGTACAAATATATTTATAAGAATAATAAATGTTACATTTTTTGCTCATTATTAGTTCATGATATAATGCATAAACTGGCTTTGAATGTTTTCTTGGATATTGTTTAATATTCAACAATTTTACTGATCTGCCTTACTTAAGGTGGACGTTGATGCAATTTTATTCTAGAAACAAACTTTGTTGTATTATTTTCATGTCATCACTGTGAAGCTGCTTTGATACAATCTGTATTGTAAAAAGCGCTATATAAATAAAGTTGACTTGACTTGACAGTGACACCAGACAGGCGGAGAATTAAATAATAGACTTAAATAGTCGCATCAGTCCGACATGTTCATATAGTCAATGGGGAACGACACCAGTGTGAACTTGAGGAGAACTGACTCCATACATCCACGTGAGAGAGAAAGACGAGGATATTTTGGGCTCATGGAGAGAGTGTGAGCCTCAGTCGTTTGACCTCTGACCTCTACAACGCTCGTGTCTATGTGAGACCGGCTCAGCTGCCACAAGTGAGTGTGTTTCTATATATACGTCTATTTATGCGCGTACGTTTGTCTAAATATACGGCCGTCTCATCTGTGCCTCCAACTGCTCGAGACTCTACACCCGCGAGAGCAGTGATTCAGGCGCTTTCAGAAGGCAGTGTTTTACATTTTTAATTCATTATTTCTGTGAGCAGAGCAGGCCGAGAGGAACGAGCCACAGACACTGAGCTGTTGTTGAACCGGATTTGAATCTGTAAAAAACCCTCACGTGACCTAAATCCGTCTGTATTGATGCGATTGTTTGCTTTGGGGGTTGGGCGTAGATATTAAATATAAATGAGTAATTCAGGAAAAAAGGCAGCTTAATGACCCTAAAAAGCATTTAGATGCTGGATTCACACTTCAACATGTCACTGCATTTTAATAGCAGAATAGCAAAGCAACTGCTTTCGCATCATTTACGCTCAATGTCTTCTGTGCTTTAGAGATTTGGGTCTTCATTTTCAACACTAGATGTCTTGTTTTAGCATTTTAAAAGTCTTTTCTGAATAGTTTTGCCTGAAAAGTGAGCCTGTGTGGGCTTTCTTTAAAATAATCGCCACTAACATTGCCGTTTCACACACTAGGTGTGATCTAAGTGTCCAAGTACGTTGTGGACTCTGTGGACGTGAGGCCCGGACGTGGTTTATGTCATATGTTTTCATAAGCACGTCGGTCTCCATTGTCCTGTTGTTTGGCTTCATTCCACAGTGGATCTGCTGCGCGCGTGATGGACAGAACAATGATGCCGATATCAGACACTGAGGTCACACTCGCATCCACACCATTACACACTCAATACAAACATTTACCAGCACTTTCTATTTATACTCAGTAGTTTACATTTAACCCGCTAAAATAAATGTTTGGATCAATAGCTGGAATTCTCTTATTTATCTGGAATGATGCGTGATTGTTATCAGGAATCTTCGTCGATGGAATTCTGCATTTGATTGCCTGTCGTTTACAAAGTTACAAATGAATCGGAATTGACCTATGGCTAAGCCACGCCCCCAAACGCGATGAGCCAATCATAGCTAACCCAATACACTCGGGCATTCTCTGCTTCCACGTCCATTGAAATGCATTGCAGTTAGTCAGTTTTCATTCGTTTTTATATGTTTTTTTCTTGTCATTTTAAGTTTAAAATGATCAAACGGTCTGCACGGGGTAAGTTACATGCAACTCCGACACTAACGTTAGGTATCCCGGGAGGCAGGGCGACGGTGTGTATTTTTTACCCTGATAAGTGTCTGCTCTGGATAAAGTTATGCGGTAGACCACAACACCAACTAAACGTGGATAAATTAAACAAGAATTAAACAAGGATCATGATCTACATCTGTTCTAAGTCAACAACGTATTTGAACGTTATCTTTAACATCTCTAACGTAACGTTAGGCTAACATTAGAAAACGTTGAGTCGTTAGCTTCTAGCTGCGTTGTACATAATGTCACTTAGCTTCATTAACGTATCTTTAAATAACCGAGATAACAAATGTTCATGTAAAGATTCATGTAAATACTGCAGTGCATGAACAATCCTGATCCTCTATCTTGTTGTCTGAGATGGTGATGGCAACGAGATGCGCTTTATCACGTTTACACTGTGACCTGTAAATTTTCAACATGACATCATGACTTTTGCGTAAACAGACACGCCACTTTCAAGTCAAGTGGCGTGTTATCTATACGCATTTTGAGAAATCCGCGTGTATGCGTGTATGTCTACGCCATTAATGTCCAAGTGATTCCGCGTATATGTACACGCCATTAAATGTCCGAGCGAAACGAAGCAAAATGTAGATCTACATCTGGGGAGCGATATTTTTTTTCCCTAGGATGGTAGGGGAAGACTCATAAATGCTATTAACCCCAGTGACGGGTAGGTTTAGAGACGGGGTGGAGGTAGGTCATATATTTATATATACAGTAATAACGTTAAGTCAACTGCGTTCATAAACACGCTGAAAAGCGATTGTGCGTGTTGATAGCACGCCAAAAATGGAAATACGAATTGGCGTGTCATACACACGCAATTTTATGAGATCAGTCTGAAATTTTTGCCTGGAGCTGAAGCTTTTCATCGACCTTCTCAACAATAAAATTATTAATATAGCCCTCCAATGAATAGTTGAGGCCCTTTTGGTGACTTCGAGATGATATATAATCTTTCTGTCTCCAAAAATCATCAATTGCCTCCTGTGAAATGTCTCCTACTGTGACAGCGTCTGTCACCGAATGTTGACTGTTTGTCCGAGTGAGTGGAGGGGGCGTGGCTTAGCCGTAGGTCAATTGGAATTTGGAATCAAATCTTGAGATCAAAGACTCCAGCAAGTTCCTACTGGATAAACACAAACAGACATTCTGACTGAATAAACTGGGAATTGCTGTTTATCCAGGATCTTAATTGATCCTTTTAGGATTGGTTACAAACAATAGGATTTCGACTAGCATTCCTTTAGGATCTTTTGACAAGGGCCGAATCCCTCACGGCACTAAACGCTTGTTTAAGGCCCTGTTTACACGAAAACGATTCCGGGTGAAAACGTAATAATATTTTATCGGATGTGCCTTTCGTTTACACGGCGACGGCGTTTTTGGGGCTTAAAAACGCAAAAAAGTGAAACCACCCTCCAAAGTGGAAATCTTAAAAACGCTCCACCGTCGCGTTTCCGTCTAAACGGGTAAAAACGCAAATCTACTAGGGAGAGAAGTAGAAGGAAGGTTGTACGCAGGCGCACGGACTTGTTGTTGTTGTGTGGCAGTGCTTCACATTGCCACCTAGCCGCCTGGAGTGCATACTACATCGCATTTCTAACACTTTTGCGTCTCCATATGCACGCAGATTTCCCCCCCATAACGCTCGTCTAAACGCAGAATAAAAAGTGAAAACGAAACGCCACTTTTGCGTTTTCTCTTCAGATCGTTTCCGTGTAAACATGGCCTAAGTATTTTGGCAATTTTGATGACGTTTTCTGTCAAAGATATGTGAGGTTCGCTCTATTTAACACATTTTACTGTATTAAAGTCCATTCTATATTATTAATCGTACATTTTTTATTACAATATTTTCCACAAAAATTACATGTGCATATGAATTTTTTTTTAGTTAGTTAAAACTTTATTGTCCAGCCTTAGCTGAAAATTGGTCTTTGGCCTCGCTATACATACAATACACACACTTAGTGCAACTTATTTGCAGATGTTTTTAGTCAGAACCAAGACGTTATATATTATAGCCTAAAACATTTTCAAATACAAAGTTCTGTCATGAAACTGATAGGCTGATAGGTCCTTAACTCAATCTGTGTAGAATCACATCATTCTCTATAGGGCACAGCTGATTGGTTCCTGCTGTATCAGTAGCCAATGAGCTCGCTGCTCAACCTTCAATACTGGTCAGCATTTGCTGTAGCAGTTGCAGTGCGCTTTCAGAAACCCTCCACCTTCCCCAGCTCCACCTGTACAGATCTGCTATGGGTAACTTGTGTATATTGCACAGCAGCAGCATGTCTTGCTTGCTCACAGCAGTGTGTCTTGCTCAGCAGAAGCAGTGTAGCAGATCTATTCTGCCAAAGACTAAACATATCAACATTGTCATATCCACAACCATGGCAAAAACTCAGCGAGTCATGACAGAACTATATTGACGTATTTTTTTTTTTTTGCAAAACACACTGGCTAATCCTTAAAAAGAATAACCTCTGATTTGCTTTCTTGCAAATAAGGTCCACCAGAGAAATTCAGTTTACAATTAATAATAGTTCCTAAATACTTAAAGATCTTCACAATTTCCACAGGCTAATAACACGATTCATGTTAGGGGCTCTGGAAGATTTAAAATCAGTTATTTTAGGGTGTGTAGATTGTGGGCAGAGCCGGCCGAGCCACTAAGCGACCGTTGCAATTGCAAAGGGCCCCGTGGCCACTAGCAGAGGGCCCCCTAGAGTCACTGCTAGCTAGTGGGGGTTAAAAATCGCACAACGAAAGTAACATAAAATAAATAAATAAAAAGAAATGGACCTACAGCGCTCTTTATCAGGCATCATGATAAGCACAGAGTTGTTATTTATTTAGTTCTGTATTATGGCAAATCAACCGGGAGCTCCCTTGATGTCCCTATGATGTCACTCGTTGTCACTTGGTCAATCAGTTAGCGACTCCGACGAATCGACGATGTCTGACAAGAAACGAAAATATCTTTCTGGCCAAGAAAAACGACAAAAAAGAGCCTGGAAGAAGAAAAGAAGCAAGAAGATAAAGGTACGTAAGCCTGTAGGCTTAATTTTCCGATTTCTGTAATATGGATAATCTGGACTAAAAGTCTTAACATTAGCCTAAATCGTGCTTGTATTAATTTTCTACAGTTGTTTAACTTACATGCTAATAACATGCTGCATAAAATTGGTTTAGTATTAGGCCTCAGGGGCGCCGCTAAGGGGGGAAAAGTTAGGACGAATCTAAGGGCCCACACACTTTTAGGGGCCCCAGAGATCGATTTTTATTAATTGAACGGGTGCAGTAATAGGGGCCTTACCTCATATTTATTCATGGAGCCCAAAATCCCTGGCCGCACCCCTGTTAGGCCTATACCATTTGCTGTGGTGTTACTGTTAAAGCATTTAACAGAACAATATAAACCCAGTTTGGATTCTACACTAAAGGGCTAACATTAGTTTACTCCTTATGTCCCCTTAGGAGCACTATTAAAGTAACGTTATATGCTGCCAGTAAGCAAAGCTCCAGCTGTTGGTGAGTATAAAGGGGCTGTAAAATGATAACCTTCTGCATTTTAAAAATTAAGTCTAACTTTATGTATAATTATTTTCTTTATTTGGATTGGATTTTAATAGTTATATTGAAATGTTACCTTATTCTTAATATTGTTACTATTGATCTTCTTTGTGGTGTTTTAGATGTTGTTGTTAATTTTGTTTATTTGAAAAATCTATTTATTATTTTATATAATATTATATTTAAATGTTATTCTATTTGCTCCATTTAATTTAAATTTATATATATATATATATATATATATATATATATATATATATATATATATATATATATATATATGTGCTGTAGTTTGTGACTCTTAAACTCTGGTGTCAATAAAAATGTATCTTTGTTCAGTGATAATCACTTTGTCTTTTTATTCAGCAAGTTAATCAGTGTGTGTGTGTCTTGCACTGCCATTCAGCTCAGTGGTATCAATTTTCCTATTAGACATCAAACATAGTATATACAGTATAATATAGTTATATAGTATGGTATAGTTATAAGGTAGTCATTGCTTTTCTTTAGGCCTTAAAACAGTCAAAGGGGCCTCCAACCAAATTTTGCTTAGGGCCCCCAAAGGTCTAGGGCCGGCTCTGATTGTGGGCGTAGTAATATTTGAGTATTGATAATAACATCACAAACAGAAATAAACCTGACCAGTAGTCCACAACTCTATACTCTATAGTACATATGAAAGCACTATATAAATGCCTCATTCATTCATACGGTTGACTACCTGAAGACTCTTCATGACTACTACTTCAGTTCTTGTTTTCCATGCCACAAATGATGATATCTTGTCCATGTTGGGGGAACCTATCAATTTCCAACACAAACAATGTGAAACACATGAGATTATGCAGTGAAACAAACAGAAGAGGGTCTTTAGAGGTCACGACCTGTCGCTCCACTCGCCATGCCTGCACAATTGATTCTCTACGGTCTTCATGCTTGAGTCAGATATGAGAAAACCAGAGAGACGAACTCACGGCAAAAGCGTTAACAGTTTCAGGTTCCATACAAGTTAACTCTATGGAAATAGACTGGTTACCCTCTAAACACCATGCAAAAAAATGTATGTTCGTCTTCCTCAGTATTTTTGTCTTGTTTTCCAGTGAAAATGTCTGAAGGTTCTTAAATCAAGATACGTTTACTTGAGAAGCAAAACGACATAAGTAGTCCTGTTTTCTGAGAATTTGATCAAAATAAAGTTTGAGTTCAAAACAAGAATATGTGCCAAAATTAACTTTAAAAGGCAAAACAAGTTCGCAGAACCCATTGACATATTTGTTATTGTATTAAGCGTAAACTCGCTTAATTTTGAGAATTTTGGATCTCAAGTAAAATTATTTTGTTTTAAAAAAGTTTTTATGGGAAAACAAAACAAAAAAAACTGGTGTAGAAATTAATCTTTTGCAGTGCATTCAACACTTTATGAAATTAAGACCTTTTTTAAGGTTTCACCTTCATTTGTGAAAGGGTGAATTAAGATGCTAAATTCCGATTTTAAAGGCCCACTGAAGTGCCGTGAAACACACAGCATTATTTAATGTGTAAAAGTAATTCCACTGAGACAGGAAGACAGGGCGGGACATATCGAACAGCTCCTCCCCCTTTTTTAAATAGCCAATAGCGCTGTACTTATATCAGCAGTTTTTTTCTAATCTCTAACAGTTTCTTCTCCTAATCTCCTCAATATCGCTTTAAAATACAGCATTCTGTGTAGAGTTCAAATGGGTCAGAAACCTTTTCTGGTCTGCGCAACTCAATCATATGATCCGCTCTGTGCTGTCGTGTCTCTGGACCGGATCACATGACACTAGCGTGAAACCTGACTTCATTCGCCCCAATGGATATTGTAAGCATGTTTACACTGTCTGAATAGTTCCCTATCCCCTAGATAGTGCACTGTGTGCCATTCACCATGAAGAAAATAGTAAATGTGTGAACAAGTGACTAATTTCAGCCGCAGCTTCAGTGTCTGTTTATACTGTAGGAGGCGGAGCTTCAGATTCTAGAAAGCATTTGATTGGACAGAAAATCTGATGAGAAGATGAAGTGCAGAGTGATGTCATCAAAATCACTGATCCTAATGGTTTTAAGTTTTGAATGCTTACTTCTAAATGTGAATTTTGTCATTGATTTGGAGCGCACTAGCTCATAGATAACAGTAAGGCCAACATATTCATACTAAAAGACAAAAAACTACAATTTTGATTTCATGTGGACTTTAAGACCTTTTTAAGACCCACAGAAACCCTGTTATATATTCATCATGAACAACTTAAAAAGGATTCTACAAATGTGCAAGGCAAAACACACCCCATCTGTCATATTGTCACATAATTCACAGGTTTATTGACACACTTCTAGACAGAACATTCCCACTCCTGCATCAGAACACAGTGTATGAGAGATTCGTTCAGTATCAAAAACACACAACGTGGCAAACAACAAGCTTGCAAAGTCAGCATTTTTTTTTTTTTGCATAGAAAAGTATTTAGCACACTTTTGAACAAAAACATTTTTTTTTTTTGCAGTCACTGGTCTTTATTTGATGCAGTTTTTTTAAACAATCAACTTTTTTTTTTCATAATTACTGTTATCCCCCCCCCCCCCAAATAATTTTAAGGCTAGTAAGAAATACTTAAGAAATTACTAAAAATTTGAAATAATAGTAAAGGACATGGCAAGCCATAAAAAGAAATATAAAAGAAAAAAAATTGACATTTTGATGAATGTTTTTTGTAATACATTACAAGCACAATCACTGGCTCGTCCACACTGATCTGAGGTTAACGTGGCATTCAACACGTACGTCTAGATATTCGAAGATTCCTGTCCTGTATTGTCAAACTACTCACATACAACATGCCGGCAGAACTAATCGTGTAAAAATAAATGTTCATCTTCATGCATGAACACGTACAGTGTTACTTCAGTGTTACTTTACTTTAGGACACATCCCTCTTTGCAAACTCTTTGTCCTAGCACACAAATTAATGATTATTCTACATTCATCTACATTATCATCAATGTTCTGCATGGAAAAATCACACAGCATCTGTCAAGGCTCATATTTAACCCCAAAACCAAAAGAAAAAATAAAGAAAAATAACAGAAATTGTGGAAGAATATGTTTCTAAAAGAAAATCAAGTTTGATTTTTTTTGTATTCTGATATAATTTTCACGATAATTAAACAGTTTTCCATCCCCAAATTATTATTAATAATTCCTGTAATGTAATATATATATAGTGCTGTAAGATCGATTAATTGCGAATAATCACATCTAACATAAAAGTTTGCGTTTACATAATATTTGTGTATATGTATATATATATATATATATATATATATATATATATATATATATATACATATGTGTGTGTACTGTACAGACCCCCACACACAGACATATATTATTATATGTATATATATTATATATACACACACACACATATAATGTAAACAAACTTTTATGTTAGATGCGATTAGTCTAACTAGTCATCTAGATTCTAGATGATCAGGTCATTATTTGTTGTGCTTACTTTAATGATTAAAATGTACTTATTGTCATCAAAAAAATCTTTACAGGCTATACTTTATCCATAAGTCCATATAAATTATAATATTAGTTACAATAATGAACTAATCATTATTATATTATTAGTTATTTTATCCGTCTGCTCTTGGGGTGAAATGAGACTCACCCTTATAAGCTTATTCTTTGTGGAACAGGATCCGCTTCAAACATATTCACGTTTATTGAAATTAAGGTAACAGAAAATACAAAAAAAAGTGATTAAAATCATAATCCGACAGAATGGTGCAGTAATTGGATAAAACATTAGGAAATCAGATCCATTGCATAAACCATAAATTGATTACCAATTTCCTGGAATGAAGTTGAATACTGAAGCTTTTCCTTTTCATTGGTCTGCATAACTAACAGTTAGTCGTGTTCGCATGATTCTGCTGAATAAAAACAGGCAGGAACATACAAACACAAAACCAAAACCAAAAAAATATCTAGTTTTCTGACAGAACGAACTTGCTAGAACTCCTGGGGAGGTAAAATGCTCTTCCTGTGGTTCTGACACAGTGTTTGTGGCGTCTTAAAAGTGTTTGGTCACCTAAAGCAAGTCTTCTGAATTATAACTCAGAGTATTAGACAGAACCCAGAGTCCAGCGCACGCACGAGAAGGACAGAGAGCGAGAGAAAGCGAGTGTGTGTCGGGTCAGGTTTACGCCACGGGCCGCAGCAACTCCAGCTGGGATTCCAGAGTGACTCGCTCACGGTGCACAACCTTACGGAGAGAGAGAGAGAGAGAGAAGAAGAGGTGAACTAAAAGTGCTCTGATTATTTGAGATAAGCTAAGCCGACACGATCAAATTAAACTCACTTTCATTTCAACATTCCCTTCAGGCCTGGATGATATAAAATCAAATAAATATATAAAAAGCACTCTTGTGACCTGAACCCAAAAGTAAGTGATCTGATATAGATTTTTTTTTTTGCAAATTAACAAAAGAGTAACACATACAAGGTAGTGAGACACATACTGTATACAATACAGAGGAGAGAAAAAGCACAAAAACAAAACAAAAACAATGAAATACAAAACAGCCCAAAAACAGTCATCGATAAAGTGGTGTATGTAGGCACATGATATCCTTTCTGTGACACAAGTATAGATAGGGGCAGTCCGGTAGTATCAGTATAGTTTTAGTGAGGGTATTAATCACCCCAACAATCACAGCAATATATTAATATTAGTGGTGATAGTATCAATGATAATATTTATAATGATAATTCATGACAATAATAGGAGCATTAGCTATTATCTGATATAGATTAGCTATAGAGGGTATGCGCATGACGTCACCGTCGGCCGGAGTGAATGCGGTCACGCCCACAAGTGGCAAAAAGACTGAGCGGCAGCATTTGTTTTCAGCGTGAATGCCGTGAATAACACACAAAACACATCTAAAACGGGAAAGAGCTTTGCGATTGACTGTACAACTAGATTTGACCAGAAATCTGAGGTACTGTATATTTTTACAGACTGCAAAAAGCTACAGAACAGACTATATTCTGCATAATTGGATGTTTTTAAATAAACACTGACCAAAAACTATACGGGGACGATATGATGATATACAGTATAACATTAATGTAAGTGATCACTCGGATTTAGACCTATCTATATTGTATTTATATAAAACGTTTACGGGCAAATTCTCTTAATTTATTTCCCCGGCGTCGAAATCAGGCACATATAAATGTCAGGAAACACGATTCCTGGCTGCATGTCAATATCCATGGATCACGGGATCTTTGATAAGTTGTAAGGAACACTATATCGAGTCCAACTTTTAGTTTAAACTGATAATAGTTGGTTTTACTCGCGTTTTCGCAGTTTCCCCTATTAACTCCAGTCACGCAGCAGCTCTTCTGCCACTCAGTCCGGCTGAGGGGGGCGTGTTCCGGCGGGGAAGTGACGTTAATGCATTCCCTCTATTTACATTAGCTATTATCTGATATAGATTTATCAAATCCAAATCCCCTAAAGCTTGTATGAACAAAACAACTTGAATTTACATAATTTAAGTGGTTGCTAACCTTATATGAGCAATAGTACCAGTGATGCTTGAGTAAGCACTAACAAGCTGATCCTCAATTGACAAATGTTGGTGAGCACACAGACATTTGTCACATAAGGAATGCCACTGCTAGACAAAGTGACCCGAGGTCATGACCTTCAGATGACATCAGACAGAAAGGATGAAAGCAACTGGTCTGACACTCACAGACACGTTTATTTCGACCTGTCTTCATTTGTCATTAAAGTCACGAATATCACATATCTTCCAGAACAATGCAGACACACACTGTCAAACAGCCTTCAGTTCACGTCATCTGACACCCATCAGGAACATCTTCTCAAATATCTGCACAGGTCTGACTGCTTTTGATTCAGTGCGTCTGATATTGTCCCAGACTTATTGTCCACCATGAAATGTATAGGCACTTCTGGATATTTCACTGTGCATGCTCATCTCTCATCATGCACCTTTGCCATCATATAATGCTCACTTAAACTTAATCTTTAAAACACTTATAATTGAAAGACATTGTACATATATTTTTTTTTTAGCAAATTTCAAAATGAACATCCATTTTCATATTGTACATTTTAAAGTTCTAACGCCTAAATTCACTTGGAGCATTTAAAACAATAGATTTGGTGTTTTATTTTTATTATTGATAGAATTTAATAAGAATTAATGCAACAATTACATCTTAAAATGCACACGTACTCATCCATTCACGGTCATCCTATTCTTAGTCTGTACAGCTTCACTATACTTTATTTTCTCCAGCCAAATTAAATAAAATGATTCAATTTTATCCTTAAATAATATGACTGTTATAGCAAAACAAGTTTAGGATGACATTATTTTATTATTTAAAGGGGCCATGAACACAGAAATCTAATTTTTCTTGAGCTTTTGACACATTAGAGCTCATCATACTATGAGAATATCCTGCAAGTTTCAGAACTGAAAACTTCCATGTTAGTCCAAAAACAGCTTTTCTTGTGACCAAACCCAGTGAACGACTCATTGTGGAATGTGTCTATAGATCTTCTGAAGCCTCTGCAGAAGAAAATCAACGCCGCCTTCATCATTGCAACTTTAGCTATCAGTGGATCACTGGACTATATAACATTACCTTCCAAAGGATCCTAATGCTAGGATTGTAGTTATTTATTTTCAATAATGCGTATGTCTCAGTTTAGCATTATTCATTTGTATTCGGCACATTTCACTGTGGATTCTTTGGTAAATCAGTTGCAATTTCGGCGCAGGCTTTGCAGACAGACTTTTACAATATGGACTCGACAGTAATGCCACAACATGTAAGTGACTGTCGGTGATCAGTGATTTCTGATATGTAATGATTCATGTACAGTCAGAGGTTCTTTGTCTTAGGGATGGGACGGTATGAAAATTTAACATCATGATTATAGTGACCAAAATTATCCTGATTATCAATATTATCACGGTTTTGTTAAAACGAGATGAAAGTGTTCAAATAAAGACTGATGCTCACACTGAAAACATTTCAAGAAGTTTTATATTTGAAAAACCAGCAAACAACAAATAAAATAAGCAGCTCTATGCAGTTTTTAAAGCAAGATTCTATTCTGTGGGATTTCCTTCTTTATGACCGTTGTCAATAGCAACGCATTATAACACGGCGCACATCCATGAATCACAACGGGCGCGCTCTCGTTTCATTCAAATACAACTTGCCATCTTGCGTCTCCTTTTTTGATTCCATTGAAAATGAAATAATTTGATTCGTTTACAGAATTTGATAATATTGTTGTGATCATCTTGTCTGGACGATTGTTTTGTACGCTGTACAAAATGGATTTATAAACGGGTGAGATTTAAAACATTAATCTCAATCAATATGTCCCCGTAATTATGTTTTAAAAAAAGCGGTGTAATAAAGAGTAGGCTATAATGAATATACATTACTATACATTAAATGTCACTCTTAATACTCTTGTTTGAACTTGTTCGTTTGTCTTTGGCTCAAAGCAACTTGCTGCGAACTTTTCTTCGCGGAAGCTTCACGTTTATTTCAAGTGAAAGAGATAAAAAAAGATATTTTAACTCAAAACTATATTTTGTGCCCAATTATTTCCCAGACGTAGTTTTGGAATTGAGGTCTAAGTTAACTTTCCTTGCGTTTGCTAACTTATAACAGTGGGTGATGGTCACACAAGACGACTCGGCAGATTTGAAGTGTTTCAGCGACTTTTTTTGTGCATGTTCTGCAGACAGGGTGACCATCCTAGATAAAGTTTCCCTCAAGACTTTTGTAAAAGCCAAAATATGACCACACCTCAGATTTGTTCCTCTTAAAAGGCTGACAAATCTCCCGAGCACGGTCACTGCCTTCCGTCATTCCTTCTCGAATAAAACAAAAAAACATCATTACGCGCTGCGCCTGCGTCAGACTGTTGCTGGCTGGACAGGATTTAGTGAGTTATTAAAATCGCGATAATCAAACACGGTTTTAATGATAATTAAATTTTAAACGATATTACTAACCGTCAGCACATTTTATCGTGGTTTATAGTGAAATCGGTAATCGTCCCATCCCTACTTTGTCTATGTGTCAGTAAATCAAACCAGTGACTAAACGGTCAACTTCACATTGTTTTTCTTAGTAGGATGAAAATAATCTGTTATTTAAACTGGGATTAATTATATATAGAAAGTGATCAAAGAACGCTCCCTTTGCAATCACTGGAGCTGTCAATCAAACAGCTGATAAACAGCAATCAAGTTTATCTGACTCTTGCCAAAACTCCCATTATAATCAACTAATCTCTTATTTACATTGTGTTTGCACTGTTAGTTATGATGAAAGGATGCGTTAGTGTGCAGAAATTGAGTTGCAATGACGAGATCACTGCGCTCAACATATCTGTGATAAGCTTACAAGCTCATCACTGCAACCTTTTATGCCACGATCTGCATATGATGCTATAGATCTAAATATAATGCTATAATCAACACTTTTCGCGATTAGTTAACCATGAGAGCTGTAATAGTAAAAACGCACAGAAGAATTTCACGAGAGTTCCACATGTAATCCTAGCTATTCCTTATGCAAAGATCTCAGCCAATCACAGCAGTGGGCGTTTACACTGAAGTCTCACAGCCAATCACAGCAGTGGACGATTACACTGAAGTCTCACAGCCAATCACAGCAGTGGGCGTACACTGAAGCCTCACAGCCAATCACAGCAGTGGGCGTTTACACTGAAGTCTCACAGCCAATCACAGGAGTGGGCGTACACTGAAGTCTCACAGCCAATCACAGCAGTGGGCGTACACTGAAGCCTCACAGCCAATCACAGCAGTGGGCGTACACTGAAGCCTCACAGCCAATCACAGCAGTGGGCGTACACTGAAGCCTCACAGCCAATCACAGCAGTGGGCGTTTACACTGAAGTCTCACAGCCAATCACAGCAGTGGGCGTACACTGAAGTCTCACAGCCAATCACAGCAGTGGGCGTACACTGAAGCCTCACAGCCAATCACAGCAGTGGGCGTACACTGAAGCCTCACAGCCAATCACAGCAGTGGGCGTACACTGAAGCCTCACAGCCAATCACAGCAGTGGGCGTTTACACTGAAGTCTCACAGCCAATCACAGCAGTGGGCGTACACTGAAGCCTCACAGCCAATCACAGCAGTGGGCGTACACTGAAGCCTCACAGCCAATCACAGCAGTGGGCGTACACTGAAGTCTCACAGCCAATCACAGCAGTGGGCGTACACTGAAGTCTCACAGCCAATCACAGCAGTGGGCGTACACTGAAGCCTCACAGCCAATCACAGCAGTGGGCGTACACTGAAGCCTCACAGCCAATCACAGCAGTGGGCGTACACTGAAGTCTCACAGCCAATCACAGCAGTGGGCGTACACTGAAGTCTCACAGCCAATCACAGCAGTGGGCGTACACTGAAGCCTCACAGCCAATCACAGCAGTGGGCGTACACTGAAGTCTCACAGCCAATCACAGCAGTGGGCGTACACTGAAGCCTCACAGCCAATCACAGCAGTGGGCGTACACTGAAGTCTCACAGCCAATCACAGCAGTGGGCGTACACTGAAGTCTCACAGCCAATCACAGCAGTGGGCGTACACTGAAGCCTCACAGCCAATCACAGCAGTGGGCGTACACTGAAGCCTCACAGCCAATCACAGCAGTGGGCGTACACTGAAGTCTCACAGCCAATCACAGCAGTGGGCGTACACTGAAGCCTCACAGCCAATCACAGCAGTGGGCGTACACTGAAGCCTCACAGCCAATCACAGCAGTGGGCGTACACTGAAGTCTCACAGCCAATCACAGCAGTGGGCGTACACTGAAGTCTCACAGCCAATCACAGCAGTGGGCGTACACTGAAGCCTCACAGCCAATCACAGCAGTGGGCGTACACTGAAGCCTCACAGCCAATCACAGCAGTGGGCGTACACTGAAGCCTCACAGCCAATCACAGCAGTGGGCGTACACTGAAGTCTCACACAGACACAACCCTTAAACAGAGCATTCAAATCAGAGGTCAAAATCAGGGTAGGAAAAATGCCATTTATTTCTAAATTATGATCATTTTTGTTGCAAAAATAATACTAACATTATAAGTGCACCCCAGGAAACATTATAAAACAATGCAGTTCATGAACCCTTTAAAATGATATGATTAATTAAATTTAAAATGTACTTTAAAATGTTGTTTTAAATATATATTTACATTTATTAATTTAGTGTAGGCTGAATGAATAAATCTACAAATTAAATAAATAATTAAAAACAAAAGCAAACACTTTCTAATGTGAGATTCATTGCATAGTGTCCAGTGGTCTGCACTCTGCAGGTTAACTGTTTCCCAGAATGCAGTGCAACCTGATCTGCACATGAGCATTTATGAACAAGAGTCTAGCGTCTTTCACTTTTCATTTCCCTCACTTTCTTTCTGCTCTCACAGTCAGTGGGTAAAATGCATTTCCAAGCACACACACACACACACACACACACACACACACACACACACACACACACACACACAGCTGCTGCAGGATGCACTATTTTAAAGAAAACAACTGCTTAAGGCCGAGTCTAAGCTTGCATTTTCAGAAAGCCAGACTGTGTGTGTGTGTGTGTGTGTGTGTATGTGTTCATTGAGCGGATCTCTGAATAAATTGAGGACTGCAACTCTAAACCATCTTCAGTCACTCAATAACTCTTGAAGGTAACACAAGCCGTCTGTGTGTATATATATAAAAGCAGCATGCGCTCGATATGAGACTAGAGATATGTGATCGGTCTGGGTAGGGGTGTCGGAAATAGTATGAGCTGCCAACTAACCTAAAACTAATGTGTGAGCAGACAGCTTCAATCTTCAGATCCTATCATATGAGACCGATAACATCTTCAGCATCACTGGCCGACATTTATTTATTAATGCTTCTTGGAATAAGCATGTGTAAGAACTATTCCTGTACAGTGTGTGTGTGGATCTGGCTGACACACCTTTAGCTGTTGCTGTAGTTCACTGTTGAGACGTGTCAGGACTGCGTTGGTTTCTCGGTTCTTCCTGATGGCCATCTGGATCTCTCTCTTCTGCTTGGGTGGAGGCCTTGAACACAACACAATAATCACGAGCGCTGTCTGCACGTGTGGATGAGCTTTTAATGATGTTCAAGTGAGGATCCCACTTGTTTAGCGTTTATAAATCACTGATACATTCTGTTTGTTCCCTAATGTTTTGTGTAAGAGGGGTGTTTATTGATGTATTCATTTTAGGATTTATTATATTTAATATTATATACTTGTATAAATTATTATTTAATTTATATGAATATTATTATTTTTGTAGTTTCTAATGTACATACTTGCTGTATATATATATATATATATATATATATATATATATACAGCAAGTATGTACATTAGAAACTATATATATATATATATATATATATATATATATATATATACACACACAGTTGTGGCCAGAATTAATGACACCCCTGGTAAATATGATCAAAAATGGCTGTAAAAAATAAATCTGAATTGTTTATCCTTTTGATCTTT
Organism: Tiaroga cobitis; assembly: GCA_030578255.1. NCBI lineage: Eukaryota > Metazoa > Chordata > Actinopteri > Cypriniformes > Leuciscidae > Tiaroga > Tiaroga cobitis. The sequence continues at coordinate 5,605,335 of CM060613.1, forward strand.
CATTCAAAAAATGTGCAATGTTGAAGTGAAATAAGTGAAAGTGGGGGGTCATAATCACATTATGAAATACATGTTTTTCTCCAAAACACGTTGGCCACAATTATTGGCACCCTTTCATTAGATACTTTTTGCAATCTCCTTTTGCCAAGATAACAGCTCTGAGTTTTCTCCTATAATGCCTGATGAGTTTGGAGAACACCTGACGAGATTAGAGACCATTCATCCATACAGAATCTCTCCAGATCCTGGAGATATAATCTCTATTTATATTAAATATAAAGTACATTTTATTCTTTATATTTAATTCATGTATTATTATTATCATTATAATTATTATTATATATTTTTTTCTATTCTACATATTTGCTGAATTTTTTATTTATTTGTATAAGTAATCTTCCATCTATGTTATTGTAAACATTTCCATTCTTGTATATTTAATATTTAATATTATTATTGCATTTTTTCTAATTTATTTGCAATATGTAATCTTTAAACTATAATATGCTGTTGTAAACATTGCCATTCTTGATCATTTTTAGATCAATAAAAATGAATAAAATAAAGATATATGGACCTCTGTGTAGATTTGGTCAATGTGGCAGCAGAGAAGGGCGTGGCCAAGGGGGGCGTGGCACTCAGGCTTTCTGGGTGGAGCTTTCTTCGGACTGGCTTCTGAGGGGCGTGGCCTTGTTGCACCACTGTGGAATCCTGGGAAGTGGTTTAAATGTTTAAGGTAGACTTTGAGAGAAACTTCATCAAACATGTCCTAAACATCAGTACACTGAAGAGCAGTAGATGATGCATTATGTTCATGGTCTGAGCATCTGTGAGATACGGAGGCCTATTTAAGGGTCTCAGATGAGGAGTTAGGTCCTGGTTTAATGGAAAGGGGTCAGGTCTTACCGATTTGGGTGCCAGGTCTTCTGTGCTGAGAGCTCCTGTCACGATGGTCTCCTGCTGTCAGAGGAAGAGGAGTTTGAGATCAGGAGGGTTTCAATGTTAGTTTTCCAAAGCAATTTTTAACATTAACCAAGTTTATGAGGATCTGTTATCATGCTGGGCTTCATTAATTCCTTATTTTTCATTTACACTACTGTTCAAAAGGATCAGTAAGATTATGTTTATTTTACACACTCATGCAATTCAATTTGAAATTTTAAGCTTAAATGGAGAGAAGAATAAGAAGATAGATGTAAGTTAATTTATCCACATATACAACAGACTTCCTTAAAGGGCCTCTATTATCAGTAGCACCTCATTGCAGTACACGAGATCCAGGGGCCGGAGTTGGATCCAGATCTAAGGGGTGGAGATGGGTAGGATTAGGGATGGGGTTAGGGATCAGGGGGCGGAGATGGGTAGGATTAGGGGTGGGGTTAGGGATCAGGGGGTGGAGATGGGTAGGATTAGGGGTGGGGTTAGGGATCAGGGGGTGGAGATGGGTAGGATTAGGGGTGGGGTTAGGGATCAGGGGGCGGAGATGGGTAGGATTAGGGATGGGGTTAGGGATCAGGGGGTGGAGATGGGTAGGATTAGGGGTGGGGTTAGGGATCAGGGGGCGGAGATGGGTAGGTTTAGGTATATGTAAGGTGGAAGGAGTTGGGTCTGGATCCAACTCCTCCCCCTGGATTTCGTGTTCTGCAGTGAGGACCGTCTCTCTATTATGCTTTTTTGAATATGACCTTTCATGCAGAGTATAATACAGCTGTTTGTGAATGTAAAAGGTCTGCAAAGTTTCAAAGATCAAAGTGCAGATAAATAGAGTTGGTGTCTCATAAAAGAAAGAACCGATTCTGAACTGCTGAAATGAGTTGTCAGTAATTCCAGTCTTAATTCCTGTTACATACCCAAGTAACAATGAAACGAATTAGCTTAAAGCCTGTCTATGGTCTTCATTGGCTGCCGGCGAACGACATCTACTTTGACCCTCAAATACTGTAGTTGTAGTGGAGACTGGAAGAGTTTGGTTCGTGGGTCGATATGTTGAGAAGACGCTGTTTTCTGCGAAAGCAAATCCTCTTTGCAGCGCTTCCAAAGCATGAGGACTCGCGCTGGAATTGATACGGTAAAACCGACGCCATCGGTACTGTTCGTATCACTGTGTATCAAGCGTTGAGGAAGATCCACAGCTGAAATTCAGATATGGTAATGGCCTTTTCGTTTCCGACCAACTGACCAATCAGAGCAGAGTAGACCAATCACAACAGCCTGGGCCGTCTGACCAATCAGAGCAGAGTAGACCAATCACAATACCCTGGGCCGTCTGACCAATCAGAGCAGAGTAGCTCTCAGAAAGGAGGGGTTAAGAGAGACTGAATCCTTGATCGAACTGTTTCAGACACTGTGAGAAAAAAGCTAATGCTGTGCAATGGATAGTATGAGAAAATTAAAGTGCTTTTGACTTTGGATGTATGTAAACCTATTGTAGGAGACTCCAAAAAAAATTAGGAACCTTTAAAATATCATAACAGGGGCATACTAGTCTGCATTTTCCCATCGTCCTCTCTTTCCAAAAGCTGCAATTTCCGAGTCTCTCACACAGAGGATGTGGGCAAAGAAAAAGTCGAGACGTAGAAGTGAAGGCCGCATTAAATTCTTTAAAGTGAATTACACAGCTCTCCCTCAACGCTGGCTCAGGACACGACACAGTGTGCGTTCATGAATCACTGAGGGCGTAACATCAATCCCGACATTCTCAGCAAAGACTCTCTGGCTCACAACATCCCACTTACACTGCTGTATTTCACACAAATATGACTACTGCTTATTCAATCACGCGTGACTGGAACGTCCATATTTCCACGCTATCGTACTCTGTCAGTGTAGTGTAAACATTCAATCACTTCATAAAAAAAATGCAATACGTTGGCTAAAAAGCCCCCGCCGCCCAGGACTGTGGTCGTTGTGGCACAGGGAATCTGTTCTTTATGGCACAATGAAAAGTAATAGCAGAAACAGGCCAATTGCAAGGCTGTAAATTTGTCTGAAAAGTCATAAATGATTTGATTTGCTGCGACAGGAGTTATTTCACCCAGCTACCCTCGGGACAAAACACAAGAGTTATGACCGCCATACAGCCGCGTGAAGGTAACGGTGCCCATCGCCGCCTATAAAACTCAGAGGGACCATTACATGGGCGAAGGAGTGTTAAATAAAAACAAGTGTTCCTCCAAATAGTACAATGACTTGGAAAAGTTGTGACCGGGCCGAACACCTGCCCAGTGTAACCTGCTGTGTGAGAGAAACATCGGTTAGTTAGATAGGGTCAAATATCCTAAACCGGTCAGCTAAAGCTGTTTAGCACATGAATACAGTCATCTGCATTCACAACAGCGCCACCTGTTGATTGTATAATGTAATGAGCTGTGAATTCATGTCACATAGTAATATTACACAATATATAAAAGAGTAAGCTCACAGAATTAATTCTATTTACCAGAGGATAGCAAAGCTCAAAAGAAAAAAAGGTTATTTTATACCTGCAGCTTTATTTAACAGTTTTTATGTTCTTTTATAAATAATCAATTGATTTTTTTAAATAAAATTTTAATAAATAGATAACTTTTAGGAGACATGATTCATAATTGTTTCTAATAGAGTTTGCTAAGCCAATAGTCCAAAAAGCATAAAAATATAAAAGCACAGAAAAATTGAAAACAATTTCAAAAACAACTAGTTTCAAAAACGACTTTGTTTAAAATAAAATTATGATTAATATAATTAATAATATAGTATAATAAAATAATAATATAACTATTGTTGTATAATAAAATAAAATAATGATTCTGCTATTATTCTCTCCAAATATTCATTTTATTTTTCCGAAAAAAAAACAAAGAAAGCCAAGTCAAAGAAAGTCAACGGCAGTGAAAGAGTTCGGGTGACTCGACGACAAATGCTAGACTAAAATACTCCTCTCCACTCCTCAAATACATAAAATATTAGCCTTTATATATAGTGTTTATTGAGGAAAGAAAACCCACAGACAGACGTAAAGGTGAATGATTTATGGAAAAAAAATATGGAGAAATATGTTTTAATATTAGAGTGAAATTAATAATAATAATTAAAAAGAAATATTTATCCTCATCGTAATTAGAGAAATAAATTCAGCCCTGATTCCCCCCCCCCCCCCCTCTCTCAAATCGAGCCCTGCATATAACTATATAAACTTAATAAGTGAATAAATGATTATAAAGTGTTACTGTAACAGGAACTGAAACAAACCATGGCTGTTTCTATAATATCACATCATAATACTACTGAACACTGCATAAATATATACTCTCATTCGTCTGCACTCAGGAGAGATGATGATAATAACATGGTGTGTGATTCAAGGTCAAACATGAATCTCTTGGTTCCTGCTCAGAGTTTAATTAAGAATGAGCGCTTCCCCCTGAAGGAAACTGACAGATCTGAGCTGTAAACGAGTGGAAAGTAAGTGATGGAGGATGTTTTCCAATACATGTGCCAATAACGAACACCTCGGGGATGCTGTGTTGTCTTTAGATAACAATGGACATAAAAAGTAGCAAAAGAGAACAAGAACAAATCAAATGCAATATGAAATTGAACCCAGATACAATTAATCGGAAGCTGTCAGGTCTAGTCCCTGAACGAGATCCTGTGTCAGTGTTATATAGGACAGGAGAAGTCAACATTTGACAGTAGGTCAGGTCATGTGAGCAAAACAATCATCTTTGCCAGAATTTGGCACTTATAGAAAGGAAAACTTGTTGCGGCGAAAGAAAATTTGCTAGATTTATGGCATCCGTGAAAAAGCACCATAAACAACGTCACAGAAATAGCGCTAAACAAGCCAAATGCACAAGAGACGCGATTCATAATTTATAGAGTTTGCCAACCTAATGATACAATACTCATTAAAGCATACAAATACAAAAGCATACAAAAAATTGAAGGTAAAACATTTTTTAAAACAAGTCCATTATTATATAGATTTTTTTAATACTACTTTATTGGGGGGAAAATATATATATATAAAATGTAAATAAATGTTAAAAAATTCCTTTATTTCCTATTTATATTTATGCTTTCCTATTTATTAATCTGGATTATTTTAAGGAGCAAAAAAGGCATAAAATAAATGAAAGTAAAACAATTCCAAAAACAAGTCCATTGTTGTTTATATTTATGTTTATTCTGTATTTTTTAGTCAATGCTTTTATTCAATACTACTTTATTGGAAAAATAATAAAATATTATAATAATATATAAAAAATTAAATAACTATTTATTGCTATTATTCTCTCACAATTGTTTTAAATATATTTTAACGAGTATAAAAAACATCCAAAAAATAAAGGTAAAACAATTCCAAAAATAAGTCCAATATTATTTAGATTTATTTGTATTTAATACATTTTTATTCAATGCTTTTATTCAATACAACTTTATTGAAAAAAATAAATAAATTCTTATTTATTACTATTATTCTCACTTTTTTAATGAGTATGAAAAGCATACCAAAAAAAGAATTTTTATTATATTTTATATAATAAATAAATATATATATATATATATATATATATATATATATATATATATATATATATATATATATATATATATATATATTAAAAATATATATTTTTATTCAGTCACATTTTATTCAATGCTTTTATTCAATACAACTTTATTGAATATATAAAATAAAATAACAATATTTCCTATTTATTACCATTCTCTCACAACAGTATAAAAAGCATACAAAAAAATAATGGTCAAACAATTCCAAATTGCCATCATAAAGTTAAACTTTTAAAACACTAATAATATTACTATGATGCCTCAAAAATGCAGAAAAGCGACTCCCTAGGTTCTGAAAGCGCACTTGTCAGATGTGCCTGATTAAGACACTGTGTATCTCTGTCCAATAATGACCTCAGAAAGCCATAACTCACACAACTATGACAAATGAATTTCACGCAGTGATCACATTCCCCCTCACCGCTTTACAGAAGCCAAAAGTTAAAAGCGTGAAGGGGTAAAAAGGCCATAAAGATGAAGGAACGCTTGCGGGTCCGAGATGGTTACAGCTCTCTGGAGGCTTCAGAGGAGTTATGAGGATTTGATCAAGCCAGAATCCCTTCATATAGACTCTACGCTCATATCTTCATATCTTATGCGAGTATTAGCTTTCATAGACAGGGCTTGAGCACAGATATTTGCAGGTGCCTGTGCTGTCAAAACAGTGTGTGTGTGTAATGTAAGCTGAGGTTGTGTAACGCTGATGAGTGTGTGTGTTTTCATTGGGCTCCTGTGGCTTTATACTCTTATTAAACTGTGGGAAACTGCCGTCTCTTCCCAGCCTGCAGCCACATAAACATGAGAAGACACACATCAGCGAGTGTGTGCGAACAGAACGGGTGGACGTGTTCACACACACTGAAAAGAGGAAGTGCAGACTTTTCAAAGAGGACACGTAATTAATAACTGAGAAAGAAACGATGACAGACAGCAGGAAGACTGTGTGTGCAGAATTTCACTGAGGATATATATTTCAATGAACCAATTTATGTGATTAAAAAGGCAGATTTGAGTTCGTAGAACGAACAAATACATAAAAAAAGAGTTACATATATTCTTTAGACAGCTCTATATACAGCTGCGCAACTGACACTTTGATGCTTCAAAAAGTTCATAAAGAGATTGTAAAACTAATCCATATGAATTGAGCGGTTTAGTCCAACAAGAGACTCAATCGCTTTATATGATTGAAGATTGAAGAGATTGAATTTGGGCTCTTATTCAAATTTAAACATTGATCAGCGAACATAAACAGAAGCTCAACCGAACCTGCTTGACACGCGAGAACAAACCTCATTGGTTCTTGCTGAAGCTCAAATATAGCTTGTTTTCATATGACATCACGCCACTGCGTTGCCATGGCGCGAAATGCAAATGGAGGGCAGGAAGTGATTTGCTGTATTTAGAAAGCACTTTAACAAACTCAAAATGCCTATATTTTGCGTCGTTTATGGTTACTTAAATCGATCAAACCACGAGGAGTTTTTATCGTGTACCAAAAGTTGTTGTTCATAAGGGGGGAAAATGCAAGAAATTGACCGAAAAACTCCGGGAAAACGGCTTGCAAACCTACGTCTGCGTTCGGGAGGAGCCGAATGGGAAAATGCCCATGTGTGCAGTGATCACTTCATCAAAGGTGAGTTAATACAACTTAAGTGGCTATGTTTGTGTAACGTGTAACGTTTCCGAACTTTGTAAAGTCAAAGTATGTCTGCAAGACGAGGTAGTTGCTGATATCTACCGCCTCGATGGCAGGAAAATCTTTCAATTCAGTTGAAAAATCGCTCCTCTTCATAACCTAAGGATCACGTCCAACTAGTGTTGTCAAAAAACTCGGTACTTCGGTACCAAGTCGGTACTAAAAAAATTAAACGGTTACGGTCCCAGCTTTTATAGGTACCGAGTACCGGGTTAATCCGGTTCTTGATGCGCTGTCGGAAAGATGCAGAGGTGCGTACTCTCATAAAAACACTCTGAGACACGCGACCGGCGCTGCTAATGCGGTGGCTCTGAATCCACTTGTTGACAAGAAAGGAGGAAAGAGCCACATATGGAAATATTTTGAATTAGGCTGTCACGTTGCCATAAAGGGCCGTTCACAAGTTTATATAGCGCGTTTTTTTGCGCGTGCAAATTTCAAATGTAGGCGGGCGGCAAGCGCGCTCATAATAGAAGAGACGTGTGAGCTCGTCTTTCCAGGCTCGCCGCTGTTCATGGTTGCATAGCGGAGACACGGGAGAGCAAGCGCTTGTGGAAAGGAGAAAGCGGTGCGATGCGCTCTCCATGATGACGAGGAAGTATCAGAATTAATTGATTTCTAGCCCTTGCATTAGAAATCAGCTACAGGGTTCTCAAGCTTTGAAGATAGGCAAGAGTGACATTTTTGGATTAAATAAAAGTACAGTTAAGTCAAATAAAACATGTTTTATCTCCTGTATAGTTTGGTAACACTACAATAAGACACCATTAATTAATATTACTTAATGCAACATCAACACATTGAGTGAACAATATATTTTTACAACATTAATTAATGTTTGTGAATGTTATTTAATACAAACACTTGATTGTTCATGTTTGTTCACTTCATTCATTGTGCATTAAATAATGTTAACAGATAAAACTTTTGATTTTAAAAATATATTAGTACATTTTTAAGTTAACCCCATGGAGAATAATTACAGTATATAACTGTTGTTTATTGTTAGGTAATTTTATCCAATGTTATCTAACAAATAGAATCTTATTGTACATTGTTTTTAATACTACAGTTTCCATCTTTGTAACCGTGATATACACTTTAATATGTGTAAATTTAATCTAAATTAAGCTTTGGTACCGAAATTGGTACCGAGAACTGTGGATTTTCACTGGTATTGGTACCGAATACTGATATTTTGGTACCGTGACAACACTACGTCCAACATATGTTTGATTTTTTGTTTATATCTTTCTCTTGTAATAGCGTGTAAAGTAGTACAGTACGGACTTTCCTCCATCTCGTCCATTGCGCTCTTCACTCCCTGCCCTCCATCTGAATTTCGCGCGTCATCATAATCACGTGACTGAAACCCAGCTATTCTGCCTAACTACAGCTGCACGATTCATTGAAATCAAAATCACGTTTTGGCTTATTGCGATTATGAAATTGTATCTGATCTGTGATCAGTAGTAAAAATGCTGCTCCATCTGAAAGTACTGCGAGTTTGAGTCGCTTATAACGTTCATTTGAAAAAGCAACACGAGTCAAACATCTTCCCAAACTTGCAATGTGAAGCGTTTATATAGCGTTTGTTGTCCAACAAAAGACAACATTTAATCACATGTTTTTACTCACTTCATCATATCATCAGGCACATGCTTCAAATGGCTGTTTGTGAGCTGATGTGGCTTCTTAAAGAATGAGGCAGACAGTATATTGTTTTACAGTAAGTCTTTTCAGAAAATTTGGACTAAACCACTCAATTCATATGGATTAGTTTTACAATCTCTTTATACACTTTTTGAAGCATCAACGTGTCTCATTAAGGGACAGAAATCTTCATTTGTGTTTCGAAATTGAATAAAAGTCTTACGGGTTTGGAACAACATTATGGTGAGCAATTAATGACAGAATTTGAATTTTTGGGTGAACTAACCCTTTAACTAATGTTAACATATGGAAACTTACTGTAAAGTGTCACCAAAATGATTTAAATGTCCTCATTCTTACTGTACACAGCTCATTTACTATTGTATGAATACAAAATGAATGTTCTAAAAAATCAAATTAATTAGATTCCAGTCCCGCCCTACATTATTTCCTGCTGGATATTCTGTTTCAGTCAGAAATATGTCACATCAGAAGTTAAATGTTGGTTTATGTTGCTCAAATGTCCGTTCAGTGATTCTCACATCTGACGTTAATAAATTGTGTGTTTTTAATAGAGAGGATCAATGTGAACATCTACTCACCTCCTCACTAAACTTGCTGAAATCTGCAAAGTTTGGCTGATGAACGGCCTTCTGGGAACTCTTCTCTGAGCCAGGCATGAAGCTGAAGATCTGAGACATTGAATTAGGACACAAGTTATTAGGGGTGCTCCGATCAGGATTTTTGGGGCCGATCACCGATTACTGAAAGCTGTATCACCCGATACCGATACCGATCACAGGGTCTATTTGAAGCCTTCTATTTATCATGTAGCATTATTATTAAACTATATTTAACAACAATGTACATTAAGTATTACATTTAAGAGAAGACAATGTATCACGAATTTACACCTGTGTATTTATCAGACATGAAAACGGGTCAGGGGTGAAAAAGGTGAGAAGGATATTACCCATCTAGGGGGGTCCGGGGGCATGCTCCCCCCGGGGCCCAATTATTTTATAGTCTACTATAAAATTAAGAAAATAAATATAGCACAAATGCATAGCACAGCTGTTTAATGAGGCAGCAACATATGATGGATAGGACAGAACAGAACAAAAAATGCTATTAATAATCTTTCATTGCGCAAAAGTATTATGATATGATTATGAAAGACTCCAATAGAGTGCTGCACACAGCGCTTATGCGCATCCCGAGCGCTGAATGATGCGCTTGAGGCAACATGAGTCACAGCGCGCAGCTCTTCGAGTCCGGATTGAAAAGTTCTAAGCACAAAGGAAATACATATCGATGCATAGTGTATTATACAGTATCTATCTATGCAATAGTTTATTCAGCCTTTTCTTTTAACAGTTTTAAATTTCAGTTACTGTACGCGTGAACAACAATGACAGTGCTCTCCAGTGTTGTGATCTAGACACGGTAGAAAGGAACATGAATCATGATTAAGGTACTACAGCAAGATAGTCAATTTATGCGAAACTATAGAGCTTTATCTACAGATCAAGTATAATAATATTAACCTTTAATCATCTTGGAGAGAGTTGCATTGTTGCCGAACGCGACGCGCTAACAATGCTGTTTGAATGCTGAATGGAGAATGACTGACAGCGGAGGGAAAAGTTTACGTGAACTTGAATTTATTGACTTAAATATTAATTTCTATCTTAGATTATACTATAGTATGGCTTCATATATATTATGAGTTTTTGAACTCAACCTGAGCGCTCGTTGCCGCGGCGATCAGTGGATACAGTGTTCTCTGTAGCTCGCGCAGTCTTTACTCGGACGCGCGCTTCAATCTATCGCCGTTGCGGACGGACTCTATTCTTTCCGGTAATTTTACGGATTGATCAGAGAGGCTGCACTGTTTGACAAGCAGACAGCGGCGTGGTACACACATTGCAGATGGATTGCTAGTGAATTGATTTTTCACACACCTTGTAGAATTGCCAGACTGCTGAAGCCATTTTTACCGATTTTTACCAGGGCATAAAAAATGGTCTCGCGAGTTTTGCGTCATCTGATCGGCTTTTCTGGATCGGCCTTTATCCACAAGTTTCCTACGTCCCATGAGGCCTTGCGTCAAAAGTGGGTGCGTCCAGCTTTGGTGCGTCTTCCGGTTCGAAGTAAACAAGCGAAACGTGACACTCATTCATTCATTCGACTATCGATTAATCATTAATATTTATACTAAAATGTATTATTTAATTTGTTTAACTTTTTATCAATTACAAATGCAATGAAAATACAAAAATACAGCGTGTTTTTCCACGATGAGTTCTTTATTACAAGATCAACTTGTGGCAGTTAAACTGGACATTCGGTTATGGCTAAAATTGAAGATATGCGCTGCGGTGCTCTGGACTGCCGGTGCGAGTCGGCGTTTTTTAAACAGAGACCCTTGTTTGTTCCTAAATAGTAATAAAAAAGAATCATGTTAAATAAAACCGAAATCGCGATACTCAGATCCACGGACCTGTGTCGCGGTCAGGGAAGGCAGAATCACGATACGCCCTTCCCACTCCCAGAGATATCCTTCCCGTCCAGATCCAATATAGCTACCATATCTTTACTATTTGTATTATTTGAAGTTAACATTATAAAATTTGTAGACCTACACCACAAAACTAGTTGAGGATAAATTATTTAAAATTGGGCGATTCCAGCATTATGGACGTGACATTTGCAGTCAAAATATAAATTCTCCGAAAATGCATTTAGGCTATTGAAACCTCGGTTTATATACATATATCATATCATATCAATAAAGGAGTCCAGACATTAGAAATATATAACACATGCATTTTGTATTTAATATGAGGGAAATACACGAGGGTGACACAAAAAAAAAACTTTGAAAGCACTGAGCCTTTATTTAAAGTTAATTTCGTTTTGTATTAATTGTATCTTAATTTCAATCAATGTTTCAGCAACAATTTACCTGGATTTAATAAATAATAAGTAGCGGTAAATATAGCAGACAATAATCAAGACACGCAGGCGCTGGCACCTGAACTGCAGCTCGTCTCATAAATGAACCGAAACTCAGCGTCTACTTGCCTTACAGACCTGAGAAATATATATATAGCCTATATTATATTAGATATACTATGAAATGTTTACTGTGTGTCATTCATGTTCTGAATATGTTGCTTCACAGTAGCCTTCACTTAAAATCTTTAGTCCAAGATTGTTGGATAATACAATTTGCCACTGAATTAGTTTAGTCCGGTTATAGGCCTATGTACAACCGCGAACAGCACATGTTGTCCCTGAGCTCCGTAACGACATCTCTCATAAAGGTTTGCGACTTATTTTAAATAGTAAAATATTATCTGAAAAACACCTAGCCTCTTCGCTAAATAGCACACAAAATACCATTGGTATGCTACTTCCGCCGCCTGACCGGAAGTTGCACCCACTTTATTTTGTACAGTAGCGCCCCCCGGAAACAGGTGGATAGAGACCGCCGATCACACATCCCAAAGCAATTATCGGCCGATTGTGATCGGCGACCGATCAATCGGAGCACCCTTACAAGTTATTATACAACACACAATAGTAAAGTACAAAAGACAATTAAATAGTTTAAAGCAAACTAAAAGGTATCCAATCACTGAAACAGATATACAATCTGATTAAATGAGCCATGTTTAAAACCATAGTAAAACAGCTGATATAAAACTGCACGTCAGTTAAATTCTATATCAATGCACCAAAGTTGCTATAAAATAGACCATCTTTGACCAGTAAAAAATCAGTCAAGTTGGGTTTATGGAACACGGAAGCTGGTCAAACATCTCATGACAAGCTAGAAACCAGTTACCATGTTTTAAAGGGACTGTGTGTAGAATTCAGAAACGCTTGTTATTAGTGACACTGGTGGCCGTTAAGTGAACTGCAGGCAGAAACAACTGTGCTCTAAAGGGGCTATATGTAAAAATAGTCATGTATGCAATCTGTTTTTTATTGCCAAAAGCTTTAAACGAAACTTAAAAAACCGACACCTATCCCCACTTCCTAGGTTGCCTATTTTTTAAGTTTCGGGAAATGCTGTTGGCAATAAAAAAACAGATTGCAAACATTTTTTTTACATATAGCCCCTTTAAAGCACAGTTGTTTCTGCCTGCAGTTCACTTAACGGCCACCAGTGTCACTAATAACAAGCGTTTCTGAATTCTATACTTACATATGGCCCCTTTAGAGCACAGATCCCATCTTAAACTGGATTTGCAATCAGCAAATGCGTGAAATGAGGAGATGCTGTGGAGTTCACCTGCGTCGCTGGTGGTCGTGGAGGAAGAGCTGGAGGAGGAGGCAACCACACACTTTTACCACCTGAGACAGGAACAACATATTCAGGAACACTTCACGGCCAAGCTGAAACTGCTGCTACTATACTGATGTTCTTTTTCAAGACAAATATGCTGCACAACAACATTTAAATAAAACAATTAAATGAATATAAATGACTTCACACCCAGTACGTACTGCAATCATCTATTGCTTTCGCACCAATTTTCGCAGTAAAATATTGAGAAGTAAACACACACACTGCTGTAGAAAACATTTTGGTGTCAGCAAGATTTTTTGGTTTCACTTTATTTTGATGGTCCCTTTAACACATTCTGTTGTCTATTAGTAACTTTGCAACTACATGTCTACTAACTCTCATTAGAGAGTTAGTGTGGCCACAAGTGTGGAAAGAAGCAAAGGTAATCCCTGGTAAGGTAATGCCTGTGCTGTTTTTACTGGCTCTAACAGTCGACCAATCAGTTTGTTACCTATTATAAGTAAACTTTTAGAAAAAAATTGTATTTAACCAGATACAAGGTTATTTCACCATGAATCAATTGTTAAGTAAATACCAGCATGCTTATAGAGAAGGACATTCAACTTGTACAGCACTTGTACAAATGACAGATGATATATATATATATTTATATATGTGTATATTTATATGTGTGTACGTATGTGTGCATGTATATATGTACATCTGTATTTTTTTTTATGAGAATTTGTGGTTTCAGTGTATGATTGTGCATTGGTTGTGTATGTTTTGTAATATGTTAATCTGTGTATTGAATGTGTAGTGTGTTCTTATTTGTGTTATGTGTTTTGTGTGGACCCCAGGAAGAGTAGCGGATGCATTTTGTTGCATCAGTTAATGGGGATCCAAAAAAAAAAAGAAAAAAAAAAGTAGAGTGTCAGTAGACTGGTAGGGTCAGGGTTAGAATAAGTTGCCATGTAGTTTCAGAGTTACTTGTAGTCAGCAGAGTGTCTGTTTAAAGAGCATCACAATAAAGAGTTAGCATATATTAAGCAGACAGTCTACTATTACTCTACTGAGAGTTAGCTGACATGTAGTTGCAACGTTACTTCTAGTTAGTAGAATGTTCAAAAGGGACCATCAAAATAAAGTGTTACCGATTTTTTATTTATTTAAAGAAATTAAAAATATTTATTGTGCAAGTACCGTATGCATTCAATTAATCAAAACTGACAGTAAAGACATTTGTAATGTTTTTAAAAGATTTATATCTCAAATAAATGCTGTTCTTTTAAAAAAATGTCTATCCATCAAATAATCCTGAAGAAAATGCATCACTGTTTTCAACATTGATAATAATCAGAGATGTTTCTTGAGCATCAAATCATCATATTAGAATGATTTCTGAAGAATCATGTGACTCTGAAGACTGGAGTAATGATGCTGAAAATTCAGCCTTGATCACAGGAATAAATTACATTTTACAATGTATTCACATAGAAAACAGTTATTTTAAATTGTAATAATTTTACACGGTATTTAAAAAAAATATATATATATTTTCAAGCAAATAAATGCAGCCTTGATGAGTATAAAAGTCTTTACTTAATCTTATCGACCCCAAACCTTTGAACAGTAGTGTGTGTGTGTGTGTGTGTGTGTATAAGAACATATATATATATATATATATATATATATATATATATATATATATAAACACACAGTATATATATATATACATACATAGAACATTTTGGAAGCTACACTGAGTTCAATGCACTATAAATCAAGACTAGGTAATTTTTGTAATTGTTTGCATGCCATGAAAACTCAATGAGCATTTAAAGAATGATGAGAATTCAGCATTGGACTCTGTTTATAGATTTAGTGCAAAAATGATTTATGGATATTTTATTCTTTGAAACATTTAGTTGGCTCAGACAGCGGTGTAATAGCACTGGATTCCGGATGTGTGTTCATGTGTCTCTGTTCACATGTGAACACATTTGAGTCATTCAGAGCTTGTAACAAACCTCTCAACTTTTAGTAACATTGTCTTTAAAATGATTAAGACCGACTCTTTTGGGGTTTTTCACAACTGGGGCCAGAACTTGATCTAAAAACTACAAGCACATAGACTTGTTTTTCAAGCAGATACTTTTCTTGTCAACGCTCTTCTTAAGCATTGGTATGGCAGTGCATTACTCTCACTGTGTAAACCTGCAGCTTCATACATTTAAAGAGTACACTTTCAATATATTTTCAGTCAATCCTGTTACTACATCTGCAAAAAACAGCAGTGAGAGAATCCACAAAACTAAAGGTGCTTCTACGTCTAATGTGCCAACACAACCCTAGAACGTGCCAATACCGCATCGACACAGTCAAATGTTTACTTTAATTACATTAATTTGAATTGATCTCAACGTCTGTACTTTATATTCTCAGTATATGAAAGTCTGTATGTGTATACAGTTGAAAGACGCGAGGAATGTCGGGATGGGTGTGAACCTTGACTGCTCTGTTGGAAGAGCTTGTTGAGGTCGAGAGAGGAGGCGCGGGAGTGAGTCTTCTGGGGTCGAGGAGGAGGAGTGGGCGGCTCCTCGACCTTCTTCATGGCATCATCTATAGACGTGCTGGAATATGACCTGGGGGTAACACACACACACACACACACACACACAGACACACACAGACAGACTTTTTACAAATGAGAATGTCCTAAAGGAGGTTTTGGAAGATTTTGTCAGGTTTAGCTCACTTCAAATTGAATAATTAATAAATGGAATAATTAATAATAATAATGTCTTAATAAATGTAAACAAAGCCTCAAATGTATACCCTAATTAATAATTCATAAATTATATATGCACTACTGTTCAATAGTTTGAGGTCAGTATGTTTTATTTTTAATGTTTCTGAAAGAAGTCTCTAATGCGGCTGTATTTATTTGATCAAAAGTACAGTACAATCAGTAATATTGTGAAATATTATTACAATTTAAAATAACAGTTTTCTATGTGAATATATTTTAAACTGTAATTTATTCCTGTGATCAAAGCTGATTTTTCAGCATCATTACTCCAGTCTTCAGTGTCACATGACCCTTCAGAAATCACTCTGATATGATAATTTGATGCTCAGGAAACATTTCTGATAATTATTAATGTTGAAAACAGTTGAGCTGCTTCATATTTTGTGAAAACCGTGATACATTTATTTTCAGGGTTCTGTGATGAACAGAAAGTTCCAAGGAACAGCAGTTATTTCAAATAGAAATCGTTTGTAACATTATAAATGTCTTTGCAGTCAATTTTGATCAATTTAATGCATCCTTACTAAATAAAAGTGTTTATTAAAAAAAATTTACCCCAAAACTTTTGAACAGTAGTGTAACGGTAGTGAGTTTTTACCTGGGTCGTGTTCTTGACTTCATATTCGCGTCAAGCTCTTGTGGAGAATCTGTAAAACATTTGTATGTTAATTACACAGTGATACAGTAAAAGTATTATTTCTGCATTAAAACCCTAAAGTAAAAGCCTATCTATTTCATTTAAAAAACAAACAAAAGCATCAGACTTCATTCTGAAACAAAATAAAAGTATTATTTTATTTACCCGTCATCTACAAGAAAACCTGAAGTTATAAGACGTTCCTGAGCTGAACTGCTCTCTCACATCTCAACAGCAACACTGAATCGTAACAATAAACTGATACTAAACAGATACTATCCAAACAATCCCATCTGAACACCTCAATCGGGCCTGTCTCCTATCCCATCATGCACTGCGGCATTGACGAAGACTCTCTTGACGAAAATATTCTCTTTTCTACCAACACTAAGGGAAAAAGCATTTAATAAAAACCATCTTGGAAGCAAAGTGCAGGTCAACATCGCATTCAAACTGAAGTAATAAAGCAGGGAGAGAGCGGGATTATTTGTGAACGCCCAGGGATCTGGGCACTTCAATAAATATAAGCTGTTATGGGATCAGAGCAGACTGCATGAAATATCAGAACAAAAGGTCAGCGCTGTGGATATAACAGGATTTGTGTCCACACCCAGAGGCGCTGAGGGGTTATACTCCATAACATCACACCCATCAGCAGAGAAAATAACAAACAGGCCTCCGCTAGACAGCTTCATCTGAAGACAATACGAGCAGTTTAAATCTCATCATGAGAAATATTCTGTCAGTATTATTTACTCATGTTGCTGCAAAATTACACACAGAAAAGGTAGATGTTTTGCAGAGTGTTCATGCTGCTCTTTTCCATACAAAGAAAATGAATCGACACTATTGAGCTAAAAAAACTTTTTAGGTTTAGGGTTTGTTTAAAGCTGCAGTCCGCATTTTTTCCTCTTTGTCGTCATCTCATCTCTGTTCAAAATCTGCAATTGCAGTCATTTGCTGAACTATCAACTTTACGTGGGTTGTGCCTCGGCACGGCACAGCACGGATGAACACAATGTTTTGAGCAGCTGTCAGTCACCGCGCCGGTGTGGAAACTGGCATTCGCAATCACAGATTCTACTTTTTGGAAGTATGACCAACATAAGAATTTTCACCGGAAAATGTCATCTGAACAAGTAACATCCACGTTTGTTCTGACCAACTAAGGGGAAAAAAGCATTGCAGTAAATCACGCTGATTAAATCTCTTGATCGCTTATATCACGTCAAACCGTGCAAATTATACTTTGTTCTCAAATTGTTAATGTTCAACATCAGCATTGTGCGACTACATTTAAAGCCCTTCTGATATTATCCTTGTTTTCGCACAGTTACAGTCTCTTTTTTTCTGTAGCCACTCCGAAGTCGGAAGTCTTTTGCATTTTACAGCGGGTGAATCTGTTGTCACTGGTGATTGTCGTTTGAACCTTTCTGGATCCGCCATCAAATTAATAAGTTTAATTATATCAAGTGCTGTGAGAAAAGGCTATAAATCTCCACCTCCAGCATCCTCACACGCAATATAGTCTACTAGCCGAGACTCTTCTTTATGTGTACAGATGTGACGTAATGACTCAATATAGCCGACTAGCCGAGACTCTTCTTTATGTGTACAGATGTGACGTAATGACTCAATATAGCCGACTAGCCGAGACTCTTCTTTATGTGTACAGATAATGACTCAATATAGCCGACTAGCCGAGACTCTTCTTTATGTGTACAGATGTGACGTAATGACTCAATATAGTCTACTAGCCGAGACTCTTCTTTATGTGTACAGATGTGACGTAATGACTCAATATAGTCTACTAGCCGAGACTCTTCTTTATGTGTACAGATGTGACGTAATGACTCAATATAGTCTACTAGCCGAGACTCTTCTTTATGTGTACAGATGTGACGTAATGACTCAATATAGCCGACTAGCCGAGACTCTTCTTTATGTGTACAGATGTGACGTAATGACTCAATATAGCCGACTAGCCGAGACTCTTCTTTATGTGTACAGATGTGACGTAATGACTCAATATAGCCTACTAGCCGAGACTCTTCTTTATGTGTACAGATGTGACGTAATGACTCAATATAGTCTACTAGCCGAGACTCTTCTTTATGTGTACAGATGTGACGTAATGACTCAATATAGTCTACTAGCCGAGACTCTTCTTTATGTGTACAGATGTGACGTAATGACTCAATATAGCCGACTAGCCGAGACTCTTCTTTATGTGTACAGATGTGACGTAATGACTCAATATAGTCTACTAGCCGAGACTCTTCTTTATGTGTACAGATGTGACGTAATGACTCAATATAGTCTACTAGCCGAGACTCTTCTTTATGTGTACAGATGTGACGTAATGACTCAATATAGCCGACTAGCCGAGACTCTTCTTTATGTGTACAGATGTGACGTAATGACTCAATATAGCCGACTAGCCGAGACTCTTCTTTATGTGTACAGATGTGACGTAATGACTCAATATAGCCGACTAGCCGAGACTCTTCTTTATGTGTACAGATGTGACGTAATGACTCAATATAGCCGACTAGCCGAGACTCTTCTTTATGTGTACAGATGTGACGTAATGACTCAATATAGTCTACTAGCCGAGACTCTTCTTTATGTGTACAGATGTGACGTAATGACTCAATATAGCCGACTAGCCGAGACTCTTCTTTATGTGTACAGATGTGACGTAATGACTCAATATAGTCTACTAGCCGAGACTCTTCTTTATGTGTACAGATGTGACGTAATGACTCAATATAGTCTACTAGCCGAGACTCTTCTTTATGTGTACAGATGTGACGTAATGACTCAATATAGCCGACTAGCCGAGACTCTTCTTTATGTGTACAGATGTGACGTAATGACTCAATATAGTCTACTAGCCGAGACTCTTCTTTATGTGTACAGATGTGACGTAATGACTCAATATAGCCGACTAGCCGAGACTCTTCTTTATGTGTACAGATGTGACGTAATGACTCAATATAGTCTACTAGCCGAGACTCTTCTTTATGTGTACAGATGTGACGTAATGACTCAATATAGTCTACTAGCCGAGACTCTTCTTTATGTGTACAGATGTGACGTAATGACTCAATATAGTCTACTAGCCGAGACTCTTCTTTATGTGTACAGATGTGACGTAATGACTCAATATAGTCTACTAGCCGAGACTCTTCTTTATGTGTACAGATGTGACGTAATGACTCAATATAGTCTACTAGCCGAGACTCTTCTTTATGTGTACAGATGTGACGTAATGACTCAATATAGCCGACTAGCCGAGACTCTTCTTTATGTGTACAGATGTGACGTAATGACTCAATATAGTCTACTAGCCGAGACTCTTCTTTATGTGTACAGATGTGACGTAATGACTCAATATAGTCTACTAGCCGAGACTCTTCTTTATGTGTACAGATGTGACGTAATGACTCAATATAGCCGACTAGCCGAGACTCTTCTTTATGTGTACAGATGTGACGTAATGACTCAATATAGTCTACTAGCCGAGACTCTTCTTTATGTGTACAGATGTGACGTAATGACTCAATATAGTCTACTAGCCGAGACTCTTCTTTATGTGTACAGATGTGACGTAATGACTCAATATAGTCTACTAGCCGAGACTCTTCTTTATGTGTACAGATGTGACGTAATGACTCAATATAGCCGACTAGCCGAGACTCTTCTTTATGTGTACAGATGTGACGTAATGACACAATATAGCCTACTAGCCGAGACTCTTCTTTATGTGTACAGATGTGACGTAATGACGCAAACACATGCAAGAATTCGGAAATCCACCAGTACCACTGGAGTTAAAAACATTATTACAAGCTTACCGCTTTGAATCGAGCTAAGGCAAGCAGAGAGTGTTGAACACTGGCTGGTTATGTACTTGCTCAAAAATGTATTTTGGATCATTTTTAACACAAAAAAATTACGGAATGCAGCTTTAAATAATATAATAAATATAATTTATGTATTTTTTAAATTTAATTATAATAATACATTTGTTAATAAAAATGTAAAATCATTTTAAACAAATTATTAGGGTTTAAATATAATAATAATACATTTATTTTCCATACATTCATTAATAATATAAAATACAACATCAAAATTTAATCTTGAGGTCATCACAGATTTTACATGCTGCTCTTTTCCATACAATGAAAATGAAAAGGAATGAACTCTCTTGAGCTAAAAAAAAAAAAAAAAAAAAAAATCACCTAAAACATATCATAAAAGTTGTCCACACAAGTCAAGCGCTTTATTACAGGTCTTCTGAAGTCATATAACAGATCTGTCTGAGAAAGAGACTCAAATTGTCATCTGCACTGTCATATATTCAAAATGCCGTGTCATAATTGGTTACATTACAGACACTATAACCAATGTTTTTTACGTTAAACCTGGTGCAGCATATCTTCTAAGTTCTACATTTGAAAATAAGCGACGTCAAGCACCAGAAGTGTGGAACATTATCCGCAAATAACACATTTTGGTCTGGTTTTGACATGAAACTATCTTATGGCATCAGAAGACTTGGAATATAACACATACACATATGGACTACTTTTATAGAATCAATTTGCTTGCATTGTATGGAAAAGAACAACTGGAAAATTCTGCTAAACATTTATGTTCCATAAATGAAAAGCCATACAGGTTGAACAAAATGAGGATGAGTAAATAATGACAGAATTGTACTCTTTTGCCTGAACTTTTTCCTCTAATGTACACAGACAGTAAAGCTCAGGTAAATTAGAGGCTTTGGTTGATCTGGTGTGGGTCAGGGGTGTGTGCTGCGCCTCAGGACAGTGAGTCACCTGGTTTTAAAGTGCTGACACGCTGGATTGGCTTTTCATGCTGATCTGGAATTCTCTTTGGGCTGAATTCTGCGGACACAGCAATAAAAAAAGCACAATAAGAGCAGTGAAATAGGAACATCTGCATGAGAATATTAATGAGTTTACATGGCATTTGCCCTCTTAAGTGTGGAAGAGTGGTCCCAAAAATATTTGGAACCTGAAGACACTGAAGAAATGGCATTGCATTAGATAATTAAATATATCAAAGCAAGTGGCATTTACTTTAAAGCACAAACACACTTAAAAACCCCCAACATAATTGAACTTTTTCCCTGCCAAACACAGAATTTTCTGTGTTTTACTGTTATACACTAGGGGGCGCTATTACACATCTTTGGAAAGAGTACTGAATCTCCTGATAAAAACACATACGAAGAAGATGCAGAAACAAGCGATCTCATATGTAATCATATGCATATGTAATATAACGCGATCACCAACATTATAAATCCAATTAAATTAAATTAAAGCATATAAATCAAAACTGCCTAATGTTACTGAATGAAATGTCGACCCAGGATGAGTTACAAGACTGTGCAAGCATTAGTGGTGTTGATGGACTCGATCTACTCCATCTGTGTTTAGATCATCTTTGTGAATCTGATCAAGTAGTCTATGAAAAACCCCCCACAATTTTCTCAGATTTTTGCTCAAAATGTTGCTTTTATGAAACTTATATTCAAGTGTTGATAAAAAAGAATGCATGAAACGAGAATAAAACAGGTTTTCTTTTTGTTTCAAAGCGGAGGTTCTGTTCCTTCTTTTGATGTATTGCATGTTCAGATATTCATACAACAAAATATTAGGGGGCCATGAAGCTTTCGTGAAAATGATCAAAAACACTGGTGGTGGCTGGCAAGTTTTTAAAAAAAATGCTGGCGAGGAAAGAGTTAAGTTTGACACTTGCAACTTTTTTGTTCAAAATTAACTCAATTTAAATGAGTCAATACATCATCAATCATTCTTCCAAATCGTGTTTTTGTCTTACCCTGATTCACTATGGTAAACGTTATTATAAGTGTTGATTTTAGACCTGTCGGGATGGTTTTCGATTGCAGATTGTGTACATGCGCCACTCGCCTGTGTGTGTCTCGTCAGATTTGAAACAGAGAAAAGTTTGCCGTGTGTTTGGTAGGGGTTATTTGTCGACAACGAGCGAGAAAGGTTGCCATGAAGCCGCTAACTCTCCAACCAAACGCCGAACAGAGGAGAGTCTGCTGGCAGAACGAGAACGAGACAGAGCTCGTAATAAAACAAGAACCATGCTTGGCTTTTCGATGATGACAGAACTGAGGGATTTAAAATGTTGTAAAAGCGACGTGGAGATGATGGTGTTTTTATTACTCAACATGCGAGTAAGGTGTTTTAGTGAACAGATAAAATGTCATATGTAGCTCTCTGTGCTGGAATTTATTTTCAAGAAAGTACCGCGTCTATTAATGAGTGTAGCTTCAGCTAGTCAGCTTGAGATCCTTTCCATCTAAACTGGTTATCTGTCTTAAGCCTAGTAGTGAATGTTTTATAAGCAGTGGGATACACATATTCATCCACACAGTCACGCAGTGGCTTAAATGTCCAAATACTTTTTGGGCCACCGTTTAAAACACATTTCTTTTTTTCCCCTTTAATCCTGTTCCTGATTATTGAGGTCTTTCTCTGAAGTCATTACCCAGTTTCCTGCTTTCATCTCTCGTGTCCTGTTTAGCGGTCACACCTGGTCTAGAGGTCACCTGAAGGCCAGCAGAACACATTTCCTGTTTGGGAAAATGAAAAGCCAGCACAAAATGACTGATATGAGCACATGTAGAGGTTTACTCGTTTATAAGGGGTGGACAAGTTGGATTTTTGTCTTTTCGAGATCTCATATGAGACTCATTAGCACCCTCTGCCTTCAGCCAAACACACATGCCTAGAGAGAGAGAGTTATAGAACTACTTATATCTTCTTTTATTATTATTATTCTTAAATGAATGCTGTTTTATATTATTCTTGTTCTATATGAAAGCTATAAATGCAACTAACTAAATATTCTCATCACAATAAACCAGCGATGATATTGTTAGCTAAAATTAAAACTATAAACATTGTTTTCATTTATTTAAATACAGTAGAAATAAAATAGAAATATTATATAAAAACTTAAAAAACGTACAAAAAAAACAAGAAATGTTAAATTGGCAGCTAACGGTTTTAAACTATTTAGAAGTTAAAGTACTAAAATTATTAAAAGTAAAATAGAAATAAATGAACACTAAATAGAAATTTTGAAGAAAAAACAAAAACAAAAATTAAAATAAAAGCTGAAAAGAAATAAATAAATACTATCATAATATATAATACAATGTTTTTTTTAACAATAAAAAAAAAAAGCGTATTTATTTATCCAACCATCAATGGCATCTCTCTTGTGACTGTTCTTGTTATTTGTTTTGATGCGTTGGCGATATTGTGTGCCGATCATCATGACAATGTTGATATTAAAAACCACAAAAGAGAGACAGAAGGAGAGACATGGTGATCTTGGCATTCATGTTAAATGAAGTTCTTCTTACCAGTGGATTGGCTCCAGGCCTCATATTGTCATCAAAGACAATGAGAGGTTGAGTCGCCTGTAAAAGAACCACATTTAGAGCTCAGTTCAAACTTGTCAATCTGAAACTTGCTCATATCTCATGGTTGCATCATAAAACATAATACTGGATGAGAAACCCTAAACAGTTGAAACTAAACATCCTCAAACACTTCAGGTACAAATACTGTCAGCATGTTGCGAGTTTTAGATTGCGTACCTCAGATGGTGGCGCTGTAACCACACCTGGTTCCACAAATCCCGGTCTCAGCGTGGCGGGGAGAGTTTCAGGAAGGAGGAAACCATTTTTCCGGGCCACAATCAGATGGAAGGCAGTGCAGAACTCTGGGAAAGTGAGAGCGCCGTCCTTGTCAACATCGCTCAGCTCCCTGAAGGACATTGAACAAAAATGATTGGTTTTTCCACATGTGTAAAGAGACATGACATGTTTCAGTAGAACTGAGGTTTTGCCGTCACCATATATGCGACAGCTCTGGAATCGGAAGCTTCGACTTGGTGAAGAAGTGTTTTGCAACAGTTCCTGAAAGGAAAATCAATGCAAAGTTCAAACTGTCCAGGTAAGGTCATGAATGTAACAGTACGAGGAGTGTTTGTGGAGCTCTCTTACCCACGATGAGAGCGCTGAGGTCAGGCTGGAGACTCCTGAACTGGATGGTGTAATATTCCCGCTGCTCCTCTGTGATCCTCCAGGGGTCGTCGGAGTAATCCACCTCTGCTCTCTCCACCAGACGCTCCACAGAGCCAACCTGAACCACACAAAAACATCAAGATGTCAAGTGGATGAAAGATTTTACAATTACATATGCCTTTCATTACTTCTGAATGTTTTATTTGATATAAAAATGAATAAAAATGTA